>OY735205.1:26410190-26470190 GCA_963457665.1 Thysanoteuthis rhombus | reverse complement strand
TTCAACCACAGCTGCTACACACCCACACACACTCTAACAAACATTGATACTTCACCTCCTTCCCTTTTCTCGGAGGCAGTCCCTGCATCAACTCCTTCCCTCTCAAAAGACTTAACAACGACCGGAATTTTATAACACCAAATGAATTTGAATCCCAATCGAAATTGATGTCTAAATGACCTGGATCCAACACCATTTAATGGACGATTGACAGTGAAGTCCCCGAACAGAATTACATTTGTCTTCTGAAGATATTTACGAAACCAATTATTAAAACTTTAAGTATTATTACTCTAACACCATGACTGAAAATTTTGACTTTTCATCTTTTTATTTATATCCATATCTCTCTATCTCTCTCTCCCTCTCTCTCTCTCTCTCTCTCTCTCTCTCTCTCTCTGTATATATATATATATATATATATATATATAGTTCAAAATATATTTCCAGTTTATGGCGGAGATGAGCTTGAAGATCCCTACCGAAATAATAAGGCGGAGAGCTGCTGACAAAATGGCCTGGGACAAGGTTGTTTTCTTCCTCTCATGAACTATTGGATAAACAGATGTTTAGAGAAGGTGCAATACGTGTTGTGAAGAGGTTTCAAAAAACATCCGTACCTTTTTTGTTAAGACGAACAAGCCATTGGTGATTTCGGCATGAACCTGATTTCATACAACAATCTGCTACCCTTTCGTCGATTGGTTAGTTTTATTCCGTTTATTTTGCGGGGGGGGTCGTAAACGCGTAATACGTGGCTTTGTGGTCTTGTATAAGCTGTTATTCACCAATTTACACGTTATATTACAACACCTATAATGATTATAGCCGGTTTATTTTGCATTTGTTCCCCCTGCCTGCAGTTAACCTCATATCAAAGGAATTTTGTAGTGACTGTCGACCAGAATATAACCTTCGGGCCATGCTGTAATTATTGTAAATACTAAGTTCAAATAAGCAGTCAATTGAAACACCTCTCTTCGTCATGTGTTGCAGAATCTATAACATGGTGGCTATCAAAGACTTTTTTTTATCTTTCGTGTTCTTTAACCCTAACACGATGCAAATGCATATCTTGAGGCTTGTATTTTCCCCTTATACACATGTTGATTCATCCCACGTTTTTTTCTGAGCAATAAGAATTGCTTCGTCAATGGGCTAGACTCAGCTCAAGCCTTGCATGGGAACGTGCTTGATTTGTTGAACTGTGTGTTGCGCTAAGGAAGCAGTGAACATATTAATATTTCTGCTATTGTTTGTCATTCTGGTTTTCTTTTCAATGATTCTCGTCGATATCACACACTTGCAAAACTATGGGAGAATCTGTCAACCCTACCCACTTCAAAGCTGAAGAAAGTGAAGATCTACAAGATTGAGACACATTATTTTATAGTCGCATCATAAAAAAGAGAAAAAAAGAAACCTCAGCAATCCTCGAAGGAGATGAATACATCCTGAGAGGAAACATACTATAAAGAGCTGATGGAACATCAACACCCTGATAAAGTAAGTGTCTGTAACATCCAGAGTGATTCACAACAACTTGCAAGGAACACACTTCCCCTATGGAGGATAAAATATAAATGGATATCAGCAGCTAAACAAGGAAAAATAAATAAATAAATAGGATAAGAAGGATGTTTTCCAACCAGAAAAATAGACCTCTCAATAATGTTCTAAAAATGGATCCAGAAAAATCGAATTATTCGCCTGAAGAAGCCCAAACAAAATGCATAAATATGAACTTGTCCGTGTAGCAAATCAATTATTTCGTCATATTATTTGTTTGTCAATTTAATTTTTCTTTTCTGGCATTACATTAAACCCAAGATCTCTACATTAATCACAGTTTGAACAATACAAGAGAAAGAGAAATCGCCTGAATCCTACATTATAAGCGTTGCTACTACTGCGGAAAACATTATGTTTACCGACATCACATTCGGATAACTCACCGTAAGAAGCCCGTGGATAGTATCGGCTGAAACGTTGTGATAACATCATAAACAACAAGGAGATCAATCAACCGCAAAACTCTTTGAACAGAAATAGCAGCAATGGAAAAAAAAATTCTTTCAGAGCAAACGAATCTTCTATGAATCGTAGACAAAGACCCCACACCTTGTTGATTTTTTTTTTATATAACTTTATAGCGTTTGATGTCCTTCAAAGATTGTATTAACGAACATCTTGGAAGTGTTCACCGGTTAATTTATCGAGTGCTTCCAAGTATGATCAATTGTTTCGAGGTCAGTCTGGCTTTACCACCAATCCCCACCAACTCTTTCCTGGGCCCGCTATTCAATTTGTCGACTTTTTTTCTCCCACCTCTCGTCGCTTCGCTCTCCGAACTGATTAGTGCGTTGGCTCCGGCCTTCGTTCAAAAATCTCCTTGTGTTCAATTTCCTTCTTTTACAATCTCCTTCTCCTTCAATGATTTCCTGATCTCAATGATTCAGAGGTCACAGGGTGCAAATATTTTCCCCTTAAGCCTCAAGTGATTTGATCGATAGGCGAATGTAAAATAGCTATTGTGAGGACAACAACATTATATATATATATATATATATATATATATATATATATATATATATATATATATATATATATATATATATATATATATATTACTTTGTGTTTAAGTTCAAGAGTTATAGACATATACATACATATGAGTTGGCGTGTGTATGTGTGTGTGAACTTTGTGGACTATCATGATTTCGATATACCTAAGTGTATGTTTATATGTGTGTGTGTGTGTGTGTGTGTATATATATATATATATATATACATACACATATATATATATATATATACATACATACATACATACATACATATATATATATATATATATATATATATATATATATATTAGTGTGTGCGTATGTTTTAAAGTCATAGATATATACATACATATGGGTTTGTGTGTGTATGTGTGTGTGAACTTTGTTGACTATTATGATTTTGATATACCTAAGTGTATGTTTATATGTATATACCTGTGTACTTCTGTCTGTGAACAAAATAGACAAGTATGAATTTTATATACGTATAAAATCGTGTATGTGTATGTAACATTTGTGGACATTTGAGATTTATAAAATGCATATGTATTTATGTGTGTATGTAAACATTTCTTTGTGTAGGTGCATGTGTGATTGTAATGGAAAAGTATGCTTCAAAGGTACACGCTTGCATGTGTATGAATATACGCATGTGAGTAAATGAAATGTCCAAATTTAAATATTGTTAAGAGCAATTTTGATTGTGTATATATATATGTGTGTGTGTGTGTGTGTGTGTGTGTGTGTGTGTGTGTGTGAGTGTTATGTGTGCGTATATGTGAACAAATATGTGAACGTAATAGGCAAGTATGATTTGAAATATAGGTATACCAGTCTTTGTGTGTGTGTATATACGTGCTTGGGTATGAGTATGTTTTGAGGCACTTTTATTCAGCAGATCAGCTAGTGCTAAAAATCGTAATCATTTCAAAATAAATCACCTTTTGTTTACGATAATGATTTTATCTTATCAACTTTTGACAAAAAAAATTGCGGCTAGACTTTAAATTTGATCATTTATATTTTGATGATTGGGGTAACTCTATTCATTATGAAAATCAATTTTTAAACCAGAGATTTCGACACAAACGAACCGAAAAAAAAAAATGATATCTATGGAGTAGAAGGTTCTATTTGGAGCGGAAGTGTAAGGTTCGCACCGATAACCCAGAGAAGGTATGAATCTACTTACCGGCTTCAAGTTATGTGTAAAATAGTAGAGCAAGGGCTATTCAGCTTTTAATACAGTCCATCTGAGAGAGAGAGAGAGAGAGAGAGAGGGGGGGGGGAAGGGAGAACTACTTCAACAAACAGTGAAAACCATACAGCTTGCGAGATGCATAGGTTGTCTTGGCTCGACGTGCAATCAAGGAAAAGCAACAAGCTTAAAGAATGGGCGATGTGCATGAGCCAATCGTTGCTTTAAAAAACATCTGGGCAGGCGGAAATGTTGTGCTAATGATAACAAAGATTGAGCCAATGCAGATAGATAGATTGATAGATAAACAGATAGATAGATATATAGTTGGGGTGAATACGACATAATGTAAAGACAGTTTTCCAAGAGAAGTAATTGTCTGCTTTGAAACGAAAAAAATCTCAGATAATTATTGATGGAGTATAATCAACAGTTTTATCTGCTTAATAACAATACAGTTTATCTTGTGCTTTAAAATTCAAATTATAACTGTCCAGTGGATGGAGTTGTGTATTCCTTACTAAGGCCAGTTGTCAATGTTCGAACGTATATATAAAACCGAGATTTGTCGGACTGATTTTGAAGCCAAGCAATTCCTTCATTATTAAAAGATTTGTGCATTGTAATCTTACTGCCCATCTAATTCTCTCCTCTCCTCTCAAACTTCCTCATCGTACGGTGATCCTAGTGAACGCATGCTTATCTGTCTTGGAATTTTATTATCAAGGAGAATTTTGGTATAACGGAGAAGTTTTCCCTCAAAGCTTTTACGAGTAAAATTCGTGGTATTTGACTGTAATGGCTAGTAATGAAAGAGGGTCACTCAAGTGTGATATAATAAGATAATGACAAATCAGAAATAAATCCAAGGGGCAGACACGAACATTATTACAACGAAGTGACGATGTGAAATGCTCTTTGGGGAGATAACGGATAATTTGCCAATCATGTATAGTAATGTAAACAATTATGAAATGGAAGATATTTCCAGTGATACGGAACAAGAATATTGAACAAGTTTGAGATATCTTACGATTTTATGTCATTATTTTTTCTAAAATCAGAATTTTAAAAAAATGACAAATTTAATGATATTTGATAAATATGTGGAACATTACCAGGGAACGATAATAAATTTAATAGAATTTAATAGAAGCCTAATGTTTGTATTTTTCAACTGTCACTCCTTCAAATTATTTTTATTCTTTATAATTGTCACCCCTCCGTAGCGTTATTCATTTGATAAACTGTTATTTCTTTGTTATGTCAATCCTTCCAACAGAACTGAGACCCCGATTTTGTTCGTTGTGCTGATCGACTATTATGGATAAGATCTTAGTGAAACTTGAATTAGCAACTCTTCTGTCTCTGGTAAGCCTTGTAAGCCTAAACAACTGATCTTGGCAATTACAGACTATGGAAATTCTACGGCTGGCAAAAGAAGAAATCTAACGCTCTTAACAAAACTCTATTCTTCCAAAATCTATCCCAACCCGATATTTCTTCTATTACTTTTACACGTGTAGTATTATGCAATGTGATGTCGTTGTGGTTGGATGGAAATCGAAGCCTGGTAACATTTCAGTTTGATTTGAGTCTTGATTAAAAATAAATTTGCTGTGTGTGTGAAAACTGATTTGCCCAGCCGAGAATGTCAATCACTCAGTCTCAGCTTATCGCCTCCTGGGGAGGTTAGCATGTCTGTCATTGTTAGTGTTAAGTAACCTGGCTCAAAATTTAACGATGGCATCTTCAAGTATATATTTAATAGAAGAAATTTTCGTCATGGCAAAAAAATAAATAAATAAAGCTAGAAAAGTATCAGTCTTTATTCTGCTTTTGAACACAATGAAAACAGCTTTTGCCGTTTATTGTTTTTCTGAAATCATTAGTTTCTTAAATCGATTAGCTGCCCTCGTGTAAAAGTGTGTTTTGATTTTACGTGTGGGTATGTCGAATGGCCATGGCTGATTGACATGTTACACGATATGACCTCTATTTCCTTTTTTAGTAGTCATGTTTGCTTTAAATCTTTCTACCTTTCCAATGTTGGAATCGTTGATGTCTCTATTGACATATACTGCTGTGATGATGTTTTACGTTTTCGTGCGTTATATTTGCCGCATGAATAACTGCAGGCACTTTTAAAATAGAGATCAATCACTCTTACCAAAGTAAGAGATTTATCCTTCTTCATTTTTCATCTAGCGTGTATGTATACATACATATGCATTATGAAACAAATGCGAGTTGGACGCTGTGAACAGTTAACTGAAGACATGGGATCGATAATCAAATTATGGCTTGCCGACACAAGTGAAATCCTCTAGGAAATGACGATCACTATCGGTCAAAATACAAACGAAGAAGGGAAGAGACATCGAATCAACGACAAAAATGAGACGAATTGAAAGAAAAAAATTGAAAACAATAATTGTTTCTAACAGACACAGACGTAAAATAGAGAAAAGTTTTTTGAAAACCGAGAGAAATATGGAAACAATAATCTTTGCAAACATTCATGAACACAGACACACATGACTGGAATATTTTTAGTTATGCAAACTATAGCACAGGACAGTCCATAAAAAAATGTCAACTTTATAGAGATATTTCGTTTATATCGGGTATTTTAGACGTTTTTCCCCAGCATTGTACGGACTGGAGGATATGTTTTTTTCTGCCTTTCTTATTGTGATTATGGTTCCGTGTTTTGAAATATTCTGGTTTTTTTGTTTGTTTGTTTTTTCACACGTGGCATTTTACCCTGGTCTCTTTGCGTACTGAAATTTTGTACTTCGCGCTAGATGGCAAAGATTTTCGAAGTTTTTTCATTTTTTCGGCATTTCACACTTACAGATCAAGTAGACTATTTTCTATGTTGATTGATTTCCATTCAGATGCTGGATGTTGAGACAAAAAATGCTTCATGTTTTTACGTGAAAGACTCGAAATTGGTCATGGAGTTATGTGTAAAGGCAAAGATAGCATTGCGTTGTAGTCAATTAGTCTCGTAAGCGATTGCAAAATTTTTGTGTAGAGCATAAATCGCCCCGGCAAAAGCAGACCTTCTAAAAAAGGAAATGTAATTTAGAATCGGTTATGTTTTTCTTTTATGACACCAGATTCCATACATGTTCTTGACTTTGTGAATCAAATCAATTAACTATTGCAATGACGCAATGTAAAAGAAAACATGTAGTAGTTCATAAAATTGTGTTTATCGTGGGTCGTTATTGTTTCTTCATCTCGTTGCATATTGCCCGTGGGTAGCAGTTTAAAGCGTCAAGACTGTTTTGGGCAAATTCTTGCAGAGCTCCAGGTGTGCACTTCTGCAGGATTCCAGGACATACTTCCATCCTTCCAAAAGCCTAAGATGCCTATGATTGCACGTAGAGATAGTATGCGATACTGAACGTAACTGGGACTTGTTCTGATTGCTTCAGATGGACTGTACTATTTGTTTATGTATTGATCCGTCATGAATGTTTTAAACATACATTATTTGTGAATGTGCACGAGAGGAAAAATAACTGAATATACTCACACAAGAAAAAAAAATAAATGCAATACACACTCACACACAGACAGGAAAACAAAGAGAGTATAAAAGGAAAAAAAATGTGAATCAACCATGAAGAGAAAAACTGATGGTAAAAAAGGATTTCGTTTGGAAAAAAACGTGATAGACTCATATAGAAATGAAGAGACTTCTTTTTTTTTAACGTAATGTTCTTAATATTATTTTTGCAGCGATGAGAAAAACAGGATCGTTTTCAAGGTACATGATCAGACGAGTTCGTTTTTATTTTTGTCGGTTAACAGTTGCATTTCCTTCCTTGTATGCTCTTTCCGAGAATCAGGAACGGCTGTCCCAGCATGAAAGCATGTTTTGCCTTAACGTGTGTTTGCTCAAAATCGAGTGGCCGTGACTGATAGATTGGTAACACATCCTTCAGTGCTCCTACTTCCTTTTTCTAGCAGAGGTGCTCTCCCTCTCTCTCTCTTTCTCTCTCTTCCTCTATCACACACACACACACACACACTCTCTCTCTCTGTCTTGAAAACACCGATGTGTCTATTGCCAAAGACTTCTTTGTTGATGTTTAGATATTTTGTCTGTTGTTTTTGATGCACGAACATCACTGAGCCTTTCAAAAGGAATGAAGCGAAAAAACAACAAAAAACAAAAACAAACTCTCTCACTAAAGTAAGAGATTTGTCATTCTTAATTCCTTTTGTCTGGTGCGTCTGTATAAACACACGTGCATTTCGTAACTGCATCAATATCACCTTTACTTATAGTTTACTCGATGGATCATCGTCAACCATTATTGTTTTTCACTAGAGTTTGCTTTCATCTCAATTTCTTTTACCTGCTCTTATTCACAACTTTGGTATAGCTGTCAGTCTACGGCAGCGGTTAAACATCACAGATTGGATATAAATGAAAGAATTATGAACGAATCACTCGTCATAATTGATGATAATGTTTGACAAAACATCATCATCATCATCATCATCATCATTCTTTCAACGTCCGTCGTTTGACATAGACCTTCCCAAGGATTTGCCATACTTCTCTATCATGGGCGTTGCAGACCCAGTACTTTCTGAATTCGTCTAGCTTGTCTCTCCATCTAGTATTCTGCCAGCCCCGGTTCCGCATGTGATCTTGGGGGATCCATGTCATGTGTTGCGATGTCCATTGGTTGTCCACCACTCGTGCAACATGGCCAGCCCACCGCCATTTGAGATTTTAAATGGATTCTATGATGTCCTTGACTCTTGTCTTTTCTCAGATGTACTGTGCCGTCTTGTGGTCTCTCCATGTGAGGCCCAGCATTATTCTTTCATGTGCACGTTGCATGGTTCTCAATTTGAAGATCCGTCTCTTAGTTAGGTTCCATGCTTCAGCTCCATAAATGACTATTGGGCAGATGCATTAGTTATACACCCTTCTTTTAAAGATTAATGGGAACTTCTTATTTTTGAAGGTTGAGCTTGTTCTGCCAAAGGCATGATTCTTCGCTTGATTTTTTCTTTTTTTTTAAGTTCTCATGGAGATTTGTTGTCCTAGGTAGATGTAATAAAGATATTCTATAGGAAGGTTGACTGAATCACTGAAGAAAGATTCGGTAACCTGAATTGAAAATTTGGAAGAGATGGTATCTGTTCAATGTGTACTAACGCCTTTGAGAGATAAATGAACCTGCCCGTTCCGTACAGTCTGTCCAATTACAAAATATAATGAGAAATATCTCAGTTCCCAAAATAACCTTCGACAAACCACACAAAGCATTTCATTTGTAAACATCAGGACGAAACCACTTAATAATTTTATTTTTTACACGAGATTCGTTCAAAAAGCATCCAGCCACATGTTAGGGACAGACAGTAATCTACGTTGAGCAAGGGGGTCTTAGTCATCTTCAAAGTACTTCTCTTGGGACCTCAGATATCCCAGTGTTTCTTCTCCCGCGGAAAACAGTTAGTGGTACTCTTTTGGGGTCATCATGAGCTAATTTTCCAGGTTCTTCTTAATATCCAATATTGAAATTCTCTTCATCGGAGAAATCAAGAGTCAAATCAAAACTGTGTTATGTAAGGGCACACCTGGACGATTAAATGGTTTGAAAAGGAACATTGCGTAAAGCATAAAGAAAAATTCTATCGGGCATTGTGAATGCCACAGTTGCACAGAACACAAGCTCAGTCAATTGTATGTCATTACTGAGAAAGGCCACTGGACAGCATCTGCTCAAGCATTTACAGCAACATTCATTTTGTTGGTTGCTAAGTTGCATCAAAGATTTATATGCTACGCAACCAGTTGTGGAGTCATTCAAAAGAGTTGGATACTTTCTAGACAGACGTCTTCTATGAATCAATCCAATAAGTATCTTAATTGAAATCACATCCAATTATGATAGTATACCCGGGAGCAAGAGTGTAACGTTTAAGTGAGAAAAGGGGTTTGAAATCTTTTAATATTTACTGTTCCTAAACTCATTTCCTCGTAGAAAATCAATGTCTACAAGCAAAAAGAGGATGTTATTAAAGCCTCTCACAAGTCACGTATACCCTTTGGCTATCGACGGAGAGTTTTCTTTTATCCGAAATTGTTTTCAATAAACGTCACGGAGAAAATCTGAGATAGATTTCTGTCATATGGAAAAAAAAACACAAATCGTCTTTTAGACGAATCGAAACATTCATTTCTAGGCTAGAAATATGCAAACATTCTATGAACCCCAATAGAATGGTCACTAATATGATCCATTATTCGTTATTTACACAGTATAAATGTATCAGATATGGTTTAATTTTAGACAAGTGTGTTACGGTTTAATCTTCGCATCTGAAGGGCCTCAATCATATCACGGCATTGAACCAGGTCTTGTGCTTTGGTACGTATTCAGCTCCATGTGAGACCCACTTCTTGCAAGTACATCGTAACTGTCAATCATCAAGTAGTCTCCAGCCTGCCCTCTTTTCCCGAAGAATGTCCATCTTCCCAGTACCGTCTTTTCTTCAAAGCAAAACTGAATACACAGTTGGAAACTGGTTAACTGCTGGAAAGTTTTGCACGCATGATATTTCTGATCCCCATTGGTATTCTTGATATTGAAGAAGAAGCGTCAAAAGCAATTTTGAGGAGCGGTAATCATTATGATAATTTTGCCAGTCATTTGTTAGTGTTCTAGGTTCGGTTCTTGTACGAGAAGATGTGAGTTACGCTATTTAGGTGAATAATCAAAATAGAAATTAAAACCATCTTGCATTATTTGCAATTTTATGATAAGCGTTTGAAAGTAAAATGTATTACGCCCAAGCTTCTTCATCAACGTTATGAACGTAGAATTAGTTGTTGAAGTCGGATATGGACTAATATTAAATCTTTTTCAAAGTGTCTAAACCAGTGAATTTTTGAGATGAGGTATTATATTTCTACTATTATTCAGACTACCCTCATCTTGGTTGTTTTTCAAACAAGGTTTCGGCCGTTGTACTTTACAAAAAATACTACTACTGCTAAGAGGGGAGTGCAGTCTATGTACCCCCGTCGTTTGAATAAAGGGTTCGGTTCATTACTTCCCACACCTACCAGAAGATACCTGATGAAGGCCTGTAGAGTACAACGGCCGAAACGTACGAAAAACAACCAAGATCAGGATAGTCCAAATAATAATAGATATGAAAATCGCATCTAGATCACCTACTTACTTGTGAGATGCCGAACCATATTATCGTCTCTGAAAGATAAAGGAAGCCGTTTGATTAAATAGGAATGGCTTGACACGTGCAATTTACCCTCAAAGTTGTGGAACAATTCATGCACGCAGATACGGAGTCCATCTTTAAAATTGTGCATTCAGAGGTCAAACTAGATGTGCCTAGTTATGAGACAAAAGGATGTCATTCGCTGCACCATGACGCATGCCAATTAATTGCAAAGAGCAGCCTGCTTGCTTTTTGCCCATTTTTCTATTCAGCCTGGAGGGGAATAAGGGGTCAGATCATGCTTTTTCCGAAAGGCATTAGTATAAAATGAACGTAAAATACCTCAGCAAAAATTTGAATTCATCCCACAGATCTTATTTTCCATGCAGTTGACTGTTCAACCAGGTGCAATTCCTACCATGATACCAAAATAATGTCATGAAGTTATATTTGTTCAAAATAGAAACTTCATGGCATCTCCTTCTCCTTTTCCCAGTGTATTATTTTTCTAAGATTATAGACCACTTATAAATAAGAACTCCTCAAAGACTTCAATTAATTTATTGGTTCTTCAAATGAAAAATATTCCAGGAGAATTTACAAATTGCCCCTAAATTGAAATCTAATTATATATTGGAAAAAAACGTGAGGGTTTCCGTCTCTGCAATATTTGTCAAGCGGGATAACCACTAAATGCTAATTATCGAGTGGTCACCGTTATTTAAAAAAAATTTTTTTTCGAATGCGTTAAAAATCCTTGTTCATTATGGTTGAAAATAAACACAAAAATCAAGGGGAACGTGAGGTTTTCGATATTTTCAAGTTCAGAGCTGTTGCAGAATTCTATAAATGATACCGTCATTTATTAAAGGAAAGGGTTAAGTAATCACTGAATGCAACCCAGAGCAGAATATTTTTACTGAATAAATCATTTTATCAAATCTATTAGCCTGAATCAGAAATTACGTGTTTAATAACTTGAAGAGAATTTTAATGATATGAAAATATTTTCTATGACAGCAAGGAACCCAGAAAGCCCGTTGAGTAACTTTAGAATTTAATTATGTATATAAGTCTACACGTATGGCAGATGGATCAGTCAATGTTTACTTATTATACATACATACATATGCTTGCACACATTGAATACACTAATACGTAAAAATACAAACACACACACATATAAATGTCAACATAAATCAATATATATATATATATATATATATATATATATATATATATATATATATATATATATATATATATATATATATATATATATATATATATATATATCAAACAAATATCTATCTTCCACCATACCCTATTCTTTATGGTTGCCCTTAGTTCAGTATTCAGTACTGGATTCTAATCACATAAAGCGAATGTGATATTGTAAAATATTCCTGATCGAGCGTTACTAGATTACTACGTGTCTGACTATAGGATTTGATAAATACATTTTAATACTGTTCTTTTAATTCTAATGGTAATTCAGGTTAGCATTTTTCAAACATTAAAGTATGACTCCAAACGGAGGAATATATTTGACTTTCACAACAAAACCAACTGTAGAAGAGAAATGAATTAGACGATGACATTTCAATAGTAAATGAATAAAATTTCCCTATCGGCCAACCGAGAATGTGCTCACCAACCATCTTTCCATTTATCTTTCGGTAAGAAAGTGGAGATCTCAGGAAGTCTAATGATAAAACCATTGGATGAGAAGCTCTGTGATGGAAGCAGGACATACATGATTCCCACCCTGGACACCTTCATGGCTCGAAATAGATACGCATTTTCGGTGAGATTTACATGGCTCTCGTGGCAGATAGTGGTGACACACTAATGTGTCGCAGCGCACAGTTTGAGAACCAGTAATTTAGACATACATGAGTCGCATTTAGAGTTATGTGAGTAAAAATCCATATATTCGCTGTTTTTCCCGGTGTTTCGCTGAAGATGTAATAGAAGCGATGGGTTTGAAATCCTCTTCTAAACAAGTTGCGTCTTGTGATCCATGGTGAAATTGCCGTGTCCTTGATCTAAGCTCAACGGCTCTGATGTCAGCGTTTGCCATGGAAACAACTGAATGATGTCTTTGGGATTATCTAAGTAGGATAAAAAGTGCAATGCCTGGCCCGAGGCTTTTTGCCCTCGGGTCAAGCCATGCGTGTAGACAAAAATTCTGTTCTGGCTAAAAAGAATCTTGGATCGGATCTCAAAGATTGGCGTCAGCTCTGGAAATTAAACTAAATCTATTCAAAAACTCGGTGAATTACAGACGCAAACACGAATATTTATATATATATATATTGATCGATTGATTGATTGATTGATTGACTGCATTATATTTTTGGAAACCTTATTTGAAATGATATACCGTCATTACATGGTGAATGTATCGTGAGACCCAGACAGCGTTGATAGTATAAACAATTAAGAAAAATGGGGCTGCTGCAGGTATCAAACCTGAATATGTGTTTGGTGTATAAATATATTTACAATACTTGTATATCTGTATAAGTATACGTGTGTGTGTTGTGATAGATACAAATGTATGTCTTTCATATGTACATGGGATCATATATATATATATATATATATATATATATATATATATATATATATATATATATATTATGTATATAGGTATATTTTGTGGAATTACCTTTTATTAGATTTCAAATTTTAAGAATTTCCATACGTTATTGAACACTGAAAAATACAGTGTTCAATAATAACATTTATAATATAAGTACTTGATATTATAAACATGATAAAACAGGAGAGATACAATAACAGCTAAACTCCGAAAACTTATTTGATAATCATTAAAATGTGACATCAAGACTTAGACTGTCCGAAGAAATAAAAAAAATATTCTGATAGGTATATTTTTGGTGATGTGTAAAATTCTGATTATGCGTACATTCAAACATGCGTATGTACACAACCATGTTTCCATTTCCATAAATATCACCCTTAGTAATATGTTTATAAATAGACCGGAGATTCACTTATCCTTTTCCCTGCTTTTACTTATATAAGTCCAACCGCTAAAGACAAACATAACAAAATAAATATATAAAACAAACCTTCCGCCGCTCAGATTTTCTGGCCTCTCAATGCAACTCATACAAACATAACATGTATGTATATCTATATTTTCATTTTGCCAACTGGATATCGATAGATATATTACCTTCTGAAAGAGAGACCAAGTCCACCTAAGCCAATCTTCGCCGTACCCAAAGCCAGTAGTGTAGACTATTTGCGTATTCGACTCATCCCTCAATCATAAACGCAGTCATTCTCAGAAAAAGCCAGAACAAGTAGTTTCTCCATTTTCTTTTGTCTTTGTTAGTTTTTCGATGATTCGTAACATTTTCATGAATCTTAGCCTCTCCAGATTGCTTAATACTTGCAATGAATTCAAGGGAAAGTGCAAAGAAAAAGTCTCTCTCTCTCTCTCTCTCTCTCTCTCCATTCCTTCTTTCTTCTCTTCCTCTCTCTCCATTCTTTCTTTCTTCTCTTCCTCTCTCTCTCTTTTAATCGCTATTTTGGTCTGGGCAGCCATTTTTCTATAAGCGTTCGTTTGTTCCAGACATACTTTATTGATGATGTATGACCCTATTTTTAGTTGTAGGTTTAAGCGACCTTTTAAGCAAGCTGATGTTAATATTCCCATTTTGGGAATAATGCGGCTTTTACAAGTCGCCTTTTGCAATGAATGTTGTTATATCATTGGTAGATTGGGAGATACATTAAACTTTTGACTAATGGCCACGATTCAGGCATGCGAGCAGAGACTAGCAGCATTAAGATCGAAAACGTCTTCCAGGTTGGAGAAACAAAAAAACCCTCGGATTTCGGTTCCATGAAAATTCCACCCACAAAAAACTGTGAAGTCAAATTATTAAAGATCACACCCAAACAAAGTCACGTCTCTGTAAAGTCCATCAAAGCATTTTATAACATAATCAAGTTGAAAGAAATTTTGCGGTTAGGACTTTTACGGGTGAAGTTTTCAGTACACTGTTATTCCATATGAGATAGATTAAATGTGATGATCGTCTCTGACTAAGAGCCAAGACTCAAGATGCAAAATGTGTAAGAATTATAAGCTTATGTCCCCCTAAACATTCATACATGAATAGGGAGAAGATAAGATTCTAACATTTAAGAGTTTGTCAACGGTTTAATTAAAATTGAAGCTGGAAGAACGAAAAACAAGACCACTCTGCCTTCTGTAGGGTTAAACCCCAATCGTACTTCTATTCAGAGTGAAGATGATTACTGCAACTTTTGTATTCTATATAACACAGAGATATGAAAAAAATATTCTTTAGTATAGATGTATTTATTCGTTAGGATGGAATAAAACTTTGTTTATTCCTGACTTGGATTTTCGTATATATGTAAGACTTGTCAGTTTGACCCAAACGATAATAGAGCAGGCCTAACGGTCACCTTCTCATGATTCTGTAGGGGAATGTTTATTTTATGTATCTGTTGGGTTAAATGTGACAGGGCAGATAGACGGTGAAGAGTTCACTCTCCTAAATTAGGAGTAGAGAAGGAGACATCGGGGCATTATTTTCCAGAAAACTTCCCTTTCCGAAGTGAACTGAACGGCCAAAGAAAAACAAAAAAATACAACAAAAAACAAACAAAAAAAATTTGGTCAACCAACAGCTTACTTGTTATAGACATGAGATACCCCTCACAAACCCAGTTCGATAAAGCAAGCCATGATTACGATAAATGTACACACACGCACGCGCACACGAGCACATGCACACACACAATAATATATATATATATATATATATATATATATATATATATATATATATACATAGAGAGAGAGAGAGAGAGAGAGAGAGAAAGAATGAGAGAGAGAGAGGGGAAGGAAAGAGAAATTTTTGTAGAACGCTTTTTGCCGCGAGTTGTTGATATTAAAAGGTATCAATAATTATTTATTGAATTATTTTCGATTTTTAAATCAATACCAACCGGAATAATGAATTATTGCAAGGCATAACACCACTTGAATAGTTGTGTTTTTGATCAATGTTTTGTTTTGATTTCACTTGAGTATTTTTTAAATTAATCGCACAACACATTTTAAACAATTAACTCGTGATTAAATCACATTATTTCCCAGCTTCGGGGACCTCGCAGACGTAATTATGTTCAACATTTTTATTCGATGCTAAAGGTGAAAAAATACCCGGTGGCACTCGGCATTGTTTTCTTTGTGTATATCATTGTTGACATCTAAAATTGTATCTGCAACTCAATGATTCAATTAAAAGTGCTCAATCACGTACAAATGTGTTGATCTTTCGATTTCTTTGATTTCGATCTTAGCATATCAGAGCAGTTTGTAAGAAATCAAATATTTTGAATCTGCCGTTTGTTTCCCTCGATTGGAACAAGTGATTCCTCGTTTGTTTTGTTATAATTGAGTTCTGGTAATGTAATGTGAAAGAAGCGAGCTTTATTATCAAGTGACACAGTGAAGTCTCTTTTGACCTGAACACAATTTTTGCTGAAAAGGGAACATAGTTACTAGAGCGGCAGCAAAGATCCTTAGAAAGAAAGAATAAACCCTGAAGTATAGGAGAGCCTGCTTGATCTCAGAACAAATCGACACATTGCACAGTATGCCAATACAAGTCCATACTACAACGAACTCCAAAAAATATAAACACATCGCAGGAGGCAAAAGGGTGTCAGAGTGACAAACAATCATTATATCAGACCTTCAAATGGAATCTTGAAAAGTATATCGGTGAAAAAAATAAGAAAAAAAAACCACAAAGAACAAACTTACTGATCTTCGCTAAAATAATTCTGTTACTGGAAAAACTACTTGGATAGAATTATGATACAGTGTGATACGTGATAGAAGAAACGTGACTAATTCATCTGATTTCATGCATTTTTTGCTAAATATATAGTTTTGGGGAATGATCTTTGGTTTCATGGTTATTAGAATGAAGGGTTATATAAATAACAGAAAACGGCAAATATTTTATCAGGTCCATTCGTTGCAATAAACTTTCTCTATCGATCATTTAATCAAAATATGCCTGTTCAAAATAATTAAGATTTTGTGGTCACAAATCAATTAAAGGCTAAATTACGGATCACTTAAAATTGAACCTTATTTATCGATATGACGTTCAAAAGGCTTTCAAATATGATAATCTGTCGGAAGGATGTCGAGTGGATATGATGAGGATGCTGTAAGACTTTGTATCAAAATTATCTAAGCTCACACACAGTCAGTTTAGACTTGTAGGGTCTTAAATTATGATGGAGCATTTCATAAAGTTCTAAAGAGACCTATTTTCCAAACTCTCGAGTGTTACCTTTTCTACTGTTTTGATATGATATGATATTGTCTCGGTTTATGTCTCCAGAAAGTGCTTGAGTCGTTCATAAATCGATAATCTTTTTTATCGTTAGCGTAGATATTTCAATTCAAGAGAGAATCAACAAAATAAATAAACAAATTGAAACGGAATAAATAGACAAATTGATAGTTACAACACAATCAGAAATAAAATGAGATGAAAAATGTGTGTAAAAGAAGGAGAGAGGGTGAAGGGTAATGTCCCTTGTAAGAGGACGCCAATCCTGAAAAAAATGAGCACATTTGAAATTTAAGTAGGTTAATATTGAAGAAGGGCGGAGAGGGATTGAAATACATATGTGTATTTAAGGGTGTGTATATGTATAAATGATTATATATGTACCTGACTGCATAGCATTTTTAATCACTTTCAACCACCAACTCCCACGCTTGACGCATATTATCAGCAAAAATGGAATATCCTCACTCTTAAAACTGATCTCTGAGAAAATGTTTTGAGGACTGCGTGTCATTTACGGCAAACCCCAAAACATCAAAAGCAACACTCTGATAAACAATTGAGTCTCACATGACAACACCCTTCAAACCACAAAATTCTGTCAATCATGCAGTAAAAGAAGTAGTCTATGCTACAACCACATTGAGTGCATCAACACCTTCACTAGATCTACCATTAATAAAATTTTCTACATATACCATAGCACTAAGTGTCATTGCAAAAAATATCATGTACTTTGTAGAATGCAACAGATGCAAATAACGATTCATAGGCAAGTCCGAATGGCAGTTTAACATAAGACCTAATAACTATAGACCCTGAATTAAATTACAAAATACCCAGTCCACTCCCTGTAGATCTACACTTCAAGAACCCTGAACATAATTTTGTCACTGATGCTAGATTCACAATCATTGGAAAAAAATTTGCCTTTCCACCACTTTAGTGTCGAGCTTTAGGAAACTGAAACAAATCACTAGGTTACTCTTGTCAGATACTGTCATTTACATACCTAATGTCACGAAAAATCTCCTGTTTCTTATACAACTTTCTGATTCATTTTCTTCTGTTAACGATCTTGGTATGTTTGCGGTATCAAAAAGAAACAAAGAGTCCTATCAATAACCAGCAAAAACCTAAAAATAAAAAAAAAGATGTAATGATAAAAATGGAGCGTCCGACTCAATGGTGGCAATTTCCATTGGAGTATGAACGTTGGTGAAGGAGTACCGGTCTCTAGCAAGCTTCAAATCTGGTCGAGAGAAGGACTTCATTCTTATAGTTTTTTTTTTTTTTTATAATCAACACCTTGACTGGATGGAAGTGCAACGATTGGATTCCTCCATCCTAATCAGATAGTTTACAGGATTCTCGAATAGCTTCTGAGTGCACACGAGAATATATCTAAATCGCTCATACCAGATCTTTTGCATGTGTAGCAGACGTGCCGAGCATTACACTATATATCCGAGTGGGCAAATATAAAGTTAGTGTTATGAATAATCATAACAGGTGAGTTTAAGAAATGGCAAATCTTTTTATTCATATGAAATAAAATTTAGCTTGAATTCTTTGTCACGTCATTTCCCCCTGACGATTGCATTTTGCTCAAATTAAATGGCTGTATGCTTTAGATATTACACTCAAAATGGGTAATTGCGATAATTTCAAAAGAATACTGTGTTTTGGGTTTTTTTAAGAGCTTATCAAAAAGTAAAGTTAAGAATTTAAATGTACGGAAGTTTACAACGGCTATCGTTATCGTAATAATAACCACCTCTGTTTCTTTCTTTGTGATGGCAAACTTGTCACACAAGATTTATGTACTTATACAGATGAATGGACCAGCGAAAATATTAATATTTCTCATTCATAACACGACCGAATATAATGGCATTAAAAAATGATTCACGTATTTAGACCAGATGTGAGACTCATTTTAAAGTCTATATATATGAAGTGGGGGTGATTAGTAAACTAGGGGATTGGTTTTCCATTGTAATAAGCAGATCCCTTCATGATTTATACATCAGTGTAAGATGCCCCTGGACATAAAGAGAGGGTCGATTTTCTATTAGTATTCAGTGATCCCCCATGATTTATACATCCATATTCATTGCTTTGAGAAGCAAGTCCGTCGACCAAATGCACATTTCATATTTTGTATGCAAAACCCCTTCAATACTAACAGTTTCGTTTAACCTGAAATGGTGAAGTCAGTTTTTTTTGCATAATTTTATTCTACCACCCATAATACATTCTGAAAGGTATGCATACAGATGAATTATGCATTCAAATATATTAGCCTACTCCAAGCTGGTTTTAGACTATTCTTAGAATCCCTATTCCAAACGTGGGGGTTCAACGTAATGTGGCGTTAGTGTACTATTCTTATCGAGTAATAAACTGGACCCTTCAGTGATTAATGGGTTATTCATAACCTCTTTTAAATATCAAGCATTGGTTTAGCGTCTTTGTAACAGCGTTTCACCCAGACAATTGGGTTTAAACCATTCTAAAGGACTGTAGGTTTTAGATATTTGATTGTAGATGGTAATATGCTTTAAATTCTAAAGAATATTTTGATTTTCAAAAGCACAAAAATGCATTCTACGAGATTAACGCATAGAAACCTTTAGAATTTTAATGTGCAGAAGTTCCAATCGGCTATCATTATCGGATTGTAAGTTTTTGTCTAACTTAAACCTTCGAAAATCAAAAATTATTATTCAGCCTTATTACAATAAGTACATATATTTCGATGGGAGCTCAGTCTTGTTTTCATCATCATCATCATCATCATCATCATCATAAGCAGCAGCAGCAGCATCATTTTAGCGTCTGTTGTTGGAAATAAACATTCCAAAGATTCATCAGACCTCTCTATCATGGACATCGCAGAGCTTGTACTTTCTGAATTCGTCTTGCTTATCACGCCATTTTACTTTTTATCTCGTAAGACAAATTCTTTATCTCTGATCCATGTTGCTTATTTAATAGTTCTAGAATCAACGAGAGAATTGCGATGAAAATCGGTGATAAAAGCTCAAAGATAAACCTGTCAAAAATTTATAATAAAAGTCGAATTTTTTATTGTCTTGTATAAAACACTTTCAAAGAAATAAATGGACATATAATTTCTCTATTTTTTTTGAAGTACAGAAATTACAAAACTGATAAAAAATGAGATAAACTTAATGGCAATTGCCAGATGTATTTAATAATGTTGAGTCAACTTGATTAAATAAAACCGATAAAAGCATAAATATTTCCGGCAACCGGGCCGTGGGAATAAACATGACTAATTCGAAATGAATAAACTTGAACGCTCGTTTCGTTTCATTCTGATAATAATATCTGCTAATGTTATGAATAAGCCATCAACAATAGTAATACTAAATTGATCTATTCTTCATCAAAGGAAGCCTCAGTTACCATTATACAGTTCTGACTAGTATTGATAGTCACATACGGAGCTGAAACATGGAATCAAACCAAATGATTGACTCTTGAACCGAGAACCCTACAACGTGCACATGAGAAAATCCTGCATAGCCTCACATGGAGAAATCATAATACAGCACAGGATATCAGAGAAAAGACAGAGGTCTGACACATCATAGAAACCGTTAAAAAACAAACAAACTCAAATAGCGAGAAAGTTAGACAACCTCTGGACATTACGACTCACAATGTGGATCCCAAGAGATCAGGTGCAAGACTCTGACCAACAGATAGTTCGATTGTATGACGAGATAGATGAATTCAAGAAGTACCGGCTTCGTGATGGCCATGATAGAGAGGTCTGGCGAAACTTTGGGAGGGTCTAGGTCCGACGACGGACGCTAACAGGCTGATGGTGATGGTGATGATGATGATTCCACCTGATGGTGTTCATGGGGATAAAATGTATAGGCTATATTGTGCCATAGTATTCATTACATATAATCATTTGTAATTGTATTTATTATCTTCAGATTTCAGGACAAATATGGAATAAAACTCGCCTAAACGATAACAGCTTTGTTTACGTTCAATATGAACAATATCTGATACGTCCTCACGATGTAATCGGCATAACAGAGCCATTGGCAATCGAATTATCATCGATGTCGTTTCAGGAAGTTTAGGCATAAGAGATTCAAGTTGCGAGACATCTCCAGGCGCCTTGTAACTCCCTTCGTCTCTCACTGTCGTCTGCCGGCCCAGATATATATTAGCTGTATAATTCACCATCGTAAAATGCTTTGGCACTTACCCATTCGAAGTTCCTGAGGCAAGCAACAAATTCCAACCTTGCCGTTCGTCATTGTAGCAGGGGAACTTTGCCAGCCAGCTTGGTGCATAATGAGATTCAATAGTCTCCGATTCTTGCAGAATGTTCGCAAATAGATTCTAAGACACACGACAATCTCCTCTGGCAATAACAATTTGGTTCTTGTTATTGTAAAAGTTGCCGAATTCTAAAGCTAACTTTGATCATTTTTCAGACTGAAAATGTCTGACAATCATTTTTTTTTCTTCCTATCTTGAATTTAGCTAGGAGGTGTCACTGTTATTTTGCATTTATTCATTCCCAACTTGCATCTCCATTTTGGTTGTTTTTATCACTTTTCAGACCCTTAACCTTCGTCAGTCGTACCGACATGATGAACGGAACACTTTTGTCTCGTGGTATCGGTGCGCATCTCGTCCATTGGTTTTCGTTGTTCCCTTGATATTGCAAGCAGAATAAAATAAGACTATTCAGCCTTTTCCAGATTCTTGGGTCATATGTATACCAAATTTCCTATAGCTACTTATATATATATGATCATTGTATCATCTGCAGACAGCTGTTTCGTTGTATTACAAATCTCCACTGTGGCTTCAGACTATCCATTATCCCTTCCAGTATCGCTAGATAGGGTTGAAACCTTCGTCTCAGACCAAGATGCTTTTCCCCTGTCTTCACATAACTGGACAGTCAGTAGGACCGAATTGAGCGATATATTTTCCTACACATAAAACACGGCTTTTACTATCGTAAAACTGGGAGGATATGTTTGTGAAGTGATCAGCTAATTCTGTATTTTCCATCTGTTCTGGGATGAATTATAAATGGGACAAATGTATCCCATCATGATTTGACTCTTCAAAGTATGGATTGTTTATTTAGTCGAAAAATAATTTTCTTCGGTTAACAAAAAAATATGTATAAAGATATATTTTCATTTTTTCGTTTGTTCAAGCAGTAGTTAAGGAAATCACAATCTGAAAATTCAACACAATCGTTCAAGTTAACGATATTACAAGGTAATGCAAATGTCCATCTGGTATTTTTGAAGCCCTGGTTTCAATCCCCATGTCAAGCAGAGCAAGCACGTCAATGGAAGAAACAGGACAACAAATAAACAAAAAAAAAACAAAACAGGAAGGTCAAGATAACGATGTTCTGAATTCCTCATAACGATGACAGGATTTGACAAGAAATAAGGAAAATGTACGAAGCAACGGACACATCTTTCCTCTTCTCCCCTTTTCTAGCTTCTTAAACAACCTAATTTCATTTCCTTCCCCCCTATTTTCTTCATTTTTATCAAACTACCTAATTTTCCCCTTCTTAACCCATCAAATCAATGGAACAAGAGTGTTTCCTCATCAAAAAATGTCAAGAGAATTCTCTTATGCGAAATATCACATTAATTTATCGTTTTTTCTATCCATTTTGTGAGACCACTTTCAGTAACCTTCAGCGCAGAATATTTACATAAAACAGACTATGCATAAGAAATCGGAGTTGCCGTTTTGATCTAATTACAAGTTCGATGGATATTCAGAACCTAATATTCAAGGAACTACTTTAAGAAAAAAAAATGATAGTAGCTAAAGTGGTGGACGATGTGCATTCATATCAATATTAAAGCAAACAAGACCAGAAAAAAAAAATACATATCAGCACATTGTATTGATAGAATTGTAAAAAATTTGAACGAGGATATTCTAACATAAAATAGACGGGAAAATATCAATATGTCAGCGAAATTGAACAACCTTGTCTTACAAAGTTTACTTAGATGTACGTACATAACGTTGTAAATTTGTTATTTATGCAACTGTGTTACAATTTCTTCTTACTGATACAAACATGAAGCTACCTAATTTTGTTCTTTTCCTCTCTCCCTTCTGAACATCTTCTTGAAGTACCTGAATTTGCTTTCCTCCCTATCCCCTTTTCACTCTTATCAAACTACCTAATCCCTTCGTAAACTGATGAAAGGAACGTGTTTGACTGTCAGACAAATTTGCAAGAAGTTCTTCTGCAAGATCTCATGTAAATTATTTGTTATTCCATAAACAAATTGATAAAGCTTATTTTTAACGCAAAATATGCGTTTCTTTTGAGTCTACTCATCGTATTTCATTTTTATCAAATCTTTTTACTTACCAGACACAGAAAGATTTTAATAATAAAACATGAGTTCGAGGCTCAGGAGTCGATTTCAAGGTGAAAAATATTTGAATATGCCTACTGCCATATTTTTGACATATTTTCAATGAAAGTACACTACACAAGGATATTAAAACCATGATATCTGCAAGCAACAACTCGTGCTGCATATCAAATAAATTCGTTGTTGATACCGTCCTTTATAGTTCTCTCTTATTCCCTTTCAAATGTGACGTCAAAATATTTCTAGATAAATTAATCATTTTATAAGTTTTATTAGGATCATCTTTCACAAATGTAAACACACGGTTGCTAGACTACCAACAGACTTAATACAAATTCGTGCTTTCCAAAACGATCTCTCTTTAGATTAGATAATTCTATGCCAACCAGCGTATGCAGAAAAGTAGCGTACTAACGCTGAGGCAAGTAGAATGATATAGATTTTATTTCATTTACAAGTATACATTTACACCTGTTAATCAAACTCGCTTAAAGTTGAAGTCACTGAATCGTTATGCATTTAACCAATATATATATATTGATGCATGTATTGTACACTCGCCTAAAGTTGAAGTCTCTGAATCTGTATGCATTTAACCAATATATATCGATGTATGTATTGTACACTCGCTTAAAGTTGAAGTCTCTGAATCTGCATGCATTTAACCAATATATATCGATGTATGTATTGTACACTCGCTGAAAGCAGAAGCCACTGAAATGGTAGGCGCTGAAAGTGGAAGTTGCTGAATATAGATTCCCTGGAAGTTGACTCGCAGAAAACCAAGGGAAGGAATCGACACACCCTGGTGGAATGGACGCATACACGTGAAATTTTGAACATTCTGAAAGATGCATCTGTGCGTTTTGTGCTGGTTCTTGTGTTGCAATGAGTGTTATCTTCATTTAAAGTAAAGAAGTCTTAAAGTGAAGTATTGCCTATTAGTTGCAGTTTTGGGTATTGGAAAATAGTGCCTAATTCTAGCCGTGAGAGCGGGGAAATATTTTCCTGATCACCCTGGTGCAATGAAAGAATTCTCATTCTCTGTGAGTTTGTAATTTCCCGTATAGATTTGTTTCCGGGGAGAGAAAAATGTGGGAGGCGGTAGGGTGACAGTGAATTAGGATCATACTTCAAAGATCTCATGGAATTCGCTATACATCTTCTTCACAAGTTTTTCTTTCAACTTTTTATCAATCGATGCTTTTCATGCAACATTCCAGATTTATTACTTTTCACAAGTGCAGGACAAAATCATGAATTAGAATTTTTAAATGGGTGTCTGAGAAGGCATGAACTCAAATCACTTATAATTCGGTGCACGTGTCTTAGTAGTGCATTAAATATTAAACCACTGAAGCTAAACAGCATAAATCATTCGAACTCTCGTCTCATATACACATTCTTTGTTATTTAATTTTTACTCTATGACATATTTTTATTTATATTTAGTTGTGTAGACTTTAATCATCCAAAACGATCAAATGGAACATTGTAACTGTAAGATTATTTGACGACTTTTTTCCATCTTATTTTCTTGCTTGGATTCCCACTTGGTCAATTTTTGTAGCATAGTCAGTAAGGCGCCGTACCAGTAAGGTAAGCTCTCATAGTTTTGGTTCATGCTTTCTTATTCTTCAATCCTGATATATGCTGCTCGCTTTGGTCGTTTTGCATTCTGTTGTCTAAGCGACTGTAGATGTTTAGACTGCAGATAGTAAATTGACCAAAGCAGGGCGATACAAAACAAAAACAAAACAAAAAAAAACAAAACAAAGGAAAATTACTGGAAGATTGATGATGGCAAAACCTCGAAAAAAATCGGATAATTTCATTGAATACGTCCCTGTAGTTGTGTTGGTCATCATTAGCCTTGAAATGAAAAGATAATTGACTGATTATAAACGGAAAAGACTCACGAAGGCGTACTTCTTAGACAGGAGGAATCGTCGGTAACGGTATGAGAATTAATGACAGGAAGGCATAGTTTTATGTTATTATCCACATTCCGTGACCAATAGATATGACCATCAGTTTTTCTTCATTTTTTAGAAAAATGGCCATGACTGTTCTAATCAGGAAAATATATTTTTCTTATTAGAAAAAACAAAAGCAAAAAAAAACAAAAACAAAACACACACATTGATTGTGGAACGTATTTTTGCACCGATGATTAATTTGCATCTCCGAATATAAAATTGGGTCAAGATGATTCATCTGAAAATAGGTTTAGACAAATTAGTAGTCATTATGATTTGATGAAGTTTAGCACGTGCAATTATCTGAAAAAATAGGTCATTTTCATTATCAATATTTCTCCCGTAAATAAACACGAAAGAATTAGCACAAGGCCGAACAGGAGAGTGGAGAAGTTGACCGTCATAACTATCCTGACTTTAACGTAGCTAGACACATTTGCTGACACATTTTCTTTATTGCTCTTTTCACTTCTCACTTTTCCGTATTTTCTTATTGCTATCATCCATTATTTAAGAGAGAAAACGTTCTCTCTTTAGCTTAACAAAATATCAAATCTGTTATTCTGATATTTATTTAATGTAGACGAGTCTGACGCAATGCTTGAAGTGTGAGTAAATGAAGGAGTTGATATCTTAGAAGGTGCCTTTATAACAAGAGAATAGGATCTACCTGTTATAAAATCCAGTATCCATCACAAGCATTAGTAAGATGCAAAATTATGAATTCTACGTAGTAGACTCACAAATACTCATTGAGAAAGCATTAGTCTACAACGACAAAAAATGTGAGAAAATATGTGTGTTCATGTTGTGAAAATCGAGTTCTAATATTTTTACGGAGTCGCGTGTCAATATTAAAGGAATATAAGCGAGCTGATACAGAAGGATGAGGATTGGACATGTTGTTTATACATTCACCTTTGTTGGGAAGAACTGGAAAGATTGATTGGAGCTCAACCTTTATCTTTTGTCAACGGCATACATCCCAGGTTGGTTGAAAGGCGTAAACAAGGGAAACCTCTCAATTTGATCGGCCCTCAACCGTAAAAAGGAGATTCCAATGGTATGTTTAATCCGGATTCGAATGTCAACCTTTGTGGAAAGACACAGATATCTCAAACCAGAGATTGATTTTACAAATATTGGGCATTTAAAAAAAAAACTAACTTTTCATTATCTCTACATTTGACAGGTTTTTTCAATTTCTGTTTATTTCTTTTTCAGTAAGAATTTCAATTCACCAATTCTACCCCCGTTGATATATGAAATGTATTTACAAACATAGCTCTAAATTTCGATCAATGAGGAGAACTGAAGAATTTATTGGCCAAAACAGCATGATACAATGAGCAAAAAGGAGAATACTGAATCATGAATTGATATTTGTTCTTCTTCTGTCATGTTTTTTGTGTTAATCGTATCTTATATATTTTTTTCATTTCATAACTTACTAATTACCAATCGTAAAAATTCACATTCGTATATTTTGATGAAATGAGTTTTGAAAAAAATCTATCTATCTATCTATCTATCTATCTATCTATCTATATATATATATATACATATATATATATATGGGTGAGTGTTCTGTCTGTGTCTATATATACAGAGATATAAATTGATATAGAGAGAGATAAACTTACAGACATGCACATGCTCACATATATGTGTATCAATTTCTGAGGATTGAGTTATCTATGAATGAAAAGTTCTTGATATCGGTTTAAGAGCATATTCAAACTGATGTACATAGGAAATTCATTGTTTCGCGGTTACTTTGTGCCATGCCAGTGAGATCTTCAAGCTATCTGCTACTGGAACAGTGCTCCAAATACATAGTGTGTTCAAAGTCACGTGTGGATAGAGGCTGATTGGATGATGAAACGTTCCAAGTGAAACGTTTGTTTTCTATTTATTGATAGTTGTATCATTTGCAGTTTGTAGTTCATGAAGTTCGGTTTTGAAAACATCTTTTGGGCTTTGTTTTGAAGAGTTGCTGTAAGCTGGAACCGTTCTTTCTTTTTTCCAATGTTATTTTTGGTGTGCTATGGTTATTGTTTTGATGAGGAATTTACTAAATAAATATATTGCTTAAATTCAGCCTCTTTAGCCGCCCTGTTCCGTGGCTCAGCGGTAGGATACCGGCCTCCGGGTCTGGAGTGAAGGTTTCAATCCTACGTCGTGGTACTGGATGGGATAGAGGATTGTCCGTAGCTACACTGAAGAGTTGTAATACAACGAAACAGCTGTCTGTGGATGACACAGTAATACATATATATATATATATATATATATATATATATATATATATATATATGTGCTTGTGTATTTGGTGAAATATATACAAGTATTTTGCAGAGTTTGAGGGTCTTTTATATCATCATAGTCACAACTGTAAATAGTATGAAAATATTTATGTGGTATCTGCTTAATATAAGATTTTATCTTATCAAAAGTTAAAGAACTGATTTAAGTGTGTGCGTATGGTGAGTCATTGTATTAAATAGGGCGAAGGTGATGAGCCACAATATTACCTTCAAGTCCATCGTTCCGGACAGAAAAAAAAAGAGAAACAACAGAGGGAGCCACACTGTTTATTACGTTCATAAAATCTTTTGACGTTTTATGACAATGAATCGATCAAACTATTTTACGCATATACGGTGATATCGTGAGATGAAGTAATCTGGATTGATCAGATTTTACTCCAAAAAAGATTTCCGACTCTAAGGAGTAAGTCATCTACTAAAAATTCGATGTGTCAGGCGTATTATCTCTAATAAAATTGTCTCTGTCTCCAAAAGCCGGCTTTGCGAGCCATTTATATTTATTGTTTATTCTTCTCCCCCAATCACACACTCAGTATCGATTTAGATACATTGTACCAAGGATATCAATTGTTTGAAATTTATGCATGCCAAATCTCTCTAGACTAAAACACAGTATCATTTCCTATAGAAGCATGGGATATATATATATATATATATATATATATATATATATATATATATATATATATATATATGTCTCTGTGTGTGTGTGTATATATATATATGTATATATATATATATATACATACATATATATGTGTGTGTGTGTATACATATATATATGTATATATATATATATGTGTGTGTGTGTGTGTGTCTATGTGTGTGTGTATATATATATGTATATATATTTGTTTGTGTATATGTGTGTGTAAGTGAGCCTATATATATATATATATATATATATATATATATATATACATATATATATATGTATCATTTGCAGATATCTACAATTATCACTCTCTCTCTCTCTCCCAGTTTTCTTTCGATATATATGTATATGTATTCATGTGTGATTTCAATTACCTGTTCGTCTCAATTTGAGGTGGAGTTATTAATTTCGTTATGGGTCTATTTAGCCACTACTCAGGATCAAATAACATAATGAAGAAATGTGTAACGCGTGGTTCACGAAATAGTTGCGACTAATGTGCCCCTTTGTGGAGTCCGAAAATTGCTCCTAACAGCGAAATATCCCATAAAGAAACATGAGCCGAGTGTCACTTTGTCATGGTGAATCGACTGGGAATAGAAAGGCAAATAAACTATCTACAATTGAAAATGTCAGGGTATTTATTGCTGGAGCGGTAGCAAAATTGAAACTAGTAGCCAAAATAGAAAAGGATTTATGTGAATTTTTGGAAGTATTAAACGAGAAAGAGACGAGCAGCAGGACTGAACGAAACAATAAAACGTAGATGGGGTTTCGTGGGACATTAATTGTTCTCTTTTTCCTCAGCGAATGATGCTTTCGATTTTGACTACAGGGAACCAAGTTTATCTAATGCAGATATGGTTTATAGTAAATATGAGAGCCTATGAGAAACTAAACAATAAACCATCATGGACAAAGAATAGACGAGTCTTTTTTTTTTTGTAAGAAAATGCAGACAGAGTAATTGGATAGAGCGAAGATGGTCAAACTACCGTCAGCAGACAAGAAGCGGCCTGTAGCTTCATTTCATCCGACCCACAGGCTTCATTGATTATGTAACGTTGATTGAGAAATATTCGTTGTTTCCTTTATCTAACTTTGATTGGCAAAAAATAAAATTCAGAAAACAGAGCAAATCTCATTTTGTTGAGATTTTGAAAAAATCTATGCATCGTAACAGGAGGAGTCACAATTAGTAGATTGCAACTTGCAGTCAGTTTCAATAACAAGAACAATGTTCGACAGCACACCCTGCCCCCCAAAAAGGAAGAACGTGTTTCTTCTTATTTATTGATATTAAGTATGTAAGTATATAGGTGTGTAATCCGATGATGTAAATATTAAAGTAATTAATAAACGAGCCTTTTGGATACATATGCGTATGATAATTGTCTCGTTTTTATTTGCCTTAGCCTGCAAGTCATAAAAACATCTCTTATCCAGCAAGCCTTTTAGAGACTTTGCCAATTCCTATAATTGGTTGAGAGATGTGGGTATTTAAGTCTATTTCTTGTCAGTCGTGACTTTTGAACTGTGTGTAGATTAGAAGTAAGGTTGAGACCCTTGGTGGTCCATGGGAACCACTGCTTGCGACCAGAAAGCGACAAAAGTTGAAGTGGTTCGGTCACGTCAAACAGTCTATCGTGCTGAGGTTTGTCTGACCATTGAATCGTACGTAATCACGATTCAAATGTGCTGTGCAGGATATGTTGTACGCATAACCAATGAACAAACCCTCAGTAAATGGTCATTTTATGATGAGTTGCAGACCGGAAAGCGTCTTAAAGACAAGAAGAGATACTGGGGCTGGACAAAAGAGAATCTCAGGAATCAGGGAACGAGCATGACATATTTTGGAAGAGCTGGCACTGAATCGAAGTGAATGGAGCATGAAGAAGGATGCAGCTAGTTTGAGAAAAGGCAAAGGAGACATACTGGATTCAAATGCACCTTGTGCAAAGATCTGCCAGGGAGAATCAAGAGACCTGGATCTGTGATGTTTGTGTTCGTGCTCTTGTTTTAGAGGTCAGCTTTATAAACCACATCAAATCACAGAGAAATTTTCAGACCCAGACTGCACATAACAATCTTTTACTCCCTTATAATACAACTTGATGTAGCTGTGTAAGGTGGGCTCTAGACTGAAGAGACGTATGAAAAGGCACAAGACTGCAAATTTTTTTAATACAGATTCAATAAATCCTGTGATCAGTCTGACTTTGGTCCGTCATGTGTGCTGTGGATATATATATATATATATCTATATATATATATATATATATATATATATATATATATATATATATATATATATATATATATATATATATATATATATATATATATATCTGAATTTTTGAGATGAAGTATAATTATTTCTATTGATATTCGAACCTGGTTTACAACGTTTTGGGCCGTTGCACTCTACGGCCTTCATCAGGTATCATCTGGTAGGTGTGGGGAAGTAACGAACCGAACCCTTTATTTATCCGACGGGGGTATATTGACCTTACCCTCTCCCAGCATTAGTAGTATTGTTATATTGTCTCACACTAAGATTTAACCTAGAACCATCAGATTACTTTGCAGTAATTTGTCTGATGCTGTAACCACTGTGCTATGTGTCCATGTGGACAACAGGTGTTAATTTTTAGAAGCCTTAAACCTCAGGTGACAGTTTTTGATGTTATTGTTTTCTGTCTTTCATTATTAGAGGTTCCCATATAGTATCCATTTCAGTGCTAGGATTACTGAGGCAGTTTTTCTTGCCTAGCATATAGGCCGACTCTTTCAATTTTCGAATTTTCCAGTGTTCTTCCTGATCATTTATCTCAACTTTGTTCAATCCAGGTTGGTGGTCTCCATTTTCTTTCCATACATCAGCTATACCTGATTTGTTGGTTTCACCTTTGCTCACCGCTTTTCTGTGTTCTTCCTGCCGAAGCTTCAAGGGGAGACATGTTTCACCTGTGTATTCGTGCCCACAGCTACACGGTATTGCGTTCCATTAAGTGAGTTAACTGAGTAAGAGATAATGCTGCAAAATTATCTGATGAGTAAATATGTGCTATCCATCATCAGACAAATAACTTATTTTTCAATTATATATATATATATATATATATATATATATAAATATATATATATATATATATATATATATATATATATATATATATATGTGTGTGTGTTCTATCCATCATCAAACAAATAACTTATTTTTCAATTATATATATATATATATATATATATGTATATATGTATATATATATATATATATATATATGAGAAAAATAGATAAGTGGTAGAGAAATTAATGTAGATTTTTCTACTGGTTATGGGCATCTGACAGTTTTCTGTACAATGCGGTTTCACTAACTCAATTATATTGCCTGTTATGAAAGCAGATTAAAATTCCTCAGATATTAGAATACTTTATATATGAGATGCGCAGGAACATAAAATAAGCAGAATCTATAAAACGATAGCAACTGTTCACAGCGCATCATATCATCATGAAAACGTTAATCTAATGGCGAGTATGGAAAGAAATCAGAAGTGATTGAAAAAACAATGACGACTGAGGACGAATCTTACATGTTTCTCATCTTTTTATTATCTATTCTTTAGGTGCCAGTGATGTAGTGGTTAATGCTAACCATTATAGATTCATGAAGCTGAGTTCAAACTATAGTTGGGGAGGTTGTTAACTTTCACTTTGCACTAATATCACCTCGAACGGCATGGATACATATTTTCTTTTCCCAAGCTATCGGTAAAATAGCCGGGGAAAATTGGCTTCTTAGGCTTCTGTTTCAAAGAAGGGTAACTTTGATTCAAAACTATCGAATATGCCCTCTTAATGTAGTTGGATCCTAACTTTGACGTCTCTCCGACAACTCCAATAGTCAAAATGATACACTACAAATCGAACTCCACTTTCCTTTTGATTACATGAGTAACCTGTAGACTGGACATCCAAGGATCTTCATACACTTTGCCAAAGCTTACACTCATTCATTTGATTAAAAGAAATAGGAAAGATAATTATTCCATTTAATTTTTATTGTTCAGTTATTCGATAATGTCTGACAAAGTGTGGATCCAATTATTGTAAAGGACATGGTGATGTATGGGATCTAGGGAAGCATGCAACGTGCAAATGAAAAAAATAATGCTCAACATTACATGGAGAAATGACAAGACAGCACAGTATACTATGGAAAAAAAACAAGAGTCCATCATAGAATCAATTAGGAAAATCAAATGTCAATGTGCTGGTCATGTTGCAAGGATAGTAGGCAACTGCTGGATACCACGACTCATAATGTGGATACCTGGAGATCGATATCAGAACCAAGATCGGCAGAATATGAGATGGCAAGACAAACTGGACCGGTTCAGAATATTTTGGCTCCGTGTACACCTCGATAGAGAGGTCTGGCGAAGATCTATGTCTAGCAATGGACGACAAAAGACTGATGATGATGATGATGATGATGATGATGATGATGATGATGATGATGATGATGATGATGATGATGATGACAACGACGGGATATAGCAGTTTCATCTAGGAGGTAGGCGCCAAAGGCTGTAATGAACTGAACTGTTGTGCTAATTCTCTCTCCTGATGTTGCAGACGTGGCGTTTATATACCGGGCGCATTTATCATCATCATCATCATCCTCATCATCATCATCATCATCATCATCATCGTCGTCATGATCATCATCATCATCAGCAGCAGCAGCAGCAGCAGCAGAAGCTCTTTAGCCTCGATCGTTTAGCATGCACCTTCCTCAAGATCCGTCGGACCTCACTTTCATAGGCATTGCAAAGTCTGAACTTTCTGAATTAGTCAGGATCGTCATGCCATACGTCACGTTTTTCTCAACGTCCATAAGTGCAAAGAAATGTCTCATCTCTATTCACTGCTGGAAAAAAGTGAATTTCTTATTCTATTTTACCTTGGTTAAGCAGAATGGAGCTTTCTGAAATGGTTTCCTTATTGAGATATGTTTCTGGATAGTGTAAACGTATTTTTTTCGTTGAATACGATACGAGGGACGAAGTCATCTCTACATTTCAAAATTCAGGAAAAGGAGCCTGTCCAAGAATGACTGAATAGTTATTTTTTGTGTGTGTATAAATCCAGGACTGCAATTAATATCTGTATTGATTTTCATGATTTTGAGGAAGAAAAAATGCTTTATTTCCTTGGAGGAGACAGGTAATTAAATCCATCACTTCGTGTTCACGTGTCCTCGATTGAGAATGCACCAAAATAAACTTTTCATGAGAAGACGCACAATCGTAAAACATCAGTGTGAAAATGATAACGGTGTTCCCTGTGGGTCTTTATTTCTGATTCGGCAAACAGAACAAACTTAAGAAAAATATAAGAATAGAAAAAAAAATTTTTTTAGAAAATAATTTCGGACTTAATGAATGAATCTCTCTTTTTCATCATAAAAACATTTTGCAGGGGCGGGGAGGAAATCTTGGGGAGGTGTGGGTATTGAGGTTGACTTTCAAAAGCATCGATCGCTCTGACAGTTTGAATCTATTATCATTATCTATTATTGCATCGCCGTTGGGCATAGCTCTTTTTACAAATTTCCACCAAATAAAACTTTTAGACATCGTTCCAATCAGCTGATCTCCAATCAATTGTGAGAATGTTTCGCTTACTTTTTATCCTCGAAGAGGAGTGAAAGCACCTTCTACATGCGTTGAGAAGGACTTATCGGCGTATGGTCAGGCAGATTGAGGCTAGTCAGCCGGGGGAAGCAATCCGTCTAGGAGAAGACGATCCCCAATCTAAACTTCCATCTTTTTTGCGATTATGATCGCTCCGGTAAATCATCACCCAATTGGATTTTTGTGAAGAATGATTGCAAAATAACCGGGATCAACTCTCAATTACGCTTTTGATTTCAAATTAGTCAACGCAATGGAAAATATATTCTTCAACATATTTACAACTCATCAGAACACAGCACAACATAACAAATGCTTATTTTTTACTTTCTATCTGCGTTAATCACTCACAATCATAAATCGATGTTCTTAGTTGAGTTGTAATGGAAAAAAAATCAGAATTGTTTAACCAATAAGAGCCAAAACCGTATCATTTTCTTTCCAAAGACATTTTTGGATCATCTGATCAATAAGACCCTGTTGCCTTTGGAAAAGTGTCAACTTTTAAAAGATCTTTTTTAGTTGAGCACTGAATTTGTTTACCTGGAAAATTGCCTAATTTGAAATGGGTGTTTAGGAGATATTTTTTTCTGCAAAATTTTGACCGTCAGGAGAAGAGTCCAGTGTTATATATAGATAAGTCACACTGTTATTAGAGTAGAAATGATTTTTCTTCTAGGAGTAATTGGGATGCTTTGCAGGTATGAAGTATATGCAATCCTTACAATTGCCAAAAGTCAGCTTTTCGAAAGCAGATTTTCAAGGCAGACCTTTACCACCTGTAAAATAGGTGCAACACAATCTACTTGATATCCGTTTGGATTTGTGCAATATTGAACTGAATATAAATATATCCAGAAAATGGAGAATAGAATTATATATGTATATATACTCTTACCATTGAGGTTAAGGCATTAAGGCAGAAGCCTCAAATTTGATCAAATGTTCGTGTGATCAAAACAAAAGTTAATCTGAAAATCAAGGGAATTAAACTGTGATGTATATTTTTTTCCTCTAGATAAAATGATACAAACAAAAATACTACAAAAATTACAGGGAATAATTTAAATATATTAATTCAGTTTTCAGACTTGAATTACTTTCCATGCTCCCCTAAAAAGAAAAGATTTTCTTTTCTTTTTTAAAGAACAAAAAAAAAAAAAATACCAATGGAATCCACCATACGAGCCCCCTACAAAACCAGGTCGAAAATTATCAGTGAAAATGACAACAATGCAGTACGACCTACTGCAAGTTATATGTGGTCAAAAGGCATCAATGCAGAACTTCAACACTGTAATATGACTATTTGAACTGGATTTGTTCTAATTAAGTTTTTTTTTCTTATTTGAATGAGTTAAGAAGCTTTAAGATTTTTTTTTTCATTTTGTACCATATGAAAATGAGTTATTATTGATATTATTGTTGATTTAAGAAAAAAAAAGTAATTAATAAGTGAAATAGATAATCTTCTGGGACAAATTTTATAACTAAAATAAGTAATTCTTTGCTTTGATGTGGCCTCAAAAGTCATTCAAAACCTAAAAAGTGTGAATTGTAATTAAAAAGCATGATAATGGCCTTATCAGATATTACTGCAATATCGGAGGATTTCTTTGTAAATTTAAATGAATAAAAGGGTTTAATGTCATTTTGCATTAGTATCTGATGAATACGTTGTTTGATTATACCTTATAATTGAAAAAAATCATCTTAGAGCCTTTGTATGACTTGATGAAATGAATGAATAGTTTACAATCAACTTAAAACGTTTGATGAATTGATTTTTTCTTTTTTTGAGATCATGATAAGGTTCTGCATTTTTGTATAATTCCTAGTTTTAGGTTTTTATTTTTATTTTTTTCACAAGTTTACTAATTTGATGATAAAGAGTAGCTCAAAAGCTTTTCATCCTTACATCATCGCCTTTCTATCAACGAAATATGACACAACGGGATATAATGGGTTTCGACAATTTTTTTGTTTTTTCGATTGTTAAGAATCTTGAATGTTTAAAGGGTGACTGAATGATTCATTTTAACATTTTTTGATAGTTCCCTGTTTTCGAATCAGATGTGAATGATTTTACTTTAAAATCTAAATTTTGTTTTTCTTTCTTTGAACCTTTTTAATGCGCCAATTCATTATAAATAAGTTTCACCTTATGTGATAGAGAAACTAAACATTAATTCATTAAACATTGAATGAATGGAAGGTTTTAATTTCATTTTACCGTCCTATGTAAGTTCTGCAAAAGTATGATATTCAAGTATAAGATATAACCAAACAAAGTATTCTTCATATATTAACCCAAAAATGAAATCATGACCTTTATCCATTCAACATATTCAAGTGGGCAAACTATACAATATGTTTTAATTAAAAATCATCCTTTATAGAGTCTTTGAATGAATTCTGAAGCAAACAAAGATTGACGAATATTTCTTACTTTGGTAGTAAGGAAAATGTCCCAAAACATGACTTATTTAATATAAAAATGCTACTCATTATATCATTCAAAATTGGAAATGATTATCATTATTTTCCCCTGTGATATATAGAACAAAATGAAAAATAAAATCACCATAAAAAATGCGTTCATTCGGAAATTAAATGATAAATGATGAAATTACTTAATTAGTATTCCAGAAAAATGTTTTTCCATCAATTTTTGAATTTGGGTCTCATGCCTTTTGATCAAACATAATCGGTGAATATGCAGTTATTTCTCCGCAAGGCAAGCCCAGGATTACTCTTGCACACCGACAGCAAATATCTTTATAAAAGTACTGGCTGGGAATCCCAGCGTTGATAAGGAAAAAATGACAACCTCAAATTTGACAACAATGGTTAGTAAATAATGTTTAATTATATATAGGAGTGTACGTAGGCTGGTCCAAGTTGCGCAAGAAGATATTTGAGCAGCAGATATATATATATATATATATATATATATATATATATATATATATATATATATATATATATATATATATATATATATATTCTTCCTTCGAAGAAAACACGGGCAACGTGGATCTAGATTTGTAATCTAGTCTTGGTGATTAGTCCACACTTAATAGACAACTCTCCTGTACCGAAAAAGCAATGATCTCGACTACTAATTTCTATGGCTAGTCCTTCCCAAAATGACAGTGTGCTCATCACTATTCTATATCCTATTTCTTGAAATTTGCAATGCATAGCACTAAGCTAATCTTATTTAATAGTATTTCGGTGACCCCCCCCCTGAGTTGTAATATTAGATTGTTAGTATCATGGAAAATAGTTATTTCGATCAATGATTAGTATTCTGATGCCATACAAAGTTATGCTTTGAGAATACCTTCACAAATAACTGCTCCCGTTGAGTACCCCAACGCACATTCCATAGGATTATTGGTGATATGCTTGTTCAGCAAGCAATTAATCCAATCCATTACATCACAATTGTTGTCTAGTGCCCAAGTAAGGTAAGTGAATATCCCAAAGCACAACTTCCGTCAAAAATGTATTTTCTCAACTACGAGGCGTTTTGTGTGGAAGGATTTTCATAGTAATATCTGTGTGTGAATTTTTAATTCTGTCTGCCAAAATTTGGAGAACAAACAAAATATAAATTCAAATGAGAACTTTTGGAGATATTGTGCTGACAATCTGACAAATATCAGTGAATACATATACCTCCTTCATCTTCGTTGGCAGAGGTTAAAAGAATATATGTATTTGATTACTACGGAAAAAACACAAGATTTTATTTAAAAAAATATTTCATCAAGTTTTAGTTTGATCGATCTGATACAACCTTAAAAACCCAGAGCATTTCCATCGTCAATCAACTCTCAGTAACATTGACTGCCCTTATGAAACAACAACAAAAAAAATCGTGTTCAAACAGTTCCCCGGTTATGCAAATGTATGCGGAGATGTACGAGATGTTTGTGAAGCTGTCTGCTTCGCTGATTGTTATTTAATTGATCGATGGCAAATTTGTTGTGACACTGTTGGAACACGCACGACTGACATTTGTTTTTCGAATGGCTCTTCGTGTCAGCGATATATCGGAAGGGTGATAAATGACAGAAGACTTTTGGGTAAGGAGGAAATCTTTAACTCAGAACGGGTCGGGAAGATAGGAATGAAAAGAACATAGAAGAGCCGAGACAAGGGTGCATTTATTGACTGCTCCACACTAAAAACAAGATACTGCATTGAAAATTTTAAATCATTCATTGAATTATACAGAACTAATTTTTCTTTGTATATATACTTCCAAGTTTACATTGGTACATCGATTCAAGTCTCTTCATATTTGTCCATCCAATTCAAAGTTAGTTCAGTCAGTTAATATCTATCCGTTTGTATTTATCTCACCCGTCCATATATCATTTTGGTAATTTTAATCCGTCTCAACTTGTTCACATCTATCTATCAATATATTTATCCCTCGAAGCCTGCTAAAATCTATTTATATACCTATCTCTTTCAATCTATTATATTCAATAGCACAATGCATGTTTGTATGCTATCATGTCTGTAATTCTAGACGTTCAAAGTAGGCTACAATTTAGTTTCTAATGAGCTCGCATTTAGTACAGAAGAGAACTCCTTTTCAATACAAAGGCATGTGTTAATATGAGCCTTTTAATGATGATCTGAATTGATCAAAATGCCTTCCCTCAATTTTACCGCATTTTGCTTAAAAAAATAAAGCTGTGGAAGCAACTTTTTCTTTTGAATTTCAAGAAAGTTTGGTGATTCACTTCTAAAGGTTATTATCAAAGCTTCTTTGATATCATCAACCTCTTTTGAAAAGACGATAAAAATGAAATTTTTCTTTTTATTCCGGGATATTTTCTTGATTGTGGGGAATAGTAAAGTGTTAGTGACGTGCTTAAGCATGGTTATTTAAAAGGATGAAATTTGAAAGAAAATATTAGAGATCTATTTTAACTTTGAATGAACACTAAGCCTACTACTACACCTTAACCAGAACCTCACCCAAAACCTTGGTCGTAACCCCTATACTCCTGAGACTGTGGATTTTCTGTTTGCTTGCTTTTTGTCTATGGTTATGAACAATAAAACATCTTAGCTGCTTGGAAAGGTTTATACTTTGTACAAATCGAAGCACTGAGTTACGCGAAAATGCAAAACTTGATTTTTCATTGACACTGTAAAATATTTCCATTTGGAAAAAAACCAAAAAAAACAAACAAAAAAAAACTGTTGTCCAACAACCTTCACAATGGGTACTTTCCATGATAGTAATAAAAATAGTGAATGAATCATATATACCCGCAGTTTCGTACAATGCACGGAAAGTAAGAGTCCATTTCATTATTATTGATACATTGTAAATAGAATACCCATTTGGAACCTAAAATACGTATATTTTTTTAAACTGATGATTTTCAAGAAGGAAGGGAGTTCTTATAGATTTAAAGTGATTAAATTTACTTATGCCAAATAGATCAGCCGTTATGGTTTAACCGAATGTTAACCTTTTGTAGAGTTGTGAATGATCTGTGTAGGATGAACGTATATTTCCGATAGGTGATTAATGCAAATGAAAATGTAGGAAAGGCTATTAACTTTTCACTGATAATAGAAAAGGTAGACGAAAGGAAACGGAAGGGAAAGCTGTTGACTAAGACGATCCATGCGACTTGTTTTCTTTTTCAGGCTTTTTTTTTTTCAATACCCCTTTAATTTCATTACTGCTGCTGATGTATATGTTCATCATCAAAGTGAATTATTACTTTTTAATCGTTGTGTTGGGTAATTCCGAACGAATATTGTATTTCAGTTTGGGTATTTATCAATTTCAGTCTAAATATTAAGAATTGTATTACCAGGAGTTCCTTGACAACATCAACCTCTCTGCGCATGTCGTTGGACAACAAATCTTCATGATATCCTAAGAAAAGAAAAAAATCAAGAAGAGAATTACTCTGGGTCGGCAACATTCCGGTAGAACAAGCTCATCATTCAAGAACAAGAAAAGAAGCTAGGGTAAAAATAAGACTAAAATTATTTTGTTTAATTTAAAAAAAAAACTTAATAAAAATAATGCATTTGGAATTAGTAGCCACTTAAAAAAACATGTAGTGGGTGGATTAGGTATCAGAAAATATCTTGAGTGTGAGCGTAACTGTCCAGTTATTTCTTTGAAAAGACAGATTGGATGCACAGTTGAAAATCATTTTTTTCCTCGCTGCAGAGAATATTCAAACATAATTGATGGTTGAAGAATACCCTAAATCAGTTTGGACTTAATCAAGAGAAAATGAATTAGGACCGTAAAACTGCAGTGGAAAAAAAAAGCAAAAGCTTGCAGTCCGCTAGCTTGCAAAACGAAAACATCAATTGATTTCAAATATTTCTTGAAGACAAATAAGACGTGTAGACAGTTTTTCTCCAACCATTTAGTCCAGAGGGAACCACCCAAAACATTGTACATAATGGTTCAACTAGGTTTGAATAAATATGCATGACCATTTGGGTTTTAGAAAAACCCCACCGACGTGAAGTGATTGATAGTCCTATTGTTATATTATCCCGCGAGGATATTAAACCTGAAATCGTTTTGATAATTGAAGCATCAAAATATGCAAAACAACCACGCGCAAATGAATATAAATCACCATAAACTGGTGATAAACAGGAAAAATACTGAATATTTATGGCCATTGTTAATGTTTATGAAAGACGAATAAAAAATATTATTGTGTTATACCTTCTGAAATCATATGTTTAACAAAATGGACGCGAGTCACACAACATATATTTCCAAAGACATGTTTTGGCCATTTGTGTAACAAAGACTAATTATGGAAATAGAAGTTCAATGTTTATTTCATTATTCTGTTGATCTCAATGGATTTAATAGATATTGTACAGAAGTGTGAAATATTGGACTGTGAAGAAAACCAAAACACTGCATCAGCCGTAATGGCGGAAAGCGAAACTGCAGTTATGTTAATTTTTGGAGAAAAAAACTGTTGAGCGTTCACAGACATAGAAATAACCCTTTTCCGTTTCTGTCTATTTTACACCAAGCGTGACACTCTTTTAAGTCATCTTGGATTTTTCTGCTAGCCAAAGATAATTATGTTCAAAGATACACGAAATGATATTTGATAAAGCTTGATACTCATAAACATAGACACGATTCGAAGCTATGGTGGCTTTTGTGTAAGTAAAGTTGCAGCAAACGAACCTTCGTAAAATGAGGGAAGCCTGCGAAAGATTCCAATCTTGAAAATCGTACGTTTCTATGTCTAACGGCAGTCACACACACACACACACACACACACACACACACACACACACACACGCTGCGTTTGTCGCTGGCAGATCTGATACCACATGAGGCGCATCGAACGAATGAAGGTGAGGCATTGTTTGTTACATTTTCTAAATCTAAGCACAGCTTGCACTTGTTTGATGGTTTTTCATGACTTTTGTAATGACTACGTCATCTTTCTTCACGCCAATTAAAACACTTAGGTCGTTAAACGCTTCGACATTCTTCAAGTATCTATCACACTCAGGTATTTGGCTTTCTCCAATCTTCACTAACCAACAGGCCAAGTGACAGATTCGTCTATTGAATGTGTTGGGGAATTCTAGATGTTTGCCGAGTAAGTAGACTCCGGAGGAAAAAATAAAAAACGATTAAGGGAGGCCAAATGTTGTGCTCGACAAAATAAACAAAGAACTAGTCCGAATTATTCATGGCATAATGCAAACACGTTACTTCAGAATTTGAGAGAATGCATGTTTTTTTTAACCGCTAAAATTGTTTTTCTATTGGTATTTTTTTTATTTCCGTCTATTCTTAAATGAAAAATGATCCACTTAAATGGAATTGACATAAGTTATTTAGAATATTTATGTAAATTAAAAAAGATGGACGTAAACAGAATGCAGATATTTTTTGAAATATTATTTGAAAATTTCTCATAGAAAAAATAGTTGTATTTCATAGCTGTTGGCACCAAATGATATTTCTCTCTACCCCCCTCTCTCTCTCTGTTTTCCTCTCTCAGGGAGGGTGAGTAGATCCACAACCTGATAAGAGTGTGTTTGATTGAAACTGACAGACACGGAGTCTTTTTAATTTTTCACTTTTTTCTTGCTTGCGTACACGCAGACATATGTCAAGGTCTAATTCGTCTAAATATTGTCCAAAAGTCTGTGTAGATCAAGTGCTTTCAGTCGTACGGTAGGTCATTATCAAGACCGGGGGAAATAATGAGCGTTTTTCGAATACCATCATTATCATCATCATCATTATCATCATCATCAGTAGCAGCAGTATCTCTATCATCGACGTTGTAGAGCCAGTCCTTTTTTTCAGGACGTCATATCACAGTTCTTATATCATCTCTGGGGATCAACAAGTTGTATATTGTCATCCAAAATATTTTTATTTCATTACGGCTCAACATTTTGAGTAAAGACAATAGGTCGATTAAATATTGAAATTCTATCTATTACAATTGGGTAAATTTGTTTTTATATTTTGACTCATCAGACAGACGTCGTAATTAAGCCTGGTTATTATTAATATACCGTACGGAATTACTTTCACTTCAATTTGAAATGTATCGTTTGGAGTGATAGCGATTATTTTCCATGCAATTTATTAAATGAGAGTGGCTACTGCTCTGTTGAGGGTACGTGTACTGAAATTACATAACAGGTAACTACTTTTGTTTTTAACGGTTCAAGGTACAAGTTAAACCTTGAGTAAAGTTATCAACACACTTTAGTCTTTTTTTTTTATTACTTTCGAGTTTCTGTGATTGTGAAGGGTAAAGGAAAGATTGGGGTGAGCTTGTCTGCTCTCAAAATTTATTTTCAATATTCCAATGTTGAATTAAACCAGTCATAGTCTGTTTTGAAAAATTTTGAGGTAAACATAATGCCAATTCTATAAATTTGACGTTATTGATTTTCATCTTTCTATAACAGAAAATAAAAACCCTTGATAATGCCATAGCTAAGGCAAAATCACGGAATAACGTTAGTAACTCCGATATTAACATAATCAAACAATGTAGAAAATCAACAAAATACAGTTGATTGAGATGAAAAAATCGATAACTTTGCTACGGGTGCATACGTTTTGGCCCTTGTATTAAATTCAATTGGACTTTTCTCTTTATATACATTAAAAACTAACATTTTAGATACATTGGACATCGGTTTTTTTTTATAGAGCTAGCAGTCTTGATGTTTGTGATAATTTGAGAAGATTGGTTTTGAAAAGGAAGTAAAAGCAAACATCAGAATTGTCAATTTTGTAGACCGTTATCTTCTATTTCCGTTCTTAGATCAGCAAGCCATATACTAAATAGTTATCCAATCTATATAAATATACAATCCAATAATCCGCCTATCATTCTGAAATTGGCCTTATATCCAATTGATACTAGATTAACATTAAATTCATCAAAGAAAGATGTTTTTCAAAAAATTGATGAACTTACTAAAAAATCACTTCAATATTGTGGATTTGTAAAAGATAAATACAATGATGAACTCAAAAAAGCCCAAAAGGATTCAACACAAACAAAATACTTTTATTAATTCATTCGCTGTAAGCAATAATACCTAAAACTGCCTGGCGGAAAGTAACTTGAAAACAGTTTGCTTCAAACCTTAAAAAAAGACAAAAAAAAAAAACACCTTGCATTTGACACGTAAAATTGACCATTGAAGGTGGAAAAAAGGTTCTCGTCGATTTTGACACCAAAAAGAGAGAGAAAAAATTCCTCCATCCCGATTGTGAGTTCTAAGAGTGAAAAATAAACCCATCTTCGATAATGACCCCCAATAGAGAGTTTCCAATAAAGTTTTCCAATCCCTATTTTGACATTCGAAATTAAATCAACTTTGATCCCAAGGAATGAAAAATAATATCTGCCACGATATTGACCCCTATAAATGAAAACAAATTCCCTAAAATGAAGAAAGAAAAACGGCCTGACCTCAATTTGACCCCTAAAAGGACACAATCAGTTCCCTTACCAATATTTCGTTCCCTTAAAGTGAAAACTTTATCCGTCGATTTTACCTCTGGTAATGAAAAAAGTTCCTATTTGATTTTTGCCCCTAGAAATCCCGTTTGATCTTGAATATTGGAAGTGAAAAGAAAGTTTCCTTTCGATGTTGAACTGTAAATTGAAAAAAAAAGTTTCTGCTGATTTCGACCCCAAAAATAAAAATAGAAATTCTCCACAATTTCCACCCATGAAAAAAAAAAAGATCGATTTTGACCATTAAAAATGAAATTAAGCTTTCTTTCGTCTTTGATTCCCAAAAGTGAAAAAATAAAATTTCCCGTCGATTGAACTCATAATAAAAAGTGAGAAAAAAACATAATGTAAAAATAGTATTTAAAAGAATAAATATAAACTGGATATGTGTTTTATCAGGAGAAGATAGTGTTTTCCACTGGGAACACAAACTGAAGTTCCAGCTAAGCATTAGGGTCATGCAAAAAAATACAGCCCTTGTATATTACCTAAAATGCAAAAAATCAACTCGGATTTTTCGTGTGCTTTAATTCTGAACATTTTAGTGATACCTAGAATCATTATCTCAGGCTACAATCCACTGTTTGAGGGGTGAAGGCGAACAGATCAACACAATTTCACGTAGTGTAGACGATGTGAAAAACGACACTCTGCGTACTAAGGTGAAGATGTCTCATCTTGATTTAATAACAGCGAGCTAGTCTGCAAGACTGGACATCAGACACCAGATGTCTCACTTCTGTGGTCTTGTATCTTACATAACAATTAAACATTTCTATCATATGCTGCAGCTTCTTTCATCACTATACAGGGGTCGTTTGCTGAAATATACTGTAACAAATGTTCTCCATCAACACCATATGGAGGGAGCAGAAACAGCACAGTATATTAAAGACAGGTATATATTAGCGGCAAATATCATGAAATCTATTACAAAACTCAAATGGCAATGGACTGGTCATATTGCCAGGATATCAGACAACTGCTAAAAGCTAAGACTCACAATGTGGATCCTCAGAGATCATGTGCGTAATTGCAGCAAGGTATAAGATAGTGTGATAAACCAGAAAACTTCAGGAAAAAAATGACCCTGCAGAGCACATGGCAGAGGGGTCTTGCAAAATCCATGTCGAACAATGGGCACTAAAGGGCTGATGATGCTGATGATGGACTGCCCCCTTTCTTTTCGAGAGTCAATGAAAGAAACTGTCAACTAAAACTGTCAACGTCAACACAGTCAACGTCAATATAGGTTTCTTCATTCTCCACACTAGTCTGGCTGGCTATGCATGTATATATAGTGCGTACAGGCTGCACTGGTGAAGCCACACGGGAGAGAACTTGAAAAAGTAATCCTCCTTATGCCAAGACAGTTTCTTTTTTCTTTTTAGCCCTTTGAAAGCTCACCCTGAACAGGTTTTTAGATGGGATTCAATTAATTCTAATTAATTTTTTACTGAATTAATTTGTGCTTGGCACTATTCACGCTTTTTCGTTGAATATTCAGATTTTTTTCAATCAAATGGCGATAGAAAAAAATTATTCATTGATCACCCCTTTTTCCATTTTTTAGTTGATCACCCCCATCATAGCACGTTGCAAAAATAACTTTGGTCACATCTCTATAATCCGAAGTTGTTTGAATATAATTTTGAAAAATTTTAAAAAAACTTCATTCAAAGCAGGAAAATTATATTTCCCCAAGTCGAAGATCCCAAAGTTGAAGAGCAACTCTATGAAAGCTTATTCTTTCTGATGGCATTGATTACGTTAAAAATGCCGGTTTCATTTGTATCTGTTAAGGTTAGCTTAGCACAGCAGAGGTAGAATATACGTCACTGAGCAACTAGGCAGGTTCCTCATTTTTCTTTCAGTCACTGTCTTTGCATCTTTTTTTCTATCTTTCTTTCTATCTTTCTCAGGTAATAATTATGTATATATACTTATGTTCTATTGTATTTGTTAAAGTATTGAGTGCTCTATATTTCAATGTATCTTTTTTTTAAAGATAAAACTGTAATACAAACTAACAGAAATTCCCCAAGAGAAGGATTAATTTCCAAATACAGTCATGAAAATAAATACACATTAAACACGCAACTAAAGACAACGATTTTCAAGACCAACATACTTAAAAGCACTACATGCATGAGAAACGAACACAATGGAAGATATATTCTTTGTTTTTGAAATACTGTGTTAGAGCTTGTATAACATGATGATCAGTAAAATGCCATTTAAATGGAACGAGACATGGAAAAAAAAGGTAAAGAGTTGCATGAAGTGACAAACCCACGACTGGAAAAAAAGTTTTTTTTTTGTAAGTAAAGGTTGAACACATTTAGATAATTGCTTGAAAAGTCAAGGAACTACGGAACATTTTGTTACTATGTATCTGAATAAAGTATATATGTTAAGAAATGGATATATATGATCAGATGGAATGATTATAAATTGTGTTGTATCATATAGAAAGTCCTATTTGAAATGATCCCCCGTCGTCACACACTTTATGTATCAATCAAACAAGAAAATGTTGCCTCGTGTGAAAGATACTTTGACCGTACAAAGACGGGATACAATTTCAGGTAAGAGTCTCAATATGATTCATGATTATATGTATATACACTAATCAAATCTGAAAGGGAGGTTGATCAACACTGCTGATGTGCCATGTTAAGATAAATGTTACACGGTAAAGAAAATTTATACATCGTACCAGAATTACAAAGAATATATAAAACAGGGGAAAATAGCATAAATTGCATTGATAGATATTGGGAAAGAAGAGACTGAAGTGACACAGGAAGATTATTGAAAATTTGTTTTAATGTTTAGTGTTTGGAGTTGTATAGATTTTTAGATTATATATATATATATATATATATATATATATATATATATATATATATATATATATATATATATATATATATATATGTATATGTATATATATATATATATACATATATATATATATATATATATATATATATATATATATATATATATATATATATATATAGTGGCTGTGTATAGACAAACATTTGATATTTCTATATGTATTACGGATATCTTTCGAATATTCAGAATCATGTTCCAAGAATGGTTCAGATGTTACCAGCAAAGAACACATCAATGACTGCCGATATAATTCTTTCCAATGAAATAGACTTGAAGGGAGGAAAACAGCTTTCAGTTTAGTTATAAGTAAATAATTGTATTACTGGAGGAAATCGGAGAAGATTCTGAAGCGCCACACCCTTTTTAAAAATGAGAAAGAGAAAAAAAAGAATGAATTTTCTCCACTGTCAAACCGGAATGATCAATTGAATTATAAAATAAAACAAGGAAAGTGCATTTGCTAATGGAGAAATGATATTTTGAGCAGGAATAATGAAATTGTGATTCATGTGCAGAGTAGAAAAAGTAGGAAGGGAGATAATTCAATGACTAAAGATCGAGGCATCCATATGCAATAGTTCTTGATATCAGTACTCAAAATTTAGGCAGTTGATTTAATAATGATATGCTGTTCATATTCCACATCACATCACATCTATCTATCTATCTCAGTCGGCTCATATGTATATTTATAAAAATAAAGGCGGATAAATTGCATACACAGATGTACACATTCATATTTATGGCTCTAGAAATAGAACTTATCATGAACTTCTTGCAAAAGAAACACTTCTTCAAACAAGGTAGAGCACTGTGCTGGTCAAATAAATTGGTTCATTTCTACATTCATCGTTCAAAACTCGGAAGATTCATTTACTTGTAGAATCCACAAAACCAAGTGAGATGAACATGTATTACGTTATCTATGTATTGGTATTTAAGTCTTTTCTGTGTACGCTCATGTTTTGTGTATATCTCAAGGTATCACTTCGTTATTTTTCTCCTTGGTATGTGCATTCAGTTACATAGAAAAGTATGTGTGTATCGAAGAAAATATTTTCTCTACTCGACCCAAAGTGGAAGCCACGCCTCTGCTTAATCAGTAACCAACATATTATGTTCCTTATCGATCAGGGAGTTGGCTCACGGTTGTCCCATTTTAACATGCAAGGCAGACAGCCCAGGCAAGGTGGCAAAACCTATCTCAATTAAAGTCCCTCCCTCTCTCGCAGATCGGCCAAGTTTTCGGCCCGACATAATATCAATATGGAGGTGAGCATCTATTAAGCGTCAAGTATTTACGACCAAAGAGATGCGAGACATGAGTTGAATATCAGTGGATGTTGCTGAACCTAAAAACTGGCGCAGGGGGTGATCCTCTCGAGTCGAAAGCAGTCGGCGAGAATCTGATAATATCAGGAATAGAGAAAAAGAAGAGATATATTAATTAATTACATATGTATTTGAATAGTGGGGTACCTACTTGCTCACTTCTGCCCGACTTGATACTATCGTAATTACATTAATTATTATTTATTCGTTATGAATATCAACACGACGTTGAACTGTTTGTCACTTGCTTCAAATAGTAATATAGCCTTAAGTTTTCCAAATTTCTAAGATGAAGCATCGTCATTATTGTTCATATTTTACTATATTTCATCATTTTGTTCTGATTGCTTGTTGACCCCTAATAATATAATGGGTGTAGTTATCGTGAGTTACCCAAATATCTTGAGCTGAAGCGCTGTCTTCATTTTCTGATTGATATTTTCTTTTATCTCATCTGTAAGGCTTTCTGTAACAACGTTTTGGTCTCTTATTTACTCTTTACAAATATTCAATAAGCAGAAGGAATTAAAAAATGAATAATATGCTTTCAACAAGATTTAAACTCGCATTTTCTCTCCGTAAAAGCTATTCTCACCGGCAGAGGGCCTTAAAGATCAGAACACAATAGTTACACAGCAAATGTCATCCAGTTTTAGTTTCTAAGATACATTTGTCGTCATTATTTTACCACAGAATATTTTTTGTTTGCACTTTATAGTAGTAATAAATATGATGATATCAAAACGTTTGAATCTATTGAATGTAGAGTTTTTATGAATGTTTGGCTATCAATTCTTTCAAGTTACTTTTGCTGTTCTTTTTTTTGAAATGCTAGGATTTTTTTTGCATTATACAAATGTTAAACAAACGTCATGGATCGTAAATAAAAGCAACAAAGCTCAATTAGTCAAAAATAAATGATTATTCGTCTAAAACGTTCAGACAGCTTAAGACTCCCACGTCTCTCTTTATTACCAAGTGTGATCAAGCAACAAAAATATGATTAAAAGACTGATAGAAAACACGCACACACACGCACACAGACACAGACAGACAGACAGACAGACAGACAGACAGACAGACAGACAGACACATACACACACACACATATATATATATATATATATATATATATATATATATATATATATATATATATATATATATATATCATTATGTCGACATTTTCTGTCATCAGCAGCAGCATCAACAACAGCTGTCTTAGTATCTGCTGTTGGATATAGACCTTTCCCAGGATTCGTTTAGCCTTCTGAGGTCCGCGGTCTTGATTTATATTTTTGTGTCTTTTCCATCAACTAATTTGTTGAACCTGACATTTACTTTTACTGAAGTTCACGTGAAGTCCATCTTCGTTGCTCTCTATGTTCGGTTCGTCCAGCATTACTTGAAGATTGTGAAGATTTTTTTGTAAAAAGGATGATGTTGTCAGCAAATATCAGGTTACTTAGTTATTTGCTCTCCAGTGTAGTACCTGTTTTGTCCTCTCTAGTATTCGGAGGATCATCTCGAAGGTGGCAGAGGAGGGTTTTTGGTGAGCTGGTATGGACTTTTCTTACGCCATTTTCAAGCTGAAAGGGCACAGGGTCTTTATGTAGCCTAATACACGAACTGCTGTGTCGGTACAAAACTTTGACAGATACAGGGTCCAGGCCTTGGATATTTCCACTGAATCAATGTCCTTCTGAATGTCGTCAAATGTTACAGCAAAAAGGATATCATATTCTGCTGCTTTCTTTTTTTAGTTGATTCACTGAATGGGGATGATCAACGGTTGAGTAGCTTTTTCTGATACCAGCATGTTGTTGGGGTTCGTTCTTCGTCGAGCGTTTTAGCGTTTCAGATGGTGATTAATTCGGTAAAAAGTTTGTAGATACAGTTGAGTAGGCTTATTGGCCTGTTGTTGTTCAAATGTTTCGGTTCCCTTTCTTATGCAATAGCAATATCATTGCAGAGTTCCAATCTTCTGGTACTTCACTCTGTTTTAGGCGTAGCTTGAATAGGATTGCCAGTTTCCCAATTATATCTTTATCAGCTTTTCGAATACGTCGACGGTGATGTTGTCTGGTTCAGGGGCTCTTCCTTTTTTCGCATCTTTGGTGGCTAGCTTCACCCCCCACCCAACGTGGTAACTTCTGGAAAATCTTACGAAAAAATTTCGAATACTTTGTCTTTTGTGATAAATGGTAAAAGGTAACATTTTTCATGGAGGGTAAGTCGTAGACAAAGCGTAATGTACATATATATATATATATATATATATATATATATATATATATATATATATATATATATATATATATATATATATATATTATGAGTGTAACAGTTTTAAATAAGCGTACACAAGCAAAACTCTGATCCGAGCTAGAAGTGTTTAGGGGCGAGGCAATGCACACAGATACTTTTAAATGCAAATCCCTTAAATTTTCAAATGTGTCTATGCTAGCTAATTACATGCGAGTATGCGTCTATGACTCGATATAACAAGGAGAAACTAATGATCACTCAAGGGGTGCATACCTATACCAATGACACTGTTACAGGGAGATATTTTGCATGGATCTACCCTATTTGATATGCTCTTTCCGTTTCTAATTGCCCACCCGTCAGAAGAATTAACCTGAAATTTATTGATATCGTGTAGACACACGTGATATTTTGACGACATCATTCACTGGAATCCATTGAGTACTTTTGGAATAATGTAGTGGGCGGACGGAAGGAAGGATTGAAAGAAGGGGGAGAAGGAAAAAGAGCGGCAAAGGACTCAATGGCACCTAACTTTTCAGACATCTTAGCCACGATGAAAATGAAGCTCAAACGTGCTTTCTCATTGATGTTACGATCGAACCAAAAATTGTTAAACTAAGAAAAAAACTGAGATAATAGAAGAGAAAAAAATATCAAGATCTGTGTACGGATCCGGTGGATGTGGAACGCAGCAACAGGAAACACTTGTTTTAACTCAAACATTAAAGAATATGGAAGCTGGTCGGTCGCCACGTACAAGAACATTTATAAAGACTGCACTCTTGGTTTTTAAAAAAAATTTAATTCAAAGTGGCGCCATTAGAAATATTTTGAGGAGTTGTGTTTAGTTCCAGATTGATAAATACCCATATTAGAGAGAGAGAGAGAGAGAGAGAGAGAGACAGACAGACAGAGAGAGAGACACAGAGAGAGAGAGACAGAGAGAGAGAGACAGAGAGAGAGAGACAGAGAGAGAGAGAGCGACAGAGAGAGAGAGAGAGAGATTGGGAGATGATTTCATATGTGTAATGATCAGTCTGACCTTTTTTTGTTGGTTTCTCTGTTCCCTTACTATGAACACATCCATCTAAATGTGAAAAAATAGCTGGTAAAATTATATTCTACCCACCGTTGGAAACAATGAACCCTTCCATCAAAACCAGTTCAGTGACTTTTCAATAAATCCTCCGATTAAACTAATGAGACTTATATATTTATTTACACTCCTGAAAGCCTTTCATTATTGACATCTTGAATCTCAAAGAAAGTGAGAGAATGTGAAAAAATACCTGAACTCCACAAAAAAACACTGATAGATATTTTCTTCATATTCACTACGGACTATTGTGTGTATACATACACGCATATAATCCATTTACTTAGAAGTCATCACATTGAAATTTGAATATATCCGATATTTTTTTCGGGTAATAAATATCTCTATACATTAACAGTGAGTAAAAAAAAGTGTTACTAGTATATTTCATCATTCATCTTCCGCTCAGACTTTTCGTTAAAAGTACTCTAATTAAGTATAAAGTTTCCCGTCAGAAGTATAGTAAATTCCCTAGTGAGATTACTGTCAAGTTTTAGTAGACATTAGCCGACCTGTTTTCCGCGGCTCTTCGGCTCAAGGGAGCTTTTAAAACAACGATTCATGACAAAAATTAACACTTGCTTAAAAACGGTGTACAGGGACGGTCAGTTTGGAGTCAAGAGCTTAATAATAGGGGTAGAATTATGGGTGGTAGACAAGGGTATATAAAGTACTGGTCAAGTCTTAAGTAAAAGGGAAGGGGAGGGTGGAACGTGTCTAATTTTGTTCACACCATTGAGTCGATTGCATTAGTAATGTACCACAGGGAATGACCTCTACTTATAATGTCTGACCATTCAGAATAATTAATCGACAATAAAATCCAGTCTTTTAACATATTCCTGCTATCGTTCCCTCTCTCGTGCCAACAATTTACTCGCATTAATTATTGATACTTTATGAAAGGGTAGACGCCATTTTGGGAAGATAAGAAAAACATTCTCAGAAAAAAAAAGTTGCCAATGCAAATTAGCAAAGTATAACCAAAATTGTGTATGAAGTGTCATAGGGAAATGGAGATAGTGGCCACGTTATTCTAATTTCCTTTATTTTATTCGAGTAATTCATCATAATTCACTTCCACCTTGCTAAACCGGTCTGATCATCAACAGGGCTATGTTGATGGTACATTTCGGTAACATTCCCATTACTGTGTCCTGTAACTCCTTCCCCTTAGGATGGACGTGGGGTCAGAAGTTGAAATTAGAGTTGACAGATTTCGAACTGAGGCTATTCATTTAGCTGGGGGTGGGGGACGGGAAGAGACGAATTCATGTTTTTGAAAGACAACTCTCACTACTAGAGTTTGGTTCACCAATTCCATTTTCAAGGTAGTTGATAGTTAAGCTAACCATGCCCCCGTTTTTCCTCGAGTTTTAGGGGAAAATAAAAGAAAGTGAGCCTGACAAGGATTCATCGATATTTCTTTTTCAGTTGTACAAAAGGTATTTGGAAAAACCTTGTCATACTAATCTTATTCTTCGGTGAATACAAGGATAACAATGATTTTCTTCTCCTTCTTTACCTCTGCTTTCAATTTCATTGCAGTCTTACAATACGTCATGGCCTAAGTTTGCCTACTCTTCATTGAGCCATCGATCATTTTTTGAATATTGATATCCACAAGGCATGCAATGGTTCAGCACAAGGTCAAGAGGGATGAAAAAAATGTATAACAAAGGATTTTCAATCCGGATGAGTTCACAGGTCTTAAAACTTAGCAGCCGAAATGCTCGATTCTATTTTGACTGATTGAATCCGTGCTAAACACTCACACATTGTACCATAATAACAAAGTATATGTAGAACAGAGAGAAGAAACACTGAACAAAATCACATAAATTGCATTGACAAATATGGGGGAAATAGTGACTAGAGTGGTACAATATTTTTTTAATGTTTGGTGTTTAAAGCTGTAAACAGTAGAATAAGTATCTATATCAATATCTCTCTCTCTCTCTCTCTCTCTCTCTCTCGATATATATATACATATATATATCAGCATACATAATGGGAAGATTTTGAATCTGAATGTGAAAGTTTGATTCTGCCTTTTCGTTACAGGTTCAATCACAGCTTTTAAACAATTTCACTACAAGAAAAATCAAGCGATCAAAAGAAATCCACTTGAATCGGAGTTCAATGCATTTTCTGTGTTATTCTGCATCTAAACCATTACAGTAAAACCATTTAACCTGAATCATTTGGCAGATATACTGTATAAACCCTGGATAAACCCTGATTATCGGCTGGAAATATGTTTCAGAAAGCATCACAGCAAATGTGTTTTAAGCTTTTGGCCCCGGAATATGAACGTATGAAGAAAGAGGTGTACATTTTAATTTGGTGACCGTAATATCCAGGCTAATGGAGTGAACTCTTCATTGCCATACACTTTCAGATAATGAATAATTTCGTACTTAATCACTAAGGCATTAACACGGACGTGATGTATTATGAAATATAGATGGGACATTTTATATAAGCGATGAATATTGACACGGATATTAAAAGCCAGAGGACCATTATGATATCAAAGTTTGTTTTTTTTTCTGCTATTCCAAGTCAGATATACTACTCCAAAAATTCTAGAGTAAAGGGTGTTCTGTAAATTCGGCACGATAGACTTAAATCATAAAAAAGGAGTAAAAAAAAAGTCATCTGATGATATGACTATAGGTCTGATACCTATTCAACTATGATTGCTGCATATGTTAAAGCGTGTTCCTTGTAGGATAAGATTTCCAGATGCTTGTTTAAGTTTTTTCTGTTCTATTTTAATCTTCAACGTAAATGAGGTGTTGTTGGGTGGTGGAAACAACATCTGTTTTTATACCTTTGAAAAAAATATTATACACCTGACTTACTTGGGAAGGAGATAGAAAAAACATGGACCCATGCTTTTTGTAATGCTTTTTTGAGCAATCTTAATGCAGTCATTCAGCCATTCTTGTCGTGGTCAGAATCCAAATTTACATTGCTACCGATATCCCGCCATCTCCATCCACGTGTGTTTTACTTTTAATTTTTGTTAATTTTATTTCAATAGGTATTGCTCAAAAACAGATTGACTGAACAATTACGTCACGAAAATGATGAACAAATTTTCAAAAGAAATTTTGTCATGTTCCAAATTGAATATAAATCGGTGTTGACCCGCAAAGCCAAAATAACAGCAATAAAATGATAATTGAAGTACTCTTTTCGTTGAAAATAAACACACACACACACACACACACACACACACACATATATATATATATATATATATATATATATATATATATGTATATATATATATATATATATATATATATATATATATATATATATATATATATATATATATAAACAGATTGTATTACTTCAGAACGCTATTTGAAATGAAATTCCGTTATTACACTGTTAATGTATTATTCAGTGTGGACAGAGAACATAGATTAAACAAATAAAAAAATATAGGCCAGCTGCAAGAGGCTAAACTGCAACCAATAAGATAGCCAAAATGACTGTTTCAACCCCCAGTTTGCATTTGTTCATCCACTGTCGATATCTAAATCTATTTGTTTCTCAATGCAAACAATTATATCACTGAGAAATTGATATATCATCCAACATTGATAGTCAATTTCAAAATATATATAACCACACATCTTAGGAAACATATAAAAAGCAATATGGAGTAATTTTTCTGGTATAGAAAAGCAGATGGATGCCCAGATAAACAAACATAAATCAGTTTAAAAAATGAAGGCAGATATGGATAATCTGACAAGAGGGGAAAAGGTAGAAAATCCAAAATAGAATAAGATTTGTGTTTTTACACAGTTGATAATGCTAAAAGTTACAGATTCACATATGTGATTGCATCATTTGTAGATTCAATGAAATAAAGATATACCTCGTTTTTATGATACATGCATATGATTCTCCTGAAGTTGTGACAATTAAAAACATTTTTTACCAATACTTTCTAATCGAATGAAAACAAAGGTGCAATGATATTGGTAATATTCCACCATCAGGTTACTGCACGTGTATTACCAAGTCAAACTTTTAAAAAAAATACTGAAGCATTAGAAAAAAAAAAAGAGAAAACGTATAACAATAAATTCATTGATGGTTTCTGAGCCTCAAATACCAATGGTTTTGGATTAATTTTCAAGTGCCATTTCAAATTAGGACACAACTACAGAGCGCACTATTCAGCATTGGTTTATAAGCTTTGCCTAAGGAAATATAGATACCAGAACTTTGAAGGAGGCACAAACTTGTTCTTGCTGATAAAAGCTATCCATTGCAGTGGCCAAAGACGCACAGACAATGTTTTTGAATATCTACTGGAAATTTTAGGAATTCAAAAGCAAACATATTGCATCATTCAAGGCAGTTCGAAAAGTTAAATTGGGGAAATGTTCCATGAAAGTGATAGACGTGACACTTTTTGGCCAAATCTCACATCATCCTTCTTACACACCAGCAACTTTTATATTTTTGGTGCATTTTGAATCCTACATACCTTAGAAAAGCTTCAATGATAGGGAAACCATATGAATGAATGAATCCTTAACCAGTGAAACTGGAAGAATTCATGGAGACAATCGTGATGTCAAAACAGGAACATCGGAAACAATTATTGCTTCAAATGGCTTATATTTTGATTGGTGATTTGCCCTCTTCTGTAGTCTATTTCACCATACATTTTACTATTTACAAGAAACATCCCTCATCAACATACTATTTCTAAAAGAAAATCCTGAATATGAAAAAAGGCAGAAGAGAAGTGGCTAGGAAATTCGGTGATCAAAATCAGTACTGTTATTTCTTCAGAATTTCCAATTTGCAAGACTCATTGAGTGCGTGAATGACAAAAACAGAGTTGGGGCTCAGTAGAGTGTGGTTGACAGGTCTGTTGTGATTGGCTCCCGTCAAGAGGTCACCTAATTTCTCTTTTCTACCGAGCATACAGGTAACTGCATAAAGAATCTGTGGCTGAATTGTGTCTTACATATAGGTAAAGTGGACAGAAATTTCACAGAAAGTTGCACTGAGGAAGGGAGACTTTACCGGAGGTGATATCTATATGGATGAAGTGGCATTTCTGTAAGACTGAATGTTTCACGCTATGTCGTTCGCGTGGAGTTACCTGATTCAGGATTACCCCGATGGGTTCACAGCAGTTCGACATAATTGTAACTGGTGTATTCTCTGCTTGTTGGTCAACCGGTCAGAACTTGCTGTCAGTGGTTTTGACCAGGGGTGTTCGCTTCCCTTTATATATTCTCTCTGAGTCTTGCAGTGACCGAGGCTGCTTGTTTCCCTTTATATACTCTTTCTGGATTTTGCCTGAAGCGATTATTGACTGGGTCACCTTATTGTGATGTTTAAAAAATTTGTACTCATACGAAATTCCGACGTTCACATATACACAATCACACACATACACGCACACAAACACATATATGTATATGTGTGTGCGTGTGTGCACGTGCACGCACACGTGTGTGTGATTTATCTGGAATGCATACTCACTGTAGTATAAAATCGAACTATGATAATTGCTGAAAATGGAAAATGATCTGGCGTGATTAAGACTTTCTCAAACAGTATCAATTTCTCGTATTGAAATAATCAATCATGAAATAGCAGAAATGATTCCAAGGAACTATTCAGAAACGTCCATACATATATATATATATATATATATATATATATATACTTTTTCAATTCCATGCCTATCTACTCTTTATATCTTTAAACTATCTTTAAACCTACATTTTCCATATTGATATTTCTCATGAATATTTTCATGTCTTAGAATATTTTTTTTTTTTACATAAATAAATGCTTAGATAGAAATGTCAACAGATGTTTTCAAACAAACAAAATATGTTCAGACATTTACTAGTATTAACAAAAATACGCACAGGAAGAAATTGGGGAAAAAAAAGATTGTTTTTTGCTATTCTTTCGAATGGACAAAACTTTCTTGTCTTTGGAATCGGCGTTCGAAATCCGAGTTTCATTCATGTATGCCGACAATAAGACCTAAAATAACTTTTATGGCTGGTAAATAATATCTTGTATTAAGGCTGCTGGTACGGATAGCCAGTCGTCCATGAGGCAAAAGGAATACGAGTTTGAGTTTCACCGACAGCTTATCCTTCATTTCACAGCCTACTCAGTGCTGCAGACTGACGACCTGGGTAGTTTAGGCCGAAATAAACTAAAATTAAGATAAAAGAGGATCCTAATTAAGAATCAAAAACGGTTGACAATGCCTCATCCAATAAAAAAAATATGATCCTAGTAGTCATCACGTTTGACCAGAACATTTTGAATGCTACCCTTCCTTATATTTTCTATAATAATCTCTTTTCTTTATTCCCATAAAATCGGTGCGGAGCATAGGGCTACATTACGGCTTCAGTAATTAATAGGTTTCACGGGATGAAGATTCACAGGGCTAAAAGTCTCCAACAATCCCACTATTTACCTGTCGTTGGGGATTGGTGGATTCACGCCTTTTCCAAATGAACTAATGCAAACTGAACGTAAGCAGCCTGGGCTTGAAATTTTAACTTATTTAGCCGATTCCATTTTCAGAACTAGCAACTGCTCCGCCACATCCCACCGTCTCTATTTTCTCTACACTTTCCCTAATTTTTCTGTTTAGTTCTTTTTTAAAAATTTCTGTAACCATTCGGATGGTTTTTTTTCTTTTGTTTTTTGAAAATTTTGATTAATAAATCCGACGATCAATTTCCTTGTAGATTACAGATGTTCCTTAGATTAATTTAAAACAATTGTTTGTTTTAATGTCTCTTTGCAGTTTTAATTTTCACGTTCTTTCTGTAGTTTTTCTTGGTAATAACGTAATTTCTTCGAAACAGAAATTTTTGTTCTTACGCTCTATTCATATTTTGATTCATTGTATTCTTTTTACGAATGTTTAATCTTCTATAATGTATTTTAACGCTGCAAGTGTTTATCAATATATTCAGAACATCGAGCATGGACCTAAGATAACATTGTAGTAATTGTGAGATCTATTGAGCTTCGGCTCAGTCTTACAGAGAGATAGGAATGCATCCAGCGAAGTTCGAACCCATTAGAGGGAGTGTCTATGCAACTAGCTGACCTTCCCATATTAGCTTAGTCTGACACAAGAACTCTATAGTAGTGTATGTAGAATTCAATACACATCGGTAATGTGTTCAGTTACCTTACTACCCCTCTAAACAGTTGATTAGCAAGTGTTACTGTCAGCATAATGCTATTATACGAGCGTCTGGAGGATTCTGCTATCATTTTTACATCAACCATACAGGTTCAATGTTATGTAGTGCTTTTTGCATTATCACATATAGATAGAAAGTTATGAATAAAAATATCAATGTTTCTCAAAATAGAAAAATATTTTTCCGTGACCGTTTTGATATTTAATTAACAATTTTATCGCGGAAGAAAGTTCACAGCGTCTATTTTGCATTATTTGAAAGGGAACACGGAAATTCTTTCTGTTCCTTGTGTCAATTAGTCCAGTAATTCGCCAATTAATTGTAATATTTGCATTAGATGCGCCACTTACTGTATTCACTCGACAAGTCACGACAAATGTTTTGCTAATTCTTTTTCTTTTTTTTACAATTATTTTAGGAAGTAATTAGTGCAAATAATTCAAATCCTGGCGCGAACTAATCTCAACACATCATAAAAAGCGTATTTTACCCCCTACCCACTTGCATCTGTCTTTCCTTTCGCCTTTCATGGGTGCATTACTCTCAGTGGGGGGTTATCCCATCAGTGCTAAACAAAGTCATTTAAAAGTTGTTTTTATTTCATTAATTCAACAACAACAACAAC
>OY735205.1:26342690-26405190 GCA_963457665.1 Thysanoteuthis rhombus | reverse complement strand
ATACACATGGAGATTTTCTCAAATCATAGTAAGATAATCATTTATTTGATTATATATTGTACATAGTTATTGATTCGTGAGAAAAGTTATTACAACTGTTTGAAAATGAGACTGAGACTTTTTATTTTCACTATTTCCTTCGAGATAAACCCGGCCTTGGAAATCAAACATCAAATTAGGTCACTCAATAGAAACCATCACATACACAATGTAAACTGGTAGCATGTCATGTTCGAGTGTGTAAGTAAAGAATTGTAAAAGGGATGATATATTAACAAGTTACTTCTCTCTCCTTTTGTTCGACAGTGATAACTAAAATAAATCTGAATTTGAAAAAAAAAACCGGATAAATAAAGAGTAAATGCTATGGATTGCTAAAGTAGCAACATTTTACATTGCAAATTGAACCCCCCAACCACATCAAACTTTATTTCGGGAAGAAATTTTCGAAGAATAACGACAAAAAAATTTTTCTAGACATAATAAGATGCGAGTGCTTAAATTCCCAGTCTTCTATGTTCAACTTGTATGCGTGATACTTACGTAGCTAGTCAAACAGACAGACGAACTTTAAGGAAATTGATAAATCCATGTTGAAAGTTTTTAACTGTTTTAGTTGTTGCTTTCCAATATTTGGCAATGAAGAAGGTTTTACAAGTATTTCATTACTTGGATACACTATTTGATATGTTTATTGTTTGGATAGAGAATCGGACAAGACTAAAGTGATATGACATTTAGGAAAATTTACTTCATATGTATTTGATAAGGACGGAGAGATGAAACATGTGAAATAGATTTTCTTAAATGTCATATGATTTTGATATTTGATGTGTAAAAAATCGAACTTTGTCATTAAAAAACATAATACTCATTAAAAAAAGTGTCTTTGTACCCGTGTACGCTCAATCATTAATCATGCTCACCGTTTTGAATTTTTTTAGCAAATTTTTCGAGTGTAAAGAAGTGAAATATTCACAGAAAAACATACATTTCCAAATTCATATTAAACATACATAGTTCTATTCAGCTGAGTTCACATACATTCAATGATACTGTTATTGAATTATCAACACAGTAGTAAAATACCTGTTGATTTGCTAAGGGTCTATCCGGGGGGAGGGTTGAACATCTAAAGCATCAGCAGCAGCAGCAGAAGCCTTTTTGCCTCTGTTGTTGGACATACACGTTCCCAAATATTCGACTGAACACTCTATCATGGGCCTTGCAGAGCTAGTACTATTTGTTGTATACCCTTCTCTTTAGGAGTAATGGAATTTTCTTCTCCTTGAATGTGGAGCTTACTCTACCAAAAGCTTGCCAACCGAGTGTGTTGTTTTGCTTTATTTCTCTTTCTTTTGAAGTTTCCATGGGGATTCGTTGTCCGAGGTAGATGTAATGGTCTACTTTCTTCAGCTCTGCATTTTCGATTTTAATCGTCGTCTTTGATCTTATTATCGTTGTGTCTGAAGAATCTCACCGGGGACACTCGAATGGGAGACATCGTCTCTTGTATTTCAAAGCCTGACAGACAGACCAACAGACCGAGTGACAAACAGACTGACATGCGGTAAATTATAATATAGATCTATTTCACAAACAGATACCACGAAAAACTTTCAGCTGATAATGACGTCAACAATGTGTTATGTGACATCTGAGCATGCGTGCATCACGCCATTTTTCTTTGAATTAATATGACGAAGGAACAATAAGGTTAGGTGAGTTGAACGCTGTTCCTATTTTGACATCGAAAACTTTTACTTGATGAACAATTCCACAAGGTTATTTTCGGGTCGGCGTCTCATTAATTTCGGGGTTCGTTTCGATCTTTATTTAGATCTGAACTTGTCGATCAATCATTCGCTTTTCGCAAAAGGCGATTAAATAGACTGGCTTATACTAATGACTTGTTAAAACAAGGCATCAATAAAAACAGACGTATTCGGCCCAAATCACAATCGTTGTCCGATTTGAGAATTCCGTTTTGTTCTAGATTCAAACTATCATTTCCTCGTGAAACTGAACAGTCTCTATTAGTGGATTCCTCAAATAACACAATAGGCAGACACCAAAACGGAACAGAATTAGTCGGATTGAAATCACTTCCATTTTAAAAACAACAGAGAACATTGACCGAAGACAGAGAGACGACAGCGACTCAGATTATTTACAAACAAGAAGTAATATCAGTAAATGTCTTATCTATCATACATAATAGATGTGAGGCTGATTTATAATTTTGATTTGTGTTAACATTAAATTTGATGATACTAGTTAGGTTACTCCCCTTACCGGCATTTTTCCCAGCTAGTTCCTGCACTTGGCTTTAATGAAACTTCGTAACTTAATTCTATGCTCATGGCTCAAATGCACAATTTTGGCTACGCAGGGGTCTCGTACGGTTAAACGAAATCAGACTTTCAGTAATATATAGAGAGATGGACACATGGAAATCAGATCATTATTTTTGGGAAGAGTGCAAATGCATATCCCGTATAAATAGTTCTGTGATTTTCGGAAGATGCTATACGAAAAATATGACTCAATCTCTTATTTGTAATAACAGAAAAAATGGTGGCTATAGGTCAAGCAATCCTTCGGCTTAATTAACATGGACAAAAACGTATTTGGTGAATCGGTGTAACAGTAAAATTTTTGATGAGCGTGAACGCAGACAGACATGGAATAACTAACCAATTTAGCATAATACTCACATTGTAAATCGAACCCCACACTAAAACAAACCCCGAACAAAAAATATTTTGTTGCCACTATTATCTTTCATCTTACAAAAATAGAGAATGAGAATGAGCTTAGATTAAAAGGTCACGAGTTCAATTAGATTTAAGGTTCAGGTGTTCGATTCTCACCTGGAACCTATCCTTTATTTCAATTTGCGCTCAATTTAATTGCAATAAAAAGCAACAGCACTTAAATGATGACAGTCAATAATAGCAAAAAATTAGCAGTAATGATATACAATACTTCACCCCATAAAGTAAATGATATTTTTTTAAAAATCGTTATTGCTCTGAACGAATTAAATTATCCTCTTAATCAAACATTATCTGGTTTCTATTTATTCGTCTTTCTTTGAAAAAAAATCCTCTCTCAGACATCATCCCAACCCGTTAGAGCAGGTATTTTGTCCAGTAATTGAATTCTTTTTTCATTTTTATCTGATATAAGATTGTGTAACACTGATATAACACGAATATGTTTCAAAAAGTAATGTTTGTTAAGTATTGAGCTCAAAGAAACGAATTCTTAAAGCTTACTCCTTTGTTTATCCTAGTCTACAGCACATTATATCATTAATGTAGAGGATATACTTTAATCTCAAGTGTTTATGGTGATTCTATAAGGTTCTGCATTGATTCTTGGTTTGGCTACTTCTTTTAATAAAATATTCGAAAGGAATGTAATTACCTTTATTATCTTTTCTTCCAACGAAGAAAGGAAATATTCTTTGAACGTTTATATAATGTTTGCATGCAAACGACGCAAAATCAGCAAATAGGCATTGAGGCAAGAACAAACATTGTTTGTTGATAAATGTCCCACAGACGGTTGCAAACGTTCAGATTTCATGCTTCTTTTCGAACGTTTATTGCACGTTAATACCCTTTTCTCTTCATCGATTCAATTGAAAAAATATCTTAGAAACAGTGTGGCAAATAAAAATATTTTTCAATTATTTTGATCGATGAAAGATTCATAATGGTTAATTTTTACCACTATTACTTACCTTCAATTTGATTTTTTGGTTCTTTTTTTATTTTTTTTAACGACCCTAAAAAAGGTTATTATGAAAATTCCTTTCTGCAGACTTATCCAACTCTCCTACCCTTCCTGTCCGTCTGGCTAAGGTATTTAGCGCAGAAGACTTGAACAGGAGGAAAAAATTTTCCCGTACTCAAATCGCGTTGGAAGAGAATAAAAGTTAAATTCGAGGAACGTTTTTGTAACTTTCGAGAAATAAACCTTAAGTTGAGCTGAAGGTAAAATGTAGCCATTCATGAAGAATCAATTATGATTTAGATTACATGAATCGAATAAAATTCAATGGAAAATATCTTCATTTGAAACCCAGTTATGTAGTTACAGTTCAGCCATCCTCTCCAAACAAAATTAGACAAAGACTAATTTTTCTTTGAGTCTTTAAAAATAAATTATAAACCATGCTCCCACAGCTGGAGTAAACATCCTGGTCTAATGTCACAATACAATCTTTGAATTGAGACTTCTACTTGTAAAATAGAATTCTTCAATAATTCTAAATAATAACTTATACGATAGGATATCTACAATCACACATTACCTCGGGTCCGGTTAAAAACAATATTTACTGAATTGATTAGAAATCAAAACGACCTCTGGGACATAGCTTTGTGTTTGTTTGATAGACCTCTTATTTCTAACTTTAGTTGTGCTATTTTAACCATAGTTACACATCTTTGAGCTACTGTAGCGCGCTAAATTTGGGATATATATCTTTTTTATTTGGATCTAAATCTCAACATGTACGAATCGTACGCATGTCAGTTGAAAAGCTGACTTACTTCATATGTCGCAACTACTGGCTGCCATAATTCGTTTCAATTATTTCGGCTGAATTCCACAGTTCAAATCTTAACATGTACATATTTTGATATCATAGGACTAAGGAAATGTCAGACCAAAGAGATTGAATCTGATGACCAGAGGAAGTTAATTGCAAAGGAGACTTTCCAGCGCACCTTTATACGCTAGGATGTCCAGCTACTTCTCTTTGTACATACGACTTTTTTGTCTGTATACATTTTTATGTTTGAACTTGTTATAGAGTTAGTGTAAGCCTTAATCATAGTTCATTTGACATCTGAATACAAACGTGAAATAAACTTCTTTTTTTATAGTCGTGGAAATGATTTGTGACACTTTTCCTACAAATACTATTTTAGTCAGGGTCATTTTCCATTTTATTTGACTGAAAATCGTTACATGCACGTTTTAAACGTTATACAAACGGCTAGAAACATTTAATGCATGTCTGAAATCAACCAAACATTATACGAACGTTATTCCCCCGTTTGTATGGAGGCAAAACGTTGAAAAAAATAGCACATAAACATTCAGCTGACGATCATGAACGCTTTTTTTTCTGAGTGGATTGAACTAATTCTTCATCAACAAGGTTATAGATATAAGTATATCCCATTTTTTAGAAAGTCACTTCCTTTTATGAAAAAAGTGAAACAACACAGAAAGAGAGATCATTATAGAGGTAACACAAGCCATTACAAGGGTAGCACGCACATTTTCTCTCTCCTACCTCCAACCAACATGGCCTAAGACGACTCTGCCTAACATACTATCATTTCCATTTCTTTAATGCAGGAATTCTCGGATAATTTTCAATATAATGAATGGTGTTTTATCCTTTGGTTTACCCCTATCGTCTCACAAAAACATACAGATGGGTGCTGATAACAGAGATTATCTGCATTCTGAGGACTCTACTCTTCTCTGGCCTAATGCCTGCATCGTCTTATTCTTTCACGTATCATTTCTAATATTCGTTGCCAATCTATGTTTTTATGAAAAGTTATACAAAACATGGAATGGTTTCAAATGTAACAAAAAAAACAAAAAAAAAGCAAAGAAAATCCTCATCCCTCTCGACGCAAAAGCAAAGTTGTTTGGAATCAGGTTACATACTGAAGATAGATCCTTGAAAATGGTAAGTGTTTAAGCTGACTGCTGACATTTTTGTGGAAACAATGGTCTTCAAATTGTGTCCATCGCCGGGGAACAACCTTTGTTTATTCCTGTGGCCTAATTTAGACTGTGGTCTCACACAGCCATGCAACAAGTGTCACTTTCACCGGAGAGGGAAGTCGTCCATCCATATTTGTATTCCCTCCGACTGGGAATCATCATAATATGTTTTCCCTCGTTTTGTACCTTGCATCAGCAATATTGCATTTTTCTGATATCTTTCGCAAGCTGTAGAACTACAAAATTGATAAACGTTCGATAAAAAGGTGAATTAAAAAAAAAACACGCTAAAATATCATAATTAAGGCCTTTTCATATGTTTGTCGGTGCAAACTTCCGCTCGAACATATAAAGCCTTGGTCACATTGTTAGGTACTGTATCCTATTCTTCCATCAGCTCATTACGCAACATTCAGTGAATTGCTTGATTCTCTTCCGTTTTATAATTGAATTGAAGAATATTTTTAATTCAATAACACTTCAATTTAATTGATTTTTACTTATAAAATAAGTAATATTGTAATCTCCTTAACATAATTCATTGCATGCCGAGTGTGACCCCCAGGCATGATTTTAACGAGTTAATTTTTGACAATTCCCAAACTTTTTAAGCTTTTAGCGTCAAAATCTCGCGTCGTGTAGAAAAAAATCCATCGAAGGATAAATATGACCAGAATAAATTCTATTCAAGACTCCACGGACAGTTTTCATTGAAACCATCTAAAATAGTGTTACAAACATTTAGAAACATTTAGATTCTCTAGAATCTCCTTTTTGTAACTGTCAAAATAAGAAACCCCAAAAGGTCAGAAATTTAAAAAGAAAATAAGGCCCCTAAAAGTTTTCCCCCAAAAAATAAACCCAAAAAACAAAGAGAACATTTTTGATGGGGTGTACTGGTGGACTGATCTGATACCAATTTCAAAGTCCCCAGACAAAAAGGTATGGCCAGAAGCCCTGGAACACAAAACCAAACACATGCAAAATGATGAAAAATGCCAAGTACCGATTTGTTGTCATCACCTTGTCCATTACTGGTCATTGCTCCTCACTGGACACCGTTCTGGCCTCCTCTTTTACGGCCAGTCAAGTGGATATGATCTTTTATTCTTGACATACACATCAATGCTATGTTAAAACACCAAAAATACCAAGCTCACCTTTTGGTTGTCTTGTAGTGAATTTCGAACGTTCAAAGCTAGTTTGCTGATTTTGAGACTAGGGTTGTCACAGGGGCCCAGTTCCCGCTTATCACTCAATCACTCAGGTCTAGAAAATCAGTGAGTACCCCAGAAGAGCAGTCTACACCAACCAGATGTTTTGCTGAAGAGAATAAAGGTGAAAGCAAAGAGAATAAAATAAATATCGGGAATAAGCTTTCATAAATATTTTAGTAAGCATATGGCGATGATGACAATGCAGTAATATCATTAAAAATTGAGAAAATGACGGTTCTGTTTTGTCAAGTTTCTTGCTCAGGTCTTACGTATATTGCCGGAAAAAGAAGAGAAAAAAGAAGACATCTGAATATGTCTGGTAACTTTCACAGTGCTAAGAATATTCTTGAGTTGCCCCTAATTACATCTTTGTAATTTGATTAATCCATATGCAAATCTATCTTCCTAATGAAATAAATGTAATTATACTAACAAGATTAATTAGCAGCGAAGCATGCAAGGAATGAATTGAAGATGATTATATGATAATGAGCACGTGTTTATTTCTTATTCATCATTAGGTGATAATTATTATAGATTAATTTTAGTATGGAAACTGTCCGTCTCTTTGTCAAAATCGAGCGTTGCACCTGGGTTTAGGCTTTCTCTTTATCACTATTCTCCCCCCCCCTCTCTCAGTCTGTCTCTCTCTCTATGTTTATAAATATATATATATAGTGTTAGTGTGTGGGAGAGGGTAAGAGAGGTTGCACTGCCTCTCAAACAGACGGCTGCGAAATAAACACTGAACAGTTTTTCGTTTTCAACCCTTTTCATAAAGCGGCGTAAAATGAAGTTTCGGAAAACAAGAGATAATCTTGAGTAGATTTTATTGAAAATGCCAAACTTAGAGTCAAAAAAATGCATTTTTGAGACAGTTCCCGTCAAAATCAATTGTAAGCTCCACATCGAATAGAAATCTTGTAGAAATACTTTCATTTAATGAAAAGGTTTCACAGTCGTATTTTCAGAACATGGTCATGAGCTAAGAGAAAATATCTGTTCTCACTCTCAAATGAAGTATCTAAAGTAAATAGTTTTGTTAAGATGCTTCAGTCTTTGTAATGTATTAACAATAACATGCAGAAGCAAATGAAGCTAACATATCTGTTAATGATATTTTGATGACTTCTACAATCTCTATTTCTGTGTGTCTACTACTACTACTACTACTATAAGTTAATCTTCAGGATTCAGACTTGTTACTGAAGAATGTTGAACGGATGATATTTTTTTCTGAACGATGATTCCCATCTGAGCAGAAGCCCTCTCTTCCATTCTTGCCTTCTCATTACATTGCTTGATGGGTGGGAAGGTAGAACGATCTGAATTTCATTTCTGTCAGACACTAAATTTCAGTTCCAGTGGAAAGCAATCGACTCTTCGCCTACTTTACCCATTTCGTATACATAAAACACCTGAAGGAGGAACGTGCAATAGAACAATTTGAAATCAAGTTTTATTGGAGCTTGTGGACACTAAAGAAGACATGGATATCATCCAGGAAAGGTGAATGTCGTTCTTACAAAGGGGCGGAATAATAGATAAAATATTCAACAATTGGTGATTGCATCCAAATCACGAGATTGCTAAGGATAAGCCGTTTCTAGTCTGACACATTGAGATACGAGACCATTATTGAAATGGTATTATGAGCAAAAAGAACATAAATGGAATGTATTGACTGGGAAAAAAAACAAAATAAATTTATTCTCTTTCACATTATTATCTATATTTCTTGAATAATCTATGAAAACAAAATCGGCTTTCAATAGCAACTGTCATTTTTACGAGACTAGGATACTATCCTGATGCTCGAAATGGATTGTTTTGGAGGGATAAAGTGATCTAGCGCCCACACTATCTTCCCATAACTGGATTCATGCCTTCCCTGCATCCATTGAATCGAAAATGAATGCAAGTTCTCCCAGTAGGAGTTTGAACTTTCAAACGCTGAGCCACTAGCATTTTTTTTTATAGTTTACTGCGAAACGAATTCATCAAAAGCCAACAAAGAAATAGGATGAGAAAAAAGATATCATTTTTACAAAATATTCACAGCTAATTCATGTTTAGACTAGCGTCATAAGAAGAACAATCTTCACTAAATTCAGAAGAGTAAATTCCCGGATTTAAAATCATGACCAGGTGTTTGAATGTTGGCTTTCTTACCAACTGAGCTCAACTGACAATTCTGATATGCCTATGAATTTATTTATCATATATGCAATACAAAACTTCAAGTAATCACTTCCAGCAAAATTAAATTTAAGGAAGGAGCTGAGACAGCCTACCTTGTATAATTTACAAACACTTTTGTCTCGAAATTTCAACAGAAACCTTTGAAAAACAACATTTTAAAGAAGAATACACAAAAATTCAAAATTGTATTTAATATTGTGCGTCACATGGAAGATCAACGGTGTTTTATGATTTTTATTCGAAGAGTGTTTAATAATTATCAATGCTTGGACCTGGAGCTGGCTCAAGTATTTTTATCAGATCAACAATTGAGGAAATTTAAAGAGTGTGCAAGGGCTTCAATGTGGTCTGATCCGGGAAAAGAGATGTTTGTATGGAGAGTAAAAACTTTTGAAAAATATTTGCATTTTCGATGCACAGAGTTTGAGGAAGATATTAAATCAATTTATTCCACTGGAAATTCGAAGGGAAAAAAGATCAAATTACGGATATTCTCTGCCTTTCATGAAAACAATAAAAAAACAATGAAATGTAAAGAATATGGATAAAGGAGTTTTAAAATTAATGAAAAAAATATATATCAATTTAGGAAGACCAAAAATGACAAAAAAAAAACGAATTAGGAAGCTTACATTGAACGTGTCAAAGAAGAAAGGACGAAAGGAGGGAGAAAATGGAAAGAATGTAAGAAAAAATGAAGGAAAATGGAAGTGAAGCTGGTGGAAATGCGTATAATGAAAGATGAGAAAATCAGTGAGGACTGTCGATTGACATAAGTGGAGGAAGACGGAGTTAATGAGAAAACTTACATGAGCAAAAGTAAATAGAAACGAAAGAGAGGGATACTCCAAAAGAGTGAAAGATTGGAAGAAAAAAATTGGAAGGATAAAAAAAATGTTGGAGGAAGAAGTATTGAAGATTGCAACTGGGGAGAGAAGATACAGAATTTAGAAAATAATGATTGGACCATGTTATGAGAAACGAAAGAAGAATGAAAAATGAAGGCATCCCACGGTTTTCAAAAGTCCCTATGTTAACACCTTTGTGCTTTCACGGAAAAAAAAAGGCAGAAACGGGAAAAGTGTTCAGCATTTCGTATGCAGTAAGATATTATAGAGGCAATTTTTCTGCCAACACGTTTATGTGTGTGGTATCCCTGCATTAATCCAACCTTGTGTCACATTCTGATTTTATGGAAGTTCGGATAGATAAGCAGTCTTGCGTATATCCCAATGCATGAGATCTGATAAATCAGTTAAGCATCTGACCAAGACCAATCCTTGAGTCTGGGAATGCTATTGCTGGAGGTCTTATGGGGAAATTCTACTTTCTGATAGCTAGTTAGGAGAAAACTGTACCAGAAAGAATGAAAGAAACAGGAAGAATAGAGATGACTGAATGAAATATAAACGACCAAAAAATATCAAAAGGAGTTTTTTTTTCAGTATAAAAGCAAAAACAAATACAATGAGTGCAAGAGTAAAACAGATCTGGTTAACCATTCAACAAAAACAGAAATTTTCGGTATCATGCTGGTTTGGGTGTGATCAATCAAAAATAGATTAAGGGATGATCAACGAATACTCATCTCTTGCTGGGCTCTGATCAGTAAAAACAAGTCTGAATTTTTAAATAACAAGCGTGTACGTTGCCAGACACCAATTCAAGGATCAATTTAGCAGCTATTAACATTGCAAATCGAACCCCCCACAGATACCTCTTTTGGAGCGAAATTTGAAATAAAAGTTTATTGTAGGTATGATAAGAGGTAAATGTTTCCATTTTCAACCTTCTATATCAGTTGGTGCACCCAGTACGCGCAATACATGCATACATGGATACATACATACATACATACATACATACATACATACATACATACATACATACATACTTACATAGCCAACCAGACCTGTTTAAAAACTAAAGAAATTTATACTGACAGTTTTTGGATGACTTTTTTGGTTGAAGGTTTCTTGAATGATGGCAATACATGGAATGGAAGAAGAGGAACTTGAAAACTTAAAAATTGAGTGAGAAAAGCAATGGAAAGGAAGATGAAGAACTCGTCGAAACTAAAAGAAAAATGAATAAAAGGAAGAGAGAGAAACATTAGTAGAATTATCATGCTTGCAACGTTTTCTGCCGTTCTTAATTTATTCTGTAAATTTCATCCGGAACCTGAACGTATTAAATCTCATAGCATAACTAGGGGCTCTGTAGTAGCTCTCATATCAGTTCCACGTGCTAAAAATCTTTTGTCTCATCAGTTTAACGGCACCCGTGCAATTTCCACTATTTTGTTAACTGAGGTTTGAGATGAAGAGAAAAGTATCTCCTTCATTCTTCTGTTTCAAACACAAACATTTCCTTCAGATCATGATCACCAGCAACAGCAGCAGCCTTTTAGCGTCCTTCGTTGGATATATACTTTCCCCAAGATTTACCAGACCTCACCATTGATGGCTGTCACTGAGCCAAGTATTCTATCGTCTCGTGAAGTTTGTCATGCCATCTTAGGTTTTGTCAGACCCGGTTTCATAAGTGATCTCTGAGGACCCACGTTGTTGGATGTGATGTCCAGTGGCTGTCTACCATTTTTGCAACATAACCAGCCCTCTGCTATCTTAGTTTTACACGGATTCCATGATATCTCAGACTCGTGTTTTTCTTCTACAAGACAGTTGCTGTCTTGTGATTTCTCCATTTTATGTTGGGAATTATTCTCCCGTGTGTGTTGCATGGTTCTCAGCTTAAAGTTGAGTCTTTTAGTCAGGTTCCATGTTTTAACTTCATATATTCCGATCAAGCGGATGCATTTGTTATATACCCTTGTTTTTTGGCATTTCCTTCAGATATCTTCATTCAAATACGTTTGGCAATGAAATTATTGTCTGCTTATTTCTGTGAGTTTTTTTTTTATACTTATATCTATCTGCCAATCAAATACAAAGAACCAATCAAAACAGTCTCCAAAATTGTGTGCGACGGTTTCTTCAGTTTTTAAGTTGGTCTGACTTGTTGACATTTTGTCTACGTACATATGTACATGGGCTGTGTACAGGACAAGCCATTAGAGCTAGAGGGCTAAAGATTTACTCCGTCAAACTTATCATATTGTTTTGCCTTCCCCCCTTTTTTTTTAGATTGCCCCAAACCAATTTTTTAGTTGGAGCAGGATCAATTTTAAATGTGAATTTCGGCTACATTAGTCACTTGGTTTGTATTTGGCTGGATTCACGATCCTATTTCTTTTCTGAAAAATTCTCCACAAAAAAAAAGAAATAAGTTTTTCATTGATCGCACTCTTCGCAATTTTCAATTGGTCATATCCAACAAGACATTCTATTATGTTGCTAAGCGGGCCTTTCTATCTATCTGTCTATCTTAAGTGTTTTACTGTTGAAGTTTTTTTTCTCTACCACGAGATCGTTTCGAAAACCTTTATAAGTGCAGTTACATTACTTAGAGCCTTGTGTCAAAAGAAGAACTTCCTCTGGTCTCGCTTGACGATAGGGAACCCTTCAATTTAAAAACTTTAGTGAAGCGTGCGGAAAATTTAAGGTGTCGAGTCGACAGGACCTTCCTTTCGACTTTGCTGATTTAGGGAATGGGAGTGCGCTACGTTTAGCATGAGTCAGGCTACATGAAGTGTTGGAAAGGAGTTAATGGAGGCATCCAGTCACCTCAGCAGGACTCCTCTGCCCGGTTTAAATACAGGGTTGTCAGTCTCCTAAGCTGGTTGCGAAGGAAGGATAGATAGTTCATCCTCTCCAGCTATTTACCCCAATGATGGATTCATACCATGCCAAAATGTATCAGTACAAAGTGAATACATGTTGTATTAGCAAGAGTTTAAACTCAACATCACATTCTCCGTTTTGTTAACCGCTTGGGTATCCACACGTAGAGATTGTGTAGGATAAGCTAATATATAACGACTAAGATGGGATTATTCTTGACTAAGGTCTCAGTAGTAGAGTATTCAATGAAGATCGTAGTCACAAGGGTAGCTTAGAAAATGTGATGTGGTAGGCGACCAGTATTCTACTTAGTTAATTGTAGTCTTACGTAAAGTGGCAATAGCAAAACTTTCTATGTATGCTCCCTTTAGTTCCTCTAATACAAGTTTCAATCATACGACGAAATCTTTAATTGATAGTTCTAAGAGTGGACTCCAGTTTTTTCTTCTGTAAGCGTATTTGTATCCTATTGATGCTACGACAAAAATCTTTTAATCACTTGAGACTTCGAAACCTTTTTGTCCTCCACAATAACACAACGACGGTTTCAATCCCAAAATCAATCACTCGATATCAGTCAATTGCAGATAATCAATACACATTCAGGCAAAAATAAGTTGCAAGAGGTGACATCACAGGGAGGGTAAGTGAGCTATCCTATGCAGAACACGTACTGGCTTACGATTTTTAGTCGAACTACGACAGATTCTGTTTGACTGTGGAATGTAGTATTAAAATATAATCTTGATCTTTTCAAATTTTTTTTTGAATGAGACATTTATACGATTATCATTTTTTTCATATTCGTTCACCTTAATTCAAGTTTATTCTAATCAGATCTATCGAGATTGTCAGTCCACGGCCAGCATCAAATAGTCCAGTTTGACTTGAAGAATGAGTTTATCATCAGTAGTGGAATTCGGGGTCCCTTTTGCCCTGAAAAACCTATGCATGTATGGTTACTGCTCTAAAGATTGGGTACTCGATAATAATGCTCATGATTATTCAAGCAAATCAAACTTTTTCTTATAAGGATTGATTTTGAGAGTGAAAGGCGAGGATCGAACTCTATTATCATCAGCACAACAAGGCATGCATTTAGTCATGTTTTGTAGGTCTGAATGCTAAGTTTCTGAAATTTGTTTTTCTTCAATAGAATAGATGTGTTGAATGAATCCAACCCATCCAAGAAAAATTTTGCTCATTATTGATTGGGATTAAAAGGTCTGACCAACGTTACTATGCCAAACTATATGGTCAAATAGCTTTCAACTAGACTGATGTTTGTTCTGGAATGGATGGGATCATCTGCAAGAAACAAAGAACCTGTGCTTGTTTGAATACTTACGATCACTATTTCAATATGAATGATGCTTACTTATATATATATATATATATATATATATATAATGAGCATCTATGCAAATTTATCTTTCAGCTTGTGCATTGATCCCATTGGTTCATTCACATATAAAGACATTTGATATTATGTAGGAAAGACTCTTGAGGCCTTTTATTTGATCCCACTCTAGGATAACTTGAGTTGAATCGAGGCTTTCAACAAACTGTAGAATAAGGATACTAAGATAAATTACCTAATAAAATGGCACCAGACTCCCTAATACCGATCCATACACAGAAACTGTCATTTTCACGATTATTTGCTAGTATATATATATATATATATATATATATATATATATATATATATATATATATATTGACAGCATCTCTCTCTACATGATGTATGTATGTATGTATGTATGTATGTATGTATGTATGTATGTATGTATGTATGTATGTAGCAGAATATCTCAAAATTTCCAGTGTATGTATTAATGTATAGTTCTGTTTCTATTTCTTGGTCTATTTATTCTTCCATTCGACCTTATAGATAAAATGAACGTGTGTTGCAGACATGTTTAGATCAATATCTATTGACTTATCAAAATCGAAAGCGAACGTCGACAAGAAAGATTAAAATGAAATCATTTGCGATTTTAAACGTAAATCCCTCTTCATGTTCACTCATAACTAGCACATTCACAGGCAACAGACACAAATTTGGGTCGGTCAATAAACGAGATTGTCTATTTATAAGAACTTCACGTTGTATAGAGTATGCATACATTTTTGGAAGCCAATGCACTTACAATGAGCGCATATGTGTGTGTGTGTGTGTGTGTGTGTGTGTGAATATAGATATACGGACAAATACAAATGTGTCTGCATATACATATATAAATAGCAGTGAAGCCACCATTCACATCAGTACATAGATGTGAATTCTCTAGGATAAATATAAACAGAATGAATCAGATGGATCGATATGAGCAAATAGTGATAGATATAGGAATGGATAATAAACTTGTTGAACTAGATAGATCTATAAGAACAAGTTGAAGAAGATAGGTATGAATAGACTGATAGATAAATATATGGATGAATGAGATGAGATTTTAGATATATATATACGTAAGTTAATAGATACTAACCCGACTACAAGATTTATAGATGAGAAACAATCTAGATAGATTGATTTGTTTGTAGTCTCGGTGTGAGAGGATCCAAGAGGATGTTGCCAAAAATCGCAATTGGAATGCAAAGAGATAAAAATGAGAGAAAAGCAGATGCTACGTTTTGAATTTTTTTATATAATCACGGGTTAATGTTCGCAATACACATTTTTCACCCCTGCAAGTTTTCTTCCTGAAAAAGATGGTTGGCAACCATTGAAATGCATCGAAACATCCACACGTAATGATGAAAATGTTCGATATATTAAACCTTTCTTCCCGAATTTTTCTCTTCATCTTGCAATAGTGATTTTTGAAAACATATATTGATAGAATATCAGAACTTTTATGTTTTTAAGGAAATGTAAATGACAAATATACTTATGGGATGAAATCTATTAGTAACTATCCGACCTGGTTTGTCTGATATCTTCAGACGCAGCCTGGATTGCAGAACTAAAAATTCATCCCCCTCAGCTATATCGTAAATAATCATATTTTTTTTAACGGAAAATTCTGTTCTATTTGCTCTCCAGGGGCAAAACATTAATGGTAACTCTCATTTAGTTTGAAACATTTTGGTGAAGAATCTTTACTATTATTACTTTATTACCATATTTTCTAAAACAAAATGAAATATATATATATATATATATATATATATATATATATATATATATATATATATATATATATATATATATATATATATATATATATATATATATATATATATATATGTGTGTGTGTGTGTGTGTGTGTGTGTTACTTAGATATGGTTCCAGCTGCTCGGGGAATCAACTTTGTGCCATCGTCAAATATACATTCTGTATAACTGAACACGTATCCATGTGACGAGTGAAGATTCAATTTAATGAAAAGCAGGATTCGAGCTGCAAATATTTCTTCATGACGATCTGCACTTAGTCATCATTGCATAAGCGATGAAAATGCTCGACACGTTTTATCAGAGATACTAGTTTTTGTTTGTCTTACTACAAATCTCGTTGTTTTCTATAGTAGGGTGAACATGCCATTGCTTTGAAGTTTCTTTTAATTCCAGGCTAAATACAACAAGATCTGGCGGTACAGATCTGGTTGTTTGCTCTTCCTGTTGACTTATTTTATGTTCTTATTGCAAAACGAAAATAACCTGTTAAGTGTTTCTATTTCATACTGGCTTCCCAATGCGTAAATCCCTTTTTAGCTTTTATTTTATGCTAGATTCTCGGAATTAAGCAGAATCTTTTAGAGAGCATGACAAAGACTTAGAAGATAACAGACAATTCTAGAATGCAAGGAAACCTTTCAAGTCAGCAAATATTGCAATAGGATATATCATGGCATCACCTTGATGCCATTGGATAGTTCTGTAATCTTGGCAAGCCTACTATACGACTGGAATCTAAGGTTTCCACATGTAAGAAGTGAGAATTGGATATGCCTGCTAATGTGGAAAATAATGTCCTGGTTGATAATGGTAATCCTCAATAGGACTGGAATCTAAGGTGTCCATAAGTAAGAAGTGAAAACTGAATATATCACTTAATGTGGGGAAACATGTTCAGGGTGATAATGGTGATCAACCAGGAGGGAAGTTGTCATCGTCGAATTTTTGCAACTTTGTTCACCCAGAAATTCTTTTGTGTTTTGGTCATCAAAAAGTCTCTCACATTGTTCGACATACAGACATGAAAATGTCTTGGAGACAACGTGTTTCGTCCTATCGTTCGATACTAACAGTTTTACACGTGGATATCTCTGTCCAGTACTTTTCTCTTTCGCGGCAACACCGGTAATTAGCAAAGCAATTGAATGATTCATATTCAAACACCACCAACTTTTTGACTGTTAGACGTTTTTACAGACCTTTGTCGCACACTGTAATCCGTTCATCTTAAATATCTTATAACCAACACCTTTGCACTGATTTTAGAGACGAGATGTGTATTCGTCTGGAATGGTAAGTAACGAATGAATAAGTATTGAAATTTATTTGATGCGACTACTAGTGTGAATTATTCATAAACTAATGACAATGTTTCATCTCAGCTCTCCGAAGAACAAGATGACTGTCGAAGATCCGTAAAACTTTTATATAAGGAAAGCATTCGCTTTGGTTAGTTACTAATTGTATATTAGTTTTGGCACAATGCATGCATGACGGAATGATGGGACACTCAGTGAAGATGGAACTAAATATTCAGGAGTAATCATCCACAAAACACTCTTGCCATCAATTACCCCACGGTGAGGCACCCTAGCTTAATGATCGAACTCGCTAGACAGTAATAACTCATTAAACATTACCCGACGGGGATGGATTGTGTTGGGAAATATTGGCAATGACCGGCTCAATCGATTTTTAAAGTTGTCTGACTCCGTAAAGACATATTCTTTCTAGAAAAAAATTGAGATTGTATCAACTTCTGTTCCAGCTAGTCGGTGCAAAGGCGATTTTTCAAAAACTAAATATTAATCGAGAGATCCTGCTTGTAAAAGCAAATAGGATATTGGATCTTGAATTTTAGCAACTATATCTGGACCATCAGTATTTTGATGATTTTGTTCTTCTTCTGATTTCAATGAAATAGCCATGCTAAACAAATGAGAACGATTTTTACAGGAAACGGATTGGGATTTTGTTTTTACAGAAAACGGATTGGCGTTTTATTTTTAGGCCCAAGAAAAGGGTCCATCATTTTGAAGTACCGCAACATCAGTAAAAACAGATTAAAATTGCATTGTTCTTGCCAACTCAAGTGAAATTTCAACAGCGATTAGATACTCAGAAATCAAAACATTCCAACCAATCTTTCGAATCTAATTAGAAAACGTGAACCAAAACTGTCATTAAAACTCTCAATATAGTTTTCCTCAGTTTTTAAGTTGGTCTGGCTGGCTGGCTGGCTAAGGATGAAAGTATATATCACGCGTCGGGTCACACCAATGGAAGGAGAAGGCTGAAAATTTGAACATTCACTCCTCTAGAAGAAACATTTTTTCTTTAAATCCACCCTTAATAAGTGTTGAACGAGGGTTCAGATTATAACGTAAGTTTATGCTAATTTGGTTCCTTGGTTAGAGATCAGTGTCATTCACGTTTATTTTTCCCAAAATGTGGAAAGAAAGGCAAAAGGAAGAACTTTTAACGATCATTCCTCTCTCCAACTTTTTGATTGATCACCCACCACACTGCTGCCAAAAGACGTTTACCACGTGACCGTTCCTATTAAATGACCTACCAAACCAATACATCATTTAGGTTGTGTTCTAGATCAGACAAACCATCAGATATCTGCGTATTTGTTCGAAGGCCGACGATGTCAAAAGTCTCAGATGTAATAAAGATAGCAATATAGGGCAGAGATTTCTTCATTTGTCCCGAATAATCCAAAATATTCATAACCAATGAGAACTAATTTGTCAGAGTGATAGTTTTGGGTCAGGGTTAGGATTAAGGGTAATGTCAGGATTACGGTTTGGGCTACTTCCTTATTTCCATAAGTTTGGATCAACGAAACAGCTTTAAAAAAAGTTTTGCTCGAAGAAGAATGATTAAATGATTAAATTGTGCCCTAAGGCTAGCTACTGCTTCTGCTCTACATGATATATTACAACTTGCTTGGCACTGATTTGCAATATATGAAATAGATTTAGATTTGACAAGCACTCAAAGTTACAAAAATGGCACTTCCTGTGCTATCTCTCCCATAGCCTGAGGGATAGATTTATGGATTTCCTTAAGGGTTTATAGGAAGTGAAAAAAAAAGAGGGAGATTGCCAGATTTTGAACTCAGCTAGCTAAGTCCATTCAGCGTACCATTATCTCCTCGGTCAACTATTTGCTGTATAAAATCAAGGATTTCGCTCTTCCTGTTCAGCATCTCCATGTCACAGGAACTGCAGCAATCTATTCGTTAATTACTTTAATGAACTGATTGTATTATATCGACGGAGAGGCCAACTACTTGTCATGCATTTAATAATTCACTATATTAATATTATTTAACGACATTGAGCTTCAGTGTTTGCAGGTGGAAGCAGTAAGACTGGCAATTTACCAGTAATCAATTTCTACTTGGCTGAATATTCGCTCACAAATTACAGCGAGAGTAAATCGCTTTAGAAGAAAGCAATCAACAGTAATGTGTGGACAGCAGACTATGGAGCAGGATCATTTGAGGTGGTGGCCTACTGAAGATGCAAGGTGAAGCAATGCTAATCAGCAAATAAAACAGAATCACCGAACTGCGTTCGTATTCCAGCTGATACAGTTTCTCACCCTCCTTGGACTGATACATTCGGGTATTTTGATGGTGAATATAGCCTGCGAGTGGGCAAGCGGTTTTCCTGCTCAGACAGAAATAGTGAAGAAAGCTATTACACCGCTTGTTAACCTTGCTTTTGAGTTTTGAATCCGTCTGAGTTTGTCTCTGTCTCTATGTCTCCATGTCTCTCTCTCTCTCACACACTTTATTTCTCTCTCTCTCTGTCTTTTTGTCCATCCCCTTCTATCTCTCTCTCTCTCTCTCTCTCTCTCTCTCTGGTATTGAATAGTGAAAATATCAGATTTCTGTATCCTTACATTTATTAGTTGAATGAAGCGTTAGGATACGGGTGTTTTAGCTCTAATCTTATCTATCTATCTATCTATCTATCAATCTATCTATCTATCTATCTATGTGTGTGTGTATATGCACATTGCACAAACAAACACACACACACACACACACACATACACACACACACACACACATATATATATATATATATATATATATATATATATATATATATATATATATTCCAAAAACATTGTAAAGACATTCTGGTAACCTAAACCTAAAATACTTACAAAATTAAAACTGAAATATACGAAAGACTACTTAAAGAAAATATAACAAAAATATGACTAAAATTCAGATGACAATATAATATAAACGAAGTAGCCCAATGTATAGCAGAAAAAATACGAATAGGAAACAGGATAAGTATAATACAAAAAACGAAAGGCCATTAACTAAACTTCAACAACAACAAACCTCATTAACCCAATAAAAAAGAAATAGGTCATTTTAGCAAAACAATCTTGACAAACATAAATAGTAAAATTAAGGATAAATTAAACCGTAACCTGCGGTGAAACACCATCGACGCAATTGAATGGTTCAAAAACATTCTAAAAAACAAATACAAATTTTTACAATTCGCCATAATAAAGAATCACCCCTTCAGTAAAAAAAAAGAAACAGTGAATAAAGCAATCAATTTTGTTAAATTATTATTTTCCATTTCGATTTTTGCGTCATCGTACCCAACATGTTTGCTGTACTCGACACTTGTTTCACTGAAGTTCATATTAAGGTCAACTTTCTTTCTATGTCCATTTAGTTCGTCTGGCATTATTTAGATATAATACCAATAATGTGCTTGCGTGTGAGCGTCTACTAAGAAATGACTCAACTGCACTATGAAATTTGGCTTGAGAAAACTTCTTGGGTTATCGTTGGCGGATTGGTTTAGTTAATTTCTTAAGTGGGAAAGTGGAATACCCGTACAGAAAATAGAAACTGTTTGAATAACATATGGTAATGCAACTCTGGCATTGTGATTGCAGATGTAAGTTTGTTTTTCTTTTTGTTTTCAAATTCCAGTCCAAGATGGAGTTGGTGTCAACTTTATTTTCTCCCTTCAACAAGAACGATTCTCATGAAATTTAGAAAAGTGAAGCCTCTACTGTCTACCTCTCAAGTTACCAAACCTCTTTATAAAACTACTGTTCTCCTTCAGAGATTTGAAATGGCGGCAGTGTTATCAAAATATGTTGCTCTTACCAACTGAGCTAAATCGATGGGTTGTATGTTCCGATGAATTTATCATGAATACAATACAAAAGTTGCACTTATCATCTACAGTGGGAATACAACTAGGAGTGGCCTTTGACCCTTCAACGGCCAGACTTGTTTATTCCTGTTAACTGCTCGTCGGGGCCATAACCACGCAACTGTGTGGAGACGAAGGCAAAGAGTCAATCAGTATTTATGTCGAACTGTAGAAATACGAAAATAGTTATTTGAAACAAGAACTGGTGAAGGTACAGAGGTGAAGGTTACAGTCAAGATGTGTTTCGATTATCAGGTATTTGGGTGTTGGTAAGAGGCAGGAAAATAGAATAAGCTGGTTTATTTGCTCTGATTGTATTCAGAACGAGAAAAAAGACAGATAAAGACATTATATATATATATATATATATATATATATATATATATATATATATATATATATATATATATATATATATATATATATATAAAAGAGAGAGAGAAATTGATACTTTCATTGCATCAGTAAAAGTTTAGTGGAGGATCAGGGTCTCAACACATCTTAGTAAATATTGCAATCATTAGATATTCAATTGTACATATTAGTTGGGGTGTTTTGAAACAAAATACCATGAACGTTTCTTATTTCCACAGTAGATAGACCGTTAAAAAATTATACCTGACAGTGTACAGGTTAAAGGGATTTCGGTAACTCGGATTGGGCACTTCCGTGATTTACATTGCATATCCACAATGATTGGTAAAGAATAGTGCTTAGGTCAGTCTGCAGTACGCCTGATCTCTAACAGCATAATCTCATTGGAGCGATAAATGTCGCCAAAACAAGACCCCTGGACTTGGCCTTGCATGCTTATAAATCTCCGACAACAAATGATGGCATTTGGGTCATGGTTTCATTTCTAAGAATAACCATCTTATCATTGTGTTGACACCAAAATGTGGATGAATATGGAAGGATTGGGGTTTATAAATTGAAGTGAAATCAACGCCCTATAAACGATAGATGAGGTGTAATGTAACCTCTACCATGGAAGATGGGCAATATATATATATATATATATATATATATATATATATATATATATATATATATATATATATTAGATAGATAGATAGATAGATAGATGTTTGTCCGTCAGTGTGTGAGTCCATCCAAAAGCCTCAATGGTTTTTGATGATTTGTTGTGTTAGAGTTTGGTCATGGAACAATGCGCTATTGACTATTTTTTATGATGTGGATGTTAAACGTAGCAATTACGTGATTGCAGTGACATCACCATGAAGGTAATGTAGCACATGACAGCAACGACGTCAGTGATCCACACAAATAATGATTAGCAATTGCTATTGTACTCTTTCAAGCTAAGGGATGCGACATGCGTATTAGATATTATTTCATGTTCTTATGGCGTATTAAAAATGCTAAGGAACCATCAAACAAAATAATGAAGACAAAAGCAAAAACTGAAAGTCTTGGCTGGAGTTAGGCCCCTTGCTCCATCAAAATATAAAAGGGAAATAAAAAGGAACCATTTCTCCACGGAATATTCGGAATCTACAAGTCCCATTTCGACTCCTTCATTAGTATTTTCCGTAAATTAGATATGCAATCTGTACCAAAACATGACAATCTGAGTTGGGCTTTAGAAGTGGGGAATGAATTTGTCATTATTTTTCGCGTATGTCAGTATGTCATAGTTTTTCGTGCATGACATCAGTCGTTTGTAGTCATTGTGATTCATCATTGTTGATACATACAAAAAAATGAAGTCAACTCCCAAAGTGGGAGTTCGGAGAATAAAGAAGGAGGGTGAAAGGCCGAAAAAGCGTACTCAGCCTGATGGTTAATCTACCACTCAAAAGGACGGCTGATATAAAAAAAAAGAAAGAAAGGAAAAGTAAACTCGGCCCAATGCTTAATCCACTTAAAAGCAAAGAAGGAAAGAACTATTCTGTGTTGGATTTGACCCTACATTCCTCGGAGCTACGGAAAATTGAAGCTTGTTTATGCTTCTAAATTATCATCATCAGGAATAGACGGTTGAATGTATCCTGAAGTAAAACATTACGAGTTTATGTTCAAACGACTCTTTTCGAATACTCAAAAACTTTTCATTCGACACTGGATTGAGAATATCAAGCAAATCACGGAAAACAACCGGAGATAATTATTACAAAATCACAAGAGATTTGTTCATTGATACTTATCATAACGTATACTCAGTATCATGAATGTTTTATCTAATGACTTTTATCTAATGACCGTTGTTACTGTTTATAAGCAATATATACATATTGAGGCACCCTTTATTACAAAAAATTCATGATCATACTTATATAACATAATTTTGTTGTTGAACAATTTTTTTATAGAGTTGTACTCCTATCTTGAGTCCCAGTGACCAATTTGGCGAGAAGCATAGAAACCGAAGGTACCATACGTCTGTATTTTCCCAGACATATCCTACATTTTTTTTAATTCTTTGATATCCGGAATTTCAGCTTCCAACATTTACTCCAGGAAAATATGGAACTGTAATGACGAAACAGAGAGAGAGATAGAAAGATAGAGAAGAGATACGGAGAGAGGGGGAAGAGTGACATAGAGGGGAAGAGAAACAAAAAGCGAAAGAGAGAGAGAGAGAGAAAAAGTAGGGTGCTTGTACAATGTTGTGAGCTTGATATTTTGGGGGGTTAGCATGTATCACTATACACCACTCATTCTTTTTCTTCAGACAAGCGAATTTTTTCCATAGCATGATTGCAACAATGAATAAAATAATGTAAATATACCATTTCTCTTACTTTTTTTTGTCTCACATTTTGGCATGTTTTTCTTGCCTGCATTTAAGACTTCTAAAAAAATTCAAACATAAACTAGCCAATATCACAAACATATTTTCATGTGGAAACAACTAGGACAATGACGTCCCCTTTTTCTGGATTAGTTGATCTTGCAACCCTATAGAACGCGAGAGAGTGAGAAGGAGAGATAAATTGATACAGAGAGAGAGAGAGAGAGAGAGAGAGAGAGAGAGAAAGAGAGAGAGAGAGAGAGAAAGAGAGAGAGAGACTGCTTTCTTCTTATACAAACTGTTGCTGGATAGAACACAATATTGCTTCAATCATCTTAGGTTGTTCGAAATTCTCAGATGAAGTCATTACCATCGTTATTTTTTACAAGTCCTTCTTTCATTTTATTTTTGGAGATAGAGATACAGTGAGAGACAGAGACAGAGAGACAGAGAGAGAGAGAAAGAGGGGAAGAGAGAGAGAGAGAGAGAGAGAGAGAGAGAGAGAGAGATCGGTTTGGCACTGGTCATTACTTTTGGCTATCAGGCATACATCATGCGCTATGAACAACTCGTTAGAAGAAAACCAAAGCAAACAGAGGCTCAATCTTTGGAATGCATCAAGTTCACTATTAATTAATATGATGAACTAGACTAAGAACTTCCTGTTATTGTACTTAATTGCAAAGATTCCTCGCCACGTTCAGATAATTAGATAGGTTCAATAATTGCAAGTAATTATTGTTAAAAATGAGCGGAAAAATGAGGCTTGTACTTGTGAAAACATTGAAGGAAAATCCAAGTTTAAGCCATTGTGATTACATGCAATTTTGTATACATGTTTATTTATGGTAGTGTATGTTTGTGGCTGTGTGCATACATGCAAGTGTGTCTGCACATGTGCACGTACAGGAGCGTGTGTGAGAATGTTCTTTGTTTTTGAGTCGTTCCCCCCGCGTGATCGTTCGATTCAGCGCGCTAAAATAGGGCGGATCGGTAACGGGGCCCGGGGAGCAGCGGGGATGAGGTCAATAGCGACCGATGATTGGTTGCTGATTTCGGCTCAAGTGGAATGAACTGACTGACACCACCGACCGGCTCAAGCAAATCTTAAGTGGCATTAAGCAGGGATAAATCGTCGTCCGACGGTACTGTTCGATTGACAAATGCTACAACGCCAAATTAATTAAACTTCTGCTCAAAGCCATGTTAAACTTGCCAAGGCCTTTCCGGTCATAGGAAGCAAACCCTCTACCCCAAAGGCATTATTGCTCGCAATCTTCAACCAAGATAAACATATTTTTTTCTTTCAGCCATTTACTTCTTTGCTCTAATTCATTGGACATTATTTGCTCTGATCTAAACAGCAATTTGTAACCCTCATTTAATCCCTTAACTATATGTTATAATAATTGATAATATTTCTCCATATATATATATACATATATATATATATGAATGAAGAAATAACAACAGGTGGAGCGACCAATTAATCGATTTGTACCCATAGAAGAGTAAACTCAGTAAGAAAAACAGGCGCACGTGGGATCGGATGTGGTGAAATAGACAGAGATGAATACATTCGCTTTTATCATGTTAGGATATGGGAAAAGGCCTTTGTCCAACTGAGGACTCATGATGATGATGGTGATGCTTGTCATTATCCGTGAAATATTCACTAATATTATACATAGATGTATATTTTTATTTCAAATATATTCAACATTGATATATTAATTGTATGTCCTTTCCAGTGTGTATTACGAACGTAGAAACAAATGAAACTTAGAATGGTGTGATTGTTCATTATAGAGCTTGATTGTTGTATGGTTGTATTAGTTCGAATAACCGTAAATCTTCATCAGTGCAGCCCGAAGAATGGAAGCTGTGATGATTCATCTTAGACTTGATATCTCAAACTTATCTCAATATACGGCCCTACTCCATTCGCAGTGAAATTTTCTCACTTTCGACTTGAAAAAAAAAGTTTTTTTTCAAATGAATATTAATCATTAGCGGGTTCAGTTCATTACTTGATAAAATAGAGAACTGATACCAACTCTTGTTGATCCCACTTCACGTATAGAGACTGCATTGCAAATATAGCCTGTTTGAAGGGATTGGTTGGGAGCACAGAAAAAAAATTCAGATTCATTCTTCGCTTAGATGCATTAAGCATTGAGGGATCAATTTATTACTCCATAACAATAGAAAACTGACCCTCACTCTTTTGATCTCTCACTTGAAAAGTAGAATTTTTTTTAAAAGTTTGAAATCTGCTTTGAGTACGCAAATATTTTTTCTTTGAGCCATTGCATTCGGATATAAGTTGACGATGTGTGTGCAGAATATATAAGGTCCAGCTGATGTACACGCTTAAATAGGAACATGAATTTAGCATGACAGATTTAGCGTTACAAATCTGCAAACCATAGTGTTTTACATGTATAGTTCATTGATCATAGATGGGTTCAGTTTATTAATCGATAAAAATAGAAAAAATCGCCCCTGTCGTATTGATCCCCACGTCAAGCTCAGAGAATGTAAAATAATGTATTTTTACGTATTCCCTTTGAATTCTGTTATTAGTGCCGGGAATCAAATGTATCAAATCTCTGGACGAAGTTGGAATGCCAACCCGCTGACACTCTGAAACGACAAAAGACATTTAGAGCAATAAATACTCTTAGTCCAAACAAATATAAGGACGCCTGAACAATTGTGAAATCTGTCAGTTCCAAGAAGTATAAATATTTATGATACGAGTCAATGCATCACCTCTGGGTATATTAAACAAAATTGATAATAATTGAAAATACAATGTTTAGAAATTTAATTAAAGCTTTCAAATCTGTCAATAATTAACCGGAAACATGTTCTTTTTAATGTTGAAAAGAATCTGATTAATCTATTGGTTTTGTTATCGATTTGTACGTGTATGGAGTTCAGTCTTTTATGGTCTGACCAACTTCGGAAATTATTGAATGAAGTAACTCTCTTATCATTAAACTTCTGTCTATATGGCTTCTCAGTTCGACACGTGAGCGTTCTTTTTGAACTAAGTTCAGTGACACAATTCATCCACTCAGTAATAATTCTACTTCAGCCAAAGTGTATGATATGATCGTCTTTGTGTTCTTTTTTTTTCACAACGTTTCGGCCGCGTACCTTCTAGCATTAAGGTTGAGAGGTACATGACCAAAATATTGTGAAAAAATGAATACATAGACGTGAAAAACAGTCCAACTATACCATACATGAAAATTGATTCACCCTGTCTAAATTCAGAAAGGAACATCCCAATTAACTGTATGGCAAGACAATTCACAAAAAAATATTTAAACATAATCATCAACGGCAGCAGCTGCAGTGTATTACAACCAGTTGCACTCATCAAAGGTACATATAAGGCACATGGAGAGCATTTCTCTGAAAATGCATGTACATTTTCATGCATGATGTCCTGTTCCAGTATGACTGACCAACTGGAATCCAAGCAAAACTTGTGGGAAAGAAGAATCTGTAGAAAGGAAGATCATGTGGGTTCATGTGAAAGAACTTCTCCTTCGTGTCCAAAAAAAAGTCCGGAAATTCCAGGGTAAATGCAGTCGTTTATTCCTAATGCAAAGTAGACTTGCAGAGCAATTCAAAGTGTCAAGTCCTGCTTATTTACACCAGGAATTGTCCAATAGTTGTGTAGGCTCCATTCGCTGGCTTCATCATCATCAATCTTTCAACGCCCGTCGTTGGACATTGACCTTCCCCAGGATTCACCACATTTCTCTATCATGGGCATTGCGGAGAACTCCCTGAATTTGTCAGGCTCGTCTCTACATCTAATATTCTGCCAGCTTCAGTTGCGCATATGATCTTGGTAGATCTATGTCCTGAGGAGTGATGTCCATCAGTTGTCCGCCGTTCTTGCAACATGGCCAGCCCACTGCCATTTGAGATTTCCATTCCGTCTACAGTTAAGCAGCTACTCTCTCTTTCTTTACATCCTATTCCACCAACTTCTCCTCCGGCACCCAACAACTACGTTGCAGGTGAAATTGAGTTGTCTATTCCTCTCAGTAGAGATGGTTACTCTTCTACAACTGGACTCGGACTGACTAACGATCCAAAGTTTTGAAATGAATTCATATTTTTAGAATATTTTTCTTCGTGACCTCAGCATCACCGTCCGATGAAATCTAAATTATTCTTGCCTTGAGTTGAAATTTGAACTATATTTTAAATTGCAAGGTTAACCTCAACCCTGAATCACAAGCATTACCAACATTAAGCCCAAAACATCAGATCTTTGATCCTTCCTTTCTCTGGTGGAAAACGTACACACGATCACACAGAGTGCATATTGCAATTTCTCCAGAAGTAGCAGCAACAACGACCTTTAAAAGTCCGTTATTACATAAAGTCCTTCCCCGAGATCTGCCAGTCGTGAGGGTCAAGTTACTAATACCTTCGGAATTCGTCTAAATCAACACGCCATCTTAATTTTCCGGTCACAATTTCTCTTGTGATTTAAGGGAATCCACATTGAATGTCGTGATCTCAAGTGGAAGTCAAAATTCTTACAACATGGCCGACAAATTTCTTCTTGTACTTTCTAATGTTTTCACGGTATCTCTAACCCTGTTTGCTTCCTGAAGTAACGTGCCGTCATTCAAAACAAACGGAACTACAGTAAATGACTGGCTCAATCGTTATATAACAGAATTATTACAAAATACGATTTTCATTATAACGGGAAATCATTATGCTTATCTTACATTCCCTTTCATAGAAATTATCGGTGGAACACAGATTTCCTTACACCCTTGTACTAAAGTCATACCAGGGTATCTTTTTTGCTGAAACAAAAGTGGATCTGTAATAATAACGATAAATCAGGAATACACATATTTCTGAATAACTATGCTCGTTTTATATCATTAAAACATTAGGTGTGTTACAGGTCCAACTCAAATTAATATATTATGAATTAAATAATCAAATTCAGTTCATTGATTAAATGATACGGTTTATAAGTACAAACTTGGCTGTTCTAAGGTTGAGATCCATTGCTTCAATAAATTCAAAAAAGTGAACAAAACAGGATGAATTTCCCCATACATTATTATTCCAAAACTACGTGTGTCATTTCAACACCTCCATTAATCGTTCTTGTAAAAAGGATTTGCTAACTTCAAAAAAATAAGTCGACCTGAGTTGGGCCTTAGAAGTGGGAGTGAATTCATCATCATTTTTTAAATACATCATTGTTATTCATGCATGGAGTCTTTCCTTTTTTTCTGGTAATTGTCGTTGGCCATCTTTATATATATATATATATATATATATATATATATATATATATATATATATATATATATATATATATAAATATATATATATATATATATATATATATATATATATATATATATATATATATGTATATATATATATATATATATTATTATGTAAAATGATATTTTCCATTAAATAAATTCAATGTTTATAAAAAAAAAAAAAATTCATGAACTCGGAAAGGCATGTTAACACAACATTACATCACGATATCACTATTTGGTTCCCGTAATTTCTGTTATTCCTGTTTGAAATTCACTAATCTCAAATTCCACATATGATTTATTGCCATGATCAAGTAAACACGGAAGATTTGAAAAAATAAACAGATTCTAGTATATTTATTACACAAATACAAATTTTATATCCAGTTAATAATCCAATAACGTATATTCCACGCAAATGCTACACGAAAACCCAGCAACCTAGTTTTTCTGAAACTTTACCAAATATTGCGTTGATATAGACTTGTGTTTGTGCTTTACACCATCACTGACACCAGCAACATTCTTGGAAACCATCACTAATGGTAAACAAAAGCAAATTAGGCTAGAAAATTTCACAACATTGACGTAAAAAAAAGGCCCTGCGGAATAAACAATCAAGAGATGTATTCACACGCAAAGCAACTTAACTGCTCACGCATATTTTTTAGGGGTTATAAAAGGTCCAGGAAAACTAGTGCTGCATATGTCCTACGATTCCGATTTTCCTCATTGAAATGTGTACATGTCGCGTATAATTCAGGTAAAACATCGGGCGTTGAACTTCACAACCAATTGAGTTCATACATAGAAAAATAGTCACAAAAAACGAAACTTGTTATATCATCATCATCATCATCATCAGCAGCAGCAGCAGCAGCTGCATCGGCTTTTTAACGTCTATTTTTCGTCATGGACCCTCCCCAAGATTGTCAGGGTCAGGCAATACCATTGTCCACACTGTCAGCCGCTACGTCACTTGCAACTCCAAAACTACGGGTAGTGTTGTGTAGGCATGGATTTTTGTCAGGAATTTCTTACGTATTTATGTGACCGATTGTATTCGGGTGTGTACGTACAGGAATCGTAGATATAAATATGTTATTATTTTAGTGTAATTTCTACACGTTTGTCTGTGCTTCTGGAAAAGACGTCATTTCTAGAGGATTTCGTCTTAAATGAATAATGAGACATCTAATTCCGTCAAAGCCTGATATAGCTTAGTTGATAGCAAATGCCACATCTCCTGGGATAATATGCTTAAAACTTCTCGCACGTCATTTCGCTTGTGTTTCTTTACCTGATGACTTTGGAAAGTATTAGAAGACAGAAAGAAATTGGCTGCGATAAAATCTGCAGAAGGAAACGATTACAGCTAAGTGTCAAGACGAACGAAAATATCAGATGAAAATGATTCAATTGACGAGGCGAAAGGAGACGAAATGTTTGACTAGCTCACCAATAGATAGGTGATAAGTAATACGCTGATGATACTTCCCCGTTCATAAGGAAAACTACAGAGCACTCGGAGAGCGCATACCTCAACAATCACTATTTGTTACTAGAAACTGAATGGAAATCTTTCCATGTAAGGTTGTCCATGATTCTCTCATGCGCACGTTGCATACTTCTCAGTTTGCAGGTCCGTCACTTGGTTAGGTTCCATGTTTCAGCTCAATAAGTGATTATCGGGAGAATGCATTGGTTGTATACTCTTCTTCTTAGGATTATTGGGATCGTCTGGTTCTTGAAAGTTGAGCTTGCTCTGCCGAAGGCTTGCCATCTCAAAGTGATTCTTCGCTTGATTTCCTCCTGTTTTGAGGGTCTTATTGAGTGACTGTGACTTCTGTATGTCATTTTTTAGTGTTCTTCGTAGCATATCGTACCGTGACTACGAGCCCATTTCTACTATGCTGAGTAGTATTCTGTAAAAGTGTATCAGGTCATTTCTCAACCTTTAACATTAGAATTTTTCTGATTGATACCATTTATATCCACGATGTAAGAGAATTTACAGAAATTTTTTTTATAAAATATTATCTTATGGTACAGCCGGTCCAAAAATGCCATTGGCGTTCATTATCAAAATTTAGAGATCTTGTATGAACAGAATATGAGTGATTATTTCAGAGTATGAAAATTTACAAATGTCTCTCAAATGGAAAAAAATTCCTGGATCCTAAAATTGGAATTTTTATTCACCCAAATGCCTAACCTTTGAAGAGAATGCACCGTTGAGAACATTTGGAGATATTGTGTGGACACATGAAGAGGGCTAAGCGTAAGAGAAAAAATAATAATGGAAATATTCCTAGATTTAATCAATTCTTTGTCAGCAAAGAGCCTACCCTTCCCCAAAATGTCAGCAAAATTGATTGAGAACTTCTGTAGATATTGTATCTACAGACATGCACGGTTGAATACAAATGACTCTCCATGCCTAGTAGGCAGAGGTGAAGAGATGCTGATTTTTAGTTCTTATAATCCCTCATTTGTTTGTGTCAAGATAACAAACGATGACATAGAACCCAAGGGAGGAGAGGATTCATTTGTCAAAAGAATTAATGCACAGTTTAAATAAGCACACTCATATACTCAGAGAAACAATAATCACATATGCACTCACGAGCATATATACACATGTATTTAGTGAACAATGGGGAATGAGAGAATCTCAAGGGTAAAAGTATATGATCTTTTCTTGGAAATAGTAACAGCAGTTTCATCAATTGTGCTGGTCAGAAGATGTGGGCATTATTAAGAATCGGTTGCCACTGATATTTGGAGGGATAGATAATGTTTCAGCGTTTGGCTAATTGGGTACTTTGTGAGGTGGAGTCGAGACTATCTGTCGTAGTGATCAAGGTTGTTGGATACAGGTTAGAGTGGGTCCTTGTTGTTTATGATCAAGTATCAGTTGGGAAATGTATGTTCTGTAACCTTAATGCCCATTGTGGATCTTCTGAAAAGTTAAGAAGCTTAAAGTAGTATAAATAAGATGGGTCACACAGAGGTGTCTATAGCTATGGGTCAAGGCGACTATGTGTAATGTTCCTTATGTTCGATATGCATGGAACAAGAGTTGGGTACGGATTGATCAAGTAAGTAACATTAATTATATGTAGTTGGGGTGGGGGCTAGATTGTGTAGGTGGAGTTGTTGTGGAAAGTGTACATATATTAAGGGTTGTTTGAGCCTTGGTAGAAGTGTAGTTTTAGGTGCAAGTATGAAGATGGAGAATTGGTAAGCATGGAGTATTTAGGAGTGGAGGGATAATGGTGTTAGAGGTCGATGTGGTTAAGGTTATTGAGTTTAGTGATGTGTCTGTTAGGAGAGAGAGTTTCCAGTTCATCAGTCTGCATATCCTCATATAGAGCAACTTCATAAAGACAAACACACACACACACACACACACACACACACACACACACACACACATATATATATATATATATATATATATATATATATATATATATATATATATATATATTGTCGCAATATCTTACCACGAGAGGATTTGGGAATGCATTATACGGAGGATCACGTGAAGATGCTAACCATGGAAGCCACTTGAAAACAAATCCATATTCCAGGAGAGAGCTATGGAAAAAGCAATGCCAGGGATAGCTTTAGCAGATAGAGAATGATCAAGACGGACCAAATTGCAGAACAGGGTGAGTGATATCATATACATAATTAAGCAGTTAAAATGGTGTTAGATTGGACACCCAACAATAGCTTTGGATAACAGAGGGAGCAAAAGATTAACAAATTGATGCATCGAGGACACTAAGAGTAGCAGAAAAGATCAGACAGAAAATAAGGAATGGAATAGAAAATTAAGCTGGTGACACGTAGCCGAAATTAGTCTTCATCTACCATCTGCTACATCTGCTGACATATATATTTAATAAATAATGAATATTGTCATACACGTTCGTACTTATTATACTGTTGAGAAAGAACATTTTATATATATATATATATATATATATATATATATATATATATATATATATATATATATATATATATATATATATATATATATATATATATATATATATATCCGGAAGAATACGTACCAGTAGTTCTGACACAAAGAGAATATTAGGAGGAGGTATGAGTTTTGGGCTTTTTTTCAAACAATGCCTACAGCCAGGGAACAGGTGGTTCAATCAAATAATTGCAGACCTAAACTTCATAAGTGCTCCCATGGAAAAAGGTGTAGGCTCGAATCCAATCTCGGGCTCATTTCTTTTTTTCTGATTCGTTGCCGTTGTTTAGCTCACTTCTCTAAATAATTCAGTTCGAGCAAAATTCAGATCATAAAACTATCTTTATATATATATATATATATATATATATATATATATATATATATATATATATATATATATATATATATATATATATATATATATATGTGTGTGTGTGTATATATATATATATATATATGTGTGTGTATATATATATATATATATATAGTCTGAATATAAGCTGATAAATTTTTACTTGTGTACATGTGTGTTTGGATATATATATATATATATATATATATATATATATATATATATATATATATATATATATCAGCTGTGGCAGCCATCATAAATCAACAACTGGACAAACCCCTCCTCTATCTCCTTCTATGACGGCTACAATTGTGCTGACGTGTGCTTTGTCTTGGTATTTCATCCCTCTTTTCCATATCTGATCTTTTCCTCCAGCAGTCACTGTCAAAGGGGCACCGATTGGTTAGTCCTATGCTTCATCTGTTGTCATATCCTCTTGCAAAGTGTCCAGCCATATCTCCATTTTTGTTTCGAAACTATGTATTCAATGGCTCTCCGTGCAGCTCTTAAAAGGTCCTCAACTTGTTTTGTTCATTCCCATTTCTTGTACCTCTAAGGCAAGTCTGGTATTTCAAATTCATTGTATACTTTTCACTTCAAGCACATCAGTGAATTACTCTCCAATATGTCTCTTTTTATAAGAAAGTATTCCTCGTCGATCATTACGCATTGTTTTATTTTGCTCTATTAAATTTTCACTCACTTTATCATCTATCCTAGGTAAAGGGATCGGTTATTTCTCAATTCTTATGGTCTTTGGGCGTATTTAATCGTTGAACATCACTTTTGTCCTTGTTTTGTTCATCTTTGAGCTGTCTCTTTTACTTTCCCTACTTTGATCAGTCAATATGTTTTGCAATTCTCCTGATGCTTCAGACGTCATGGAAATGTTATCAGTAAATCTCAAGTGGTTTAAAATTTCCCTGTCTATGTTTTTCCTCATCCCCCAGCATTCAGTTCTCCGAAAGATGTTTTCAAAGCTCGCTGTAAATAGTTAAGGTGATATGAATCCCCTTGTCTCTCTATTTTTCCTATCTTTATATCATTTCATTACTCCTGTGACACATTTGTATGTATTCTGAATAGCATGTGTGTAATTCCAACTAAAACGTTCTCGCAGTGAGTTGTAGACTTATGTATTTTCAATAGTTACAAAGTCCGAACGAAGTGGTTGGTTGTTTTCAAAAGACTTTTCGATTAGTTGATGTATGAAGGTGGTCTGTTGCTTAGTTGTCACTTCCGAAGTCTGCATATGATTGCGTGATTGATTCTCATCTCAAGTGCCTGTTTACGAGTGTTCTGTGAAGAGTCTATATGAGTTAGGATATAGCGTGATAGGGCAGTAGATGCCAACGTCGATATTACGTCCTTTCTTGTGGAGTAGGATCACAATTCTATGACAGAGGTTTTGGGTCTCTTTTCTTCCACGAATGCACTGCTTGAATAGCTGTGCTAGTCTTTTGTGCAATGTCCCTCCCACCTCTTCACTCCAGCGCCTGGAGTTTTTTCTGATTTTCGAAGTACAAACACTACTTCGTCGAGGATACAACCAGTCAGTTTGTTGTACAATTTTTGAAGCGTACTCATTTTTGATAATATCAATTCAGTTTTTCTTAAGAGTTTGCCCCAACTTTTGATGTTTTTGTCACTTCCGTCATCTACTGTAAGCATCTGTTGCTAGCATGACTCATCTGCGGCTCGGGGCTGTTAATCTCTTCCTTTCTTTGATACCCTCTACTCTATTCATCATATTTCTCTTCTATTTCTCTTCTCCAATTCTCGTGCTTATTCAAGTTCTATTCGTTTGGTCTCGTCTTTTCAAGTTTTCATCTCCATTCTTTGTTTAGTTTTAAAGTTGCTTTAGGTTATTTTCCCGACATACTATTTACGTTAGTATTACCTATCATCTTTGCTGTTTCCTTGATTGAATTTGTCTGGCTATCACTCTTTTCGCGTATGGCACTTATGCCAATCCACAAGGCCTGAAATATGTTCTCTATCGCTCCTTGAAAATTAGTAATATTCTCTATTTCTGTCTAATTGGGTTGTTTTCTTCCTTAAGAATAATGACGTTCCTTTCTGTTTTAAAGCTGAATTTAGTTTTGTACGCTACCATTCCATAATCGTTTCCAACATCAACTTTGTTTTCAACACATTTAATGTTATTGGTTCTGAAAATTATTATGAATAGATTTCCTTCTTTGTTTTACCATTATGACATTCCCGAATCTTCTCACAACTTTTTTGTTCTTAAAAGAATGTATTAGTTATCTCTGAATCCGTATCTACCCGTTAAAATTGACGAACATGTCACCTCTTTTATTTCACTTACTTAATCCGTATTTCCCTTCACTAGATCCCCCGACACTTACCTTTGTCTGTTTCTGATCTGCTATCTCACGAATGTCATGAAACTCTTCGATTTCTTAATCAGAACTTTCTGAAGTTGATCCGTAAACTTGAATTATCTTTAGTATGTATATCTTGCTTAGTCTCACCACTGTTTTAGCAATCCCATCCAATATGCTGTCATAGCTTATGATGTTACCTGCAATGTTGCTATTGACTATAGACACGACATCACTGATGTGTTTATACATACATATGGTTTCAAACTGAAGAATCAATTGAATTGATAATAATCATCATATCACTTAATACACGTACATATTTACACACATTCATGCAATGAATTGACAGGATTTATGTCTGCCGGAGGAAATAATCTAAGAGCGAAGACGAATGAAAATATTTGATGAAAATTCTTCAATTGCTGAGATGTAAACCGATAAAATGTTTGTCTACCTTGTTAAGCGATAAATAATATACTGATACACGGTGGTAAGTAATATGCTGAGGAGGCATTCCCTTAACACAACCTATGCTGATTCTTAATTCATGGATAAATTTGTCGACGGAATACAATCAAAATATAGTGAACACAACAAATACAAAAGGAATCATTTATAATTTCATGAATGTTTTTTTTTTTTTTGATAGATGTGAAATGAAACAAAGCAGTTCCGAGGTGTACAGTGGCCATACAGTTAGCGACGTTGAAATGGAATCAACAAGCCAAGTTTAAATACGCTAATATTCATTCGGAAAGGCATACAACCTCCTCTCCTTCTTTCATGGGTATATCGTAGAGCTGCTTTGCAACCTGCCTGAGAAACTGAAAACACTAATTTAAAAAAAAAAAAAGCAACCTAAAATAGGATGGACTCGACACACCCATAATGAAATTATCTATGGTACCACCGACGACTCTGTAATGAACTAAAAAGATAGATAAAGACCGAGTTAAATTTTAATATCCTGAGTCATCTTTAATCAACTGGTGGGTTAATTAATATTAGAAACTGTCAATCAAAACTGTCACCACAATTTGCAACATGGGTTTCTCCAATCTTCAAGTTGGTTTGACTGCCTGGTTGGACATGAACCATGTGTACAGGCACCACCAACAGAGCTAGAAAACTGGAAGTTCGAACACTTACTCTTATTATGTCTACAAAGGAGTTCTTGGAGAATCTTCCCCAGAGACCTTTATTGGGTTCATTTTGCAACGCAGGCTCATGTAAATTGATTCTTTAGTTTGTGCCCGGAAATTTTTTTAAATGATCATTACCCAAAAATGTCATGAGTCAATATGATTGATATAAAAGTTGTACAGCCTTATATCTCCACAGCTTATGCAGTGCTCTTCCAACTTAGGAATAGAGCGCTCTGGTGGATGGAGAATTCATGTGTGAGTAAATATATTGCTTAAGATTAACCACGCTTACTGGTCAGTTTGGCGTAGAGCAGAGGTAAGATGCCAGCCTCTGGGTCTGAAGCGAAGGTTTTGATCCTACCAAGTGGTACCGGATAGGGTGTTCATTCGCTGTCCCACCACAGCAGAAGTTAACGCAAGGTTAAGGCTTAACGTGGGAAGAATAGGGGGTAGTGGATGGTACGATAGATAGGCTTTAGCCACACTGAGTTGTAATATAACGAAACGGCTGTCTGTGGATGACACAATTATTTAATTATTATCATATATATCTCTTTGTATGAATATATATATATATATATATATATATATATATATATATATATATATATATATATATATATATATATGTGTGTGTGTGTGTGTGTGTGTGTGTGTGAACTAGAAAGATAAAGGGATATCTTGCAATAATTCGAAGAAAGTCCGTCTGCCTGTCTGTACTCAGTTATCACAAAAATTTGAAATAAATACATAAAAGTTTTCTGTCGGTAAAGATAAGATCCTCATGTACTGTTTTTTGTAAATTAGTTTTTGAACCCCTTTCCCCCAAATATGTTTTTAGGAGTTATCAAATCAGGGAAGATGTGTTGTTCTCTATAGGATTATTCATCATTTGAAAAAAAATATGTATATTTTTTGAGGACGCAATAGAAGAATATTTTTTATTCTCCTTTCCAACTCTATTCTCAGAGATAAAAATTTGACGTAATAATAGAAAATCTTTCATTCGTTTTCCTCAGAGATAAAAATGTGCATTTTTTATTCTGAATAAAGCAAAAAGATTTTCCAACATATCACATTTTGCTATGTTTATTTGATGCACAATGATACTTAGAACAGTGCATGTTTTGATGTGAGATGGTTTGATACATTTTTCCCTAACACAGGTTTCGGGGATCAGAAGTTATGTCGATGACATGGAGGGAACATTAATCTTCCATTTTTAGGGGGCAAAATCTAGGGGAAACTCTTCTCTCTTTTCTTTTCTGGGGATCGAAATCGAAGAGGTTTTTTCTCTTTCTCGTTTTTTGAGAGGGTTCTTTTTTAATTGAGGAGGTCTTGGTCGACAAGAAAGGGGAACAAAGCAAAGAAAGAGAACCGGAGAGAGGGAAATAACAAGAGTGAAATGAAAAAACTAAGAGAAAGAAAGAAAGAAAGAAAGAAAGAAAGAAAGAAAGAAAGAAAGAAAGACGGAAAGAAGGAAGGAAGGAGGGAAAGAAAGAGAAAATGGAAAGCTAAGAGAGAAGGAAAGTGAGAGAGAGATAGTGTGTGTAAAAGAAAGAGAGACAGAGACAGAGAGACTGACAAAGAGACAGAGAAGAGAGAGTATATTTCTCAAATCATCCATGATTCAACCTATGTAGTTAATAATGATATCATTTAGGAGTCCAAAAGGGGAGTATTTTTTCCTCCATTTTTAGAAGTTCAAAATCAAGGGGAATTTTTTTTAACGTTTTAGGATCAAAATGGAAGGGAATATTTTTTTACTTCCTGGCGTCAAAAAAGAGGGAAGATTTTCATCGTAACATTTAGTGGTTAGAATGAGAGCTTTTTTTTTTTTTTTTATTTACGTTTACGGGTCAAAATCGAAGCGAAAGTTTTTTTTTCCACTTTCAAGTGACAAAATCCATGGGATTTTTCTCTTACTTTTGGGTTTCACAATAGACAGGAATGATTTTTTCAATCCTATGGTAAAAAGTGAACGAGGTCTTTCATTTTTTTCTTTTACAAAATCTCTTTTCCCTTTTGTTGATCATAATCCAGATGGAACCTTTTTTTTCATTTCCAAGGGTCAAATAAGGTAGGGAGATTCTTTTTTACATTTTTTTGTCGAGATTGAGGGGGGGATTTTTTCTTTTCATAGATTAAAATCTTCACTTTATGGGATTGATATCAAAGGGAATTCCTTTTACATTAACGGTTCAAAATCAAGGGGGGATTTTTTTTTCTTTTCTAGGGCGAAATTTCCTTTTTTGGAGGAAAAAAAATTCTTTCATTTTTCACCTTAAGGGAATTTTTTTTTCTTTTGGTGGTCATAATCGAGAAGAATCTAATTACTTTTGGGTCAAAATGGAGAGAGAGGATTTTCTTTGTTTCTAGGAGTCACTACCGTGGTGGGTTGATTTTTTCACTTTTAGGGGTGAAAATCGAGGGAGGATTTTTTCTCCTCTTTTATAGGTCGAAATTAAAGGAATATTTATCCCTTTTACAAGTCAGTATCGAATGAAGAGTTTTTTTTTTACTATTTCAGGGCCAGAATTGAAGATTTTTGTTTTCAATTTCAGAAGATTTTTTGCATTTCATGGGTTAGAATCAAAAGTAATTTTTTAAAATCGAAGTAGTCGAAGTGAGGGCTTGAGAATTTTTTTTTTTTTTCAATTTTAGTTGTCAAAAATTGAGGGACGATATCTTCACCTCCTTGGGGCAAAATTAAGGCGGGGTCGCACTTTTATCAGGCAAAAATGACTGGGTTTAAAATGGCTAAAGGAAGATAGAACAGCTAGGAATAACCTCTGGTGCCAATTGCAGATACAAAGGCTCACTTTGGAAGATTCCTTTCTGAAAATAAATACCCTGTTAATGGATTAACGAGCTTTTAAATGACAATGTACTTGTACTGCATTCTTGATAACGTGAAAATTTTAAAATACTGTCGTGTATTGAGGGAAATCATGAAATGTCTTATCAGCCAAAATATCTATTATTATAAGTTGCAAGAAATAATACTTCTCCATGTGTGCCAAAATAGAATTGATTAGAGATATCCAGGAAGGTGCAACATGACGATGATAGTGTGTAAGACGTAAAGATTTATAATGAAATGATGCTTATTTCAATGAAACGTAGCAGAAGGCAGTAGAATTTATATGTAAGGTAGTTACGGTTAATGAATGCTTTATACGAGAACTGACTTCGTGAGTTTTGTTATCTGGGCTTTTGTCAACAACTTAGCATTATCTTTAGGAAATCTGCTGGCAGACCTGACAATTTACACACACATATATATATATATATATATATATATATATATATATATATATATATATATATATATAGAGAGAGAGAGAGAGAGAGAGAGAGAGAGAGAGAGGAGTGGGAGATTGAGAGGTAAAGTCTCCTGTTCCAATGGACAATGCAGCGTGATCTCTTCAAGGTGCAAGCCTGGGCACAACGTATGGGGATCCTGCAATGCTCTGTAGATAGGTTATCACTCTTTCGGCATTGCAGATGAAAACCAAAACAAAGGAAGGTTAGGGTGATACATTTGACATCAGCTGCATGAGCCACCGGAGGGGAATCGAAGTTTGTATCAAACTGCATCGGCTCCCTGGTTGGAAATCAGAGTTGTCTTTCTCTTTGGTCTGTTGCCTTTCGTAGGGTTAGAGTTCCCTGTCTGCTTTGCGATTTTACCAATAGATGAAGAGGAAAAAATACCATGGTGACTTTCATTAGGACATTAGCGCCAAATAAATGTAATAGTTGATGGAATCAGAACTCAGTTCGCCGATTCCTTTATCCACACTTTTACCCACTATGCCAGTCACACCTTCATGCCCTTACATATAGATATGTGTATCGGCCGGTGGGTCTGAAGTAATGGTTTCAATTCTGCCTCGCAGTACTGAATGGGATATTGGAATGTCTATAGCCAAACTCAAGAGATGTAATACATCGAAACAGCAGTCTGTGGATGACACAATAATTAATGCTCCTCTATTTAAGGTTGAGCACTCTTTAAGTGAGGTAAGTCATCCATTGTAAGCTTATGCAATGCTCTTCCATAGGAATAGAGTACTCTGGTTGATCAGGGATTTCTGTTTAAATAAATATATCACTTAAATTTAACCTTATGACCGTCCAGTTCCGGAACCAGAGGTAGGTTATCGGCCTGCAGATCTGAAGTGAAGGTTTCGCTTCTACCTCGCGATACTGGATGGGATATTTGAATGTCTATAGCCACTCTGAAAAGATGTAATACATCGAAACAGCTGTCTGTAGATGACACAGTAATATAAATATATATATATATATAAATACATATAAATATATATATATATATATATATATATATATATATATATATATATATATATATATATATATACACACACACACACATATGCATATGAATGCGTGTGTGCGTTTATATATAAGATCAAGACGTTTTCCGAATGAAAGTCATTTTGCATAACAGGTGTATATTCTTGAACGTAAGTGTCCATATGGAATTTGTAATCAATGTCAGACACATCCACACACCCAAACACACATTTGCAAACATTCACACGAACTCATATACCTATATGTGTATATGTGTGTGTGTGTGTGCACGTGTATGAGTACATGTGTGCGTTCGTATTGAAATGAGTTACTAAGAGACATCAATAGAAAAGAAATTCATGTTTGAAAATATCCGTAATATAATGGAAAAAATACATGCCGGAAATGAGTTTTTTACTGTAGGAAGAAAAGGAATCACCCGAGAGAAGAGGGACATAAAAAGCAACAAAAAGCTAGTTAGTTTCTCCTCCTTTCCCTTCGAATATACCTGAATCAAAACTACTGTCTTATAAATTAATGTCTTTTTTCCTTTTACTATGTCAAGGTTCACATTGGTTTAATAACATTCTGCTCCTAATACTAGGGCTTGCAAAATAGTTATGGGAGAGTAGTTTTAAGAATACAATAACTGAGACAACTTTACTTAAATTTTGAACTCCTTTTAGAGATCCTGTAAACATTGGAATGATTTATTTGATAATTTGGCAAAATGGCGTGGAAAAATTAACTTTAATATTAATGAAAGAATTGTAGATCTTCTGTTAAACATGTTGCTAGAGAATCAAATCGAAGAAGTTTTTTTCTGGGTAATTAGTATCCTTTGAAATGATATCATAGGTTGGTTTGCATGCATTATGTGATTAAAGCCGACAAAACAGATTTGATATTCACGTGGGTGAATACTCAATTGAAGTGAAACCAACAGTGAGTCACGTATATTGTTATACTCCACTGATCCACCATCGTTAAATATAATTTTTAAGTTACCTACGTAAGTGAGCCCTGTTTCAAACAAAAATGGTATGTAGTATAAAATAACATCGATATACAGTTAATAATGATAAAACCGTAAATGAAATAAGATTGTAAGAAGTATGCTGTAAATCAAAATCTTAGCTGAAAGGGAGGTGATAGTGGATCAACACTACTGGATTTCATGTTAATATAACTGTTTTGCTTTTAAATCCCCTGAACAGTTATAATGTAAGCAATTGATGATCCCATCGATGGAGGATTTAAACATAGTACCGTAATGAAAAAGTATATGTAAAACATAAAAAAAAAAAAAGAAACACATAAAATATTACATCAATTGCAGTAGCTGATAATGGGGAATGATTGACTTGAGTGACTCCCCCCCTAAAAAAAATTGAAAAGCTTTTTCCAATGAGTCTAGTTTTCAAAGCTGTAATGCTTTCAATATATATATATATATATATATATATATATATATATATATATATATATATATATATATATATATATATATATATATATATATATATATATATATATGTGTATATATATAATATATATATATGTGTGTGTGTGTGTGTGTGTATGTTTGTGTGTGTGTGTATGTTTGTGTGTGTGTGTGTTTGTGTGTATTTATTTACCCAAGTACTTGAGTAATTCGGATAAACACGTGTACGTAGGTATACGAATCAACCTACACCTCATGCATCATATATATATATGTATATATATATATATATATATATATATATATATATATGTGTGTGTGTGTGTGTGTGTGTGTGTATATGTGTGTGAGAGTGAGTGAGTATATGCATGTATAGATGTATTCAAATATCTATACATTTTAGTACATTTGAGTGCATATGTGTCTTGAGTCATACACATTTGCTTACATATACACATAAATACATATACAAAAATGTCTACACATACATAATCTCGCACACACACGCTCACACACACACACACACACACACACATATATATATATATATATATATATATATATATATATATATATATATATATATATATATACAGAGAGACAGACAGACAGAGAGAGACAGAGAGGGAGAGAGACAGACAGAGACAGACAGACCGATAATTATGAATATATGTATACAACATACGTGTTTATCCATGGATAAAAATGTATATAGTACATATTTAGTTTGCCATATATTTCAACTAATAATACGCACATATGTCAACCATTCACTTCATATACTTTTACTATTAGTCTTTTAATCCATTTTTTTTCCTTTTTTTTTTCATTCCGTTCATACTCAGCTTTTCTGTGCTTATTAACCATTCTTTCAGCCTTTTGCCATTGGCCAACGCATTAAAATATATAAACCATTAATACATGATGAAATAACAAACAAACTGTAGCAGCCTATTTTGCTAAGCTATTATGTAAGCTAGCAGTTTTTATTGCTTCTCACTTAGCGGCTTTTTTCCGCCTCTATTCACGCGCTCTGTCGTCATTGGAGGCATAATAGCGACAACGAGCAAAACGACAATGGTTTCTCAGATCGATTTAGAATTCAATTCTCTGTTGCATTAGGAAACTCATTTGCCTCCATTCTCTGACGAAACACTCACAGGCGGACGATCGCAGCCTGTTTATCCATCATATACTATAGATTTTAAGAGTACACACATCACAAACACACAAAGGCATCTAAATTCATTAACAACAATTAAACAACCATATATATATATATATATATATATATATATGTGTGTGTGTGTGTGTGTGTATGTATGTATATATATATATATATATATATATATATATATATATATATATATATATATTTGCACATTTTGTAAATGTATATACATCAATATAGAAAAATATTTTTCGATATTGTATTGCATATATCCTGCTTATGTAAATAGTCGTATATGATATGTATATATTTGTATGTACGTATGTATGTATGTATGTATTCATATATACATATATATATACATATACATATATATATATATATATATATATATATATATATATATATATGTATATATATATATATATATATGTATATATATATATATATATATATATATATATATATATATGTATATATTCATATAAAATATGTATTTAGCTACCTAGCTACGCACGCTCTCACATATATAAGTTTGTTTATCCGTATATTTCAATATATTCGTGTGTATGCGTGTGTATTTCTGAATTTAATGTATATTTACGTAATGATCTAAATACATTCGAAAGAATACATGTATAAATTTACCAATATAAGTTGTGTACAGGTACAGCTTAACTAATCCGGTACCTTTGGGATTTGGTACCTCTGGGATTCTAAAATGCTGATTTATTGAAGGATTATCTCCGAACAATAGCTAATCACCTCATCATGCCCGTGAAATGCCTGAAAACTCATTAAAGTTAGATAATAAGGAAACAGAAATATCAAATGGTACACATGCGAAATCCCAATGATTAATGTAATGTACAGTCAGAGATACTATACTGTCTTATGGTGTCTCCATGTAAGGTTGAGCATGATTTTCTCATATGCATGATGCATACTTCTCAGTTTGCAGGTCTGTCTCTTGGTTGAGTTCCATGTTTCAGCTCCTTCAGTGTATATCGAGAGAATGCATTGGTAGTATACTCTTCTTCTTAAGATTATTGGGATCATCTGGTTCTTGAAAGTTGAGCTTGCTCTGCCGGAGGCTTGCCATCTCAAAGTGATTTTTCGCTTGATTTCCTTTCCTTTTGAGGGTTCCATGGAGATACGTTGTCCTAGGTACATGTAGTGGTTTACCTTGCGGTGACACCATAGAAACTATTAAAAACTCAAATGGCAATGGGCAAACCATGTTGCAAGAATGAAAGACAACCGATGGACGTCACGCCACACTACATAGACCCCCAGAAATCACCTAAGAAACCGAGGCCGACAGAACACAAGATGGAGAGATGAACTCGACAGATTCAGGAAATACTGGGTCCACGACGCCCATGATAGAGAAGTGTGGCAAATCCTGGGGAGGGTCAATGTCCAACGACGGACGTTGAAAGATTGATGACGATGATGACGATGATGATGATGATGATGATGATGATGATGATGATGATGATGATGATGATGATGATGATGATGATGATGATGATGATGACTGTCACGGATAAAATAGAAGGCATAAGTAAATATACAGTAATTAACAAAACAAAATAGTATTGTGCACCTTCTCGTTTTAGTGAAGCTGTACATTTAGCAAGAGTTATAAGTCTGTAAGCAAAGGACTAGCATAGTCATCACGACGATTTTTGTACCGCGAGTGAAGGATCTGGCCTAAAACGTTTAAAGTCATTTCCAGTACCTTTACGATGTGTAGAGTCACACATAAAACCGGATATATCTTTCATTTTCAAATTACAAATTAAATCCCTTCAAAAATTTGTGTATTAGTCTGTTTGCTTAAACTGCACTCAGAAGGTGCCCCATAAAAAAGAACGATACTTCGACTTGAGAGAACGTTATATACAATTGTCAAGGGGTTGAATTAATTCTTTGAAGGAAGAGAGTCCCAGTTCGATCAATTGCAACCGTATGGTTTTCTATCATGATAATGCAGGGCCTTATACAACGAAGACCACTTCAAAAAATGTTGGGGGAACAGTTTCACTTTTAATGTGTTTTTGAAAGCTATGCTACCAAGATAATTCTATGAACTCCACAATAGGTGGAGATCAGATCAAGCAAGATCTGGAGAATAAACAGGATGTCTATTTTTCATCAGCTAAAGTCCAAATCTTTTTTTTTTGGTGTGATATACGCTGTATGGGACCGTGTATTATCAAAATACAACACCGCGATTTGAATTTGATCTAACTGGGCGACTTCTACTTCTTTGAGATTCATGGTCTTTCTCTCTTTTTTTTTTAAATTGGAGACAGAAATTAGGAATTCAAGAAATGCTTTTCATCAATCGGGTAAGTTTGAATAAAACAATTATAGTTCAGTTTACCATAATCGATAAATATGCTAAACCTGGACGAGATAATTGCAATCAAAAAACAAATGATTGTTTACAAGGTCGTATTCCTGTGATTATGGAAGTAACAGTGTTCAATGAAATGTTCACATTCATATACAAAGTTTTTAGATTGGTCATAAAACCCTCCATATTCTATATATTATAAAATCAAATATGAATCATTTGATTTTCAAGAGGATCTTCCATTTATTTCAAATTGTGTTCATATGAAGTTTTTGTGGCGAACCAATTTTGATAGCAACAACCGATTGATAACATAGTCTTTGATTATAACATGTATGTTCTCCCTCTTTTCATGTGTCCATCAACTTGTCTATCTCTCTCTATGTAAATGCGTTTGTGCGAGTGTGCATATATATATATATATATATACATATATATATATATATATATATATATATGTGTGTGTGTGTATGTGTGTTTTACATGAGTGTATGTATATATATATATATATATATATATATATATATTTATATATATGTGTGCGTGTGTGTTTTACATGAGTGTATGTATATATATATGTGTGTGTGTGTGTGTGTGTGTGTGTGAGTGAGTGCGTGTGTGTGAAGATACATGTTGAAATAATGATGCTGGTCGTCATGCCACTAAATCAATATTTGCAGTATATTTCGATATATACTTAGAGTTACGCACAAAAGGTTTCTGTTTGATACCAAATGAACCATACGTTCCCAGTACTACTCTTTGTTCTTTGAAAATCGGTGTAATACAATCACCGTGGCTTTCTGTTTCATATTTGTGGCGTACTTTAGTAACTTTCATGATATCAACATGAATACATATGCCTAAACTTCAAATTATATTCCCTCCGTAATATATATATATATATATATATATATATATATATATATATATATATATATATATATATATATATATATATAAATATATGAGCACTCTAACGCAGGAGTATCCTCGTATGTGTATCTACCTGACTAAATCATCACAAGTAGAAAGAAAATGCATTCTCTAACATATTCTTTCTTCACGTACATTCTGGCACACAAAAAGGCAGAATCCGTATTAGGATATAGATTCCATTGTCCCAAATTTTAAAATAAAAATAATACACCCGATATGATCAAACCATTTGTCTTCTCACTGTTCTTGTCACTGTTATGATCCATCTCAGCAGTTTTCATCCTACCGTCTGCTCATTTCATTCTGTTGTCTGCTCATTTAATTTCTCATTCGGCTCCTTTTTTGTTCATCGCAAATCTTGTTATCGTTTTCCCATGGCTTTTATCTTGTAGACATGATAGAGTCTACTTCTAATAGGATATATGTCCTCGAAACGAAGTATTTCCTTTGACTCCGGCCTTTCTCTTCTTCAGATCTGTAACAACTGGAAGCAAGCTTTTATTTATTTGCCCTCCCCACGATAGCAAATCTGACACAGCGTTGGTTTGAGTTAACTGCAAGCCGACGTGTGGTCAGTGAGAAAATTGCTCTAGTTCCTGTAACTAGCCATCTCGACAAACTCCTTTTAGTGCAATCAAGGGGTGCAGCCCGGGAGTCACAGATCGACTGATGCTGAGCCATCTTTGATGCTCTGAGGCCACACTGCGATTCCTGGACCTCTTTGCTCCACAGTAACCACGGCTCGGAAATCCTCCTCGGCTACAGTAGTGCACCTAAGCAAGCTAAAGCCTTAGACCTCAGTGATAGATAAGATTTTTTCAAGCGTTGCTGGCAGTCATATAATTCAGATGAGTTGAGCAGACCTTGAAAAGAGAAAGACGCTGATTTTACCGGGCATTCAACATCAACCACTATTGGAAAATACAGTGATATTTTTCTTGCTAGAAAATTAATTCTTTTCCTGCCGTTGGATGGTATATATTCATCCAAAAAGATTGATTTTCGTTGTATCAGGACAGTTTTCGCAATATTGTACATAAACGTCAAATTTGGCTTATTTTCTTTTTCGTTCATTGAATCAAAAATAGATGTCAGGAAAAGAAAGCAGCAGACAATTCGATGAATCATGCATTTTTTGAAAGAAACTATAAACGAATTGTGACACGCAGTGGAAAGTGGTTAGCTTTCAACCACGTTGAACAAAAGATATCTTGGAGCAAATGAAATCCTAATGAAGGCTGTGCTATGTGAACGGTGGAATTGGAAGAGAGTTTACTGTTCATATGATTCAAACTATCTATCTATCTATCTATCTTATGATTAGGTTAGTCCGACCAAAGTTCGAAAAAATTGCACCACTGAGGAGATACTATGATCTCATGCATCGCCCCACCCCGATTCAGTGAATTATTTTTAGTGACAAGATGATTCCAAATATGCAAAAAAGCCAAACAAAAAAAAAATGATGAAGTCTGACAGTTTAGGCATACTTCACATAAATGCCCTTGGCAAATACATAAATCAACCCTATTCAACTATTGCTTAAATAGCGCATGGGTAGGCGAGTGACACCACGTTGGGTGCTTGTCACCATCAAGTCTTTTTGACATATTGAACGGACTGGGTAAATAGGAATGTGATATTGTAGAGATATGTAGAGCATGAACAAGGACAGCTGAGGCCATACACGGCGTATGAGCTCTACTTTCTTACTCTCCAAAGGCAAATATTCCCGAATTAACCACGTTTCCGCTTTATGATTGGGTTAAAAAAAAAAAGTAAAGTTTACTCTAAACTACTTTACCGATTGTTGAATATTCTTTTTTATGGGATAGTAAACAAATTAAAACTATGCTTGGAGGCTCGCTGTAAGAAGCTACGTCCAATAAGAGATAATTATTTTTCTCTTTCCATAAGTCGATCTGGTACATCTGTGTCATAATGCGACGGAAGACAGCAATAGGAGCATAATCAGAGTATGCGACCAAAAACTCGATCACTGCTGCCAAATGACAGAATTAATCGTCAGAAGAATAATGGGTCGACTAAATACTATCTATCTATCTATCTATCTATCTATATCAATCAATCCATCTATCTATCAATCTATCTATCTATCTATCTATCTCTCACTCTCCCCCTCTCTCTCTCTCTCTCTCTCTATATATATATATATATATATATATGTATACATAAATTATAAATCGTCAATGTAATCTTACGCGAAATTGATCATCCATCTTGTGCCTGCTTGTTCCTTTTTTTCTTTTCTTTTTAGCGATCGTTCTCTAACAACATTCGAGGAAAATGATAATGTATTGATTGCGCACTCTTTTCCGAATTTCTAATTGATCACCGTCAACACATCATGATGGTCTTAACTGAGTGCTGAACAAAATCTGTTCGTCTATGTATCTCTTTATCTGCATATCTACTTACTTGTGTCAAATGATAGCTTGACAAAAATAAAAATCGTCAGTGAGTGTCAGAGTAAAATTGAGTAAACACGTGGAGGGATGAATCCTCTCCAGTTACCTTATACACATGCATGCACATGCACATGCACACGCACACACACACACACACACACACAAACACACACATCTATCTATCTATCTATCTATCTATCTATATATATATATATATATGTGAGCATGTGTGTATGTATATATATGTGTGTGCGTGTGTGTGTGTGAATATACTAATGTGTATATATATATATATATATATATATATATATATATATATATATACGTGTGTGTATGATTGTATATATTTACAGCTTGTGATTCATTTATATATATATATATATATATATATATATATATATATATATATATATATATATATATATATATATATGAAATGGATATTTGGCCCAAAAGAATAATTATCAATTTGCGTCATGTAATGTAGGAACTCTGTTTGTATTGACCTCCCGTCATTACATTATATTGAAACTCTATCGGTGATGATCTCTCGTTATCATGCAAGTATGTGTGATTCAGGGTACACTGCAAAATTAAAATCTTTAAGTGACGTTAACTGCATCATTTGAAGTTTGATTTCAATTTGCTAATCTTATTTTTTATGTTGTTTACCGTTATGCAATATGCCAAAATAACGTTGTTTCGCTAGAGTTTTGGAAATAACGTTTGTTTCTTTTTCATTTGTAGACTCTACCTGGTAATTTGAAATAGACATTAAGTCATTGAAAAAATATCAATTCACATTCAATAATTGACCAATTGCAGGACTAAAATTTGAAATAATGAAAAAATATTCGATCTAAGAAGATATACGGTCGGAATAGACTGAATCTATTGCATCACTGGCGTTTTGTATAGGGAAACATCTGAAATAAAGCAAAAATACAAGACCAAGAAACATCTATATTCTGAAGAATCTATTTGTTTTCATTATTTCATCAAAAGGATAAAATCATTGGCCACTTTTGGAGGCTATGGTCGTTCGACTGATGTACCCAATTGTGATTGATAATTTCACTTAAACAAATGTTGCACATCTAACTCAAAATTGATTCAATTTCAGTGGCAAACTTAAATTTACATGTTAGGTGACAGAGTGGAATCTCTGTTGGCCATCAAATTATCAACAAAGAGCAAATTATCTGCTCTTGCCATCAATGAAATGTATTTAAAGGTTTAATTGTTTGAACAATTTTCCAATGGTGACTGCAATCCCGAGTAAGAGAGTTACAAATTATGTGCAAGAATTTTCTTTTAAAAATAATTTTTCATGACTGGATGACGACGGACGCAAAAACTGATGATGAAAAATCAATTCCTAGTCAATCAGGAAAACAATTCCTTGATTCATTTTCGAGAATTACTATTCGTACGTCCAAAAGGCGAAATTTACTCGACTGGAAAAATTCCAGTAATAAACAAACTTCATTAATAAATATAAAAGAATAGAATTTGACTACGAAATCGAATCAGTCCCCGAATTTATTCAGAATCTCTGCGTTTTTGTTGAAAGAAAAATGAGATTTTCCGTTTAATCAACCCTTCTTACGGACATGTTTGTCGAAGTGTAATTCCTTTGTTCATTCGTCAAAAAATAGCAAGAACCTCGACTCCGCTTAAACTGAAAAGTAACTATAAATAGGGGAGAATTGCAGTTAATGAACACATATTCGGAATAATGAGACGTTAATGGATTCGCCGTGAAAAATCATTTCCAGTGTCAGAAATGAAATTTCTCTGCTATGCGTTCAGGCCACCCAAGTGTTTATTAAATTTTGTTAGTTAGAATTGTATAGGGCTACCCTGATTCAAGATCCCTGACTACGATGGAACCATTTGGGAAGTGAAGACAGACACGTGAAAGACATTCCCAAATATATATTAGATCTATGTTGATTTGAATTTCCATCATTGATTGATTCGGGATGGACAATGTAGGTTCGTAGTAGCAGATCATACTCACTACTTTGAAGAAACAGACAGATTCCAGATAAGAGAATAGTTGCATCTTCCAAACCGAAGTCAATGGTCACCATTCAATATAGATATCTAATGCTGATTTTCAAGGCCTCTATCCCTTCAACAATCACACCACCTTGTTTTCCTTTTTCCGTTTCTACCCATTTGGCCCTGTGTCATGTGAACTTGAGCAGACCACTTCCAAACTGATGAAATTAGTCCATGATACGATTAACCCCAATTTTTAGTTAGAGTGTTGCCTGAGAGTGGCTTTGATATCAATGCATTTCCCATAGATGAGAGCAGCCGTTGTTAGTCACTAGTCAAACACCTCTTTTTCAAAAGTTGATTTCCAAGGCATGTAAGCGGTCCCTCTCATTTCGAGGGATAAGGACAACATACTCTTCTTTACCCTACATCAATGTTCGTCCTTCAGCTGGAATAGGCTAGACTCATTTCGGTGGACAGTCAATGCATTTGTTCGGATTTATAAACACAAATACATGTAATACAGTATGTATTAAAAATGGCAGCAAAACAAATAGGAACATTAAATTTCCCAATGTACGGGGTTTGTTTTGAAAGATTCCAGCCATTCAATACTATCCAAGCGATAGCCTGCCTAGGGTAGTGGTGCCTTAGATATACTTACCCTAGCATTCTTTCCATTTTTTAAACAGTCCGACAGTCCTCTTTCGGGATCACTGCTGTCTCATTGCCTCGTCCTCGATCTCGGTAACAGTCAGAAATTCACACTTTTCCAACGTTGGAACGCAAGGGATCATGTGGCATCAATCCCAGACGATAAGAGAGCTGACAGACCTGGGTGAAGCTATATTGTGTGCAGATCTCCCCTAAGAAAATGAGAAAATCTATACAGGATGTGAAAAGTGTCTTGCGCAGTCATTATAAATGTTGCACTGACAGTGTACACAAGCTCATTCTATGGTATTTCAGTTCAAACTGAGTGATCCCACGTGAAGGTATTTTTCAGGCATATGCAGTAACGTCATCTTTGATTGGTAGGAAAGTTCTATTTAGAGGACGCTACCGGTTTTGGAGATATCTAAATTTGCTTGGTACTTTTCGGACATACCACCTCTATTCGTGGTGAAAATGCTGTCTCATTACTCAATCCGTTTCCTTTAAATATATAAACAGAAGAACCCCCACCAAAAATTCCTGCATTATCTGATCTATTCACTTTTAGAATCATGACAAGATTCAAATAACCTTTCAGGAGCTTTCTAGTAAGAAAAAAAATGAGAGAAGAAAATAGTATTCCTCCTTCCAAATACTGTTGACGGAAAAGTGGATAAATTCGAAGATTGAACAGTGTTAGCAGTCTGCATCTTTTATAACCAAAGAGCAAGTGAATTAACGCGAAGGTGAAACGTCAGCTGTCTAGGCGGGCAAATAAACGCTATTGATCTTGAGTTCTTTACAAGCGAATTGCAGATTTGTGTCTGGACGATGTTACGCCCTCGTTAAATCTACGCTAAGATTGTATACACTGTAGATGGCATGCTTGGCTGATCAAAACACAAATCGGTGGAGGCTCAACAGGCAAAATGACAACACTGAACTCCAATGTTAGAAGGTTTGACGTTTAAAGCACAGATTTTCAGTTGGGATTGGTGATAAATTTCAATGCACTTAGACTGGACTACAACTAAAAGAAAAGGGGCAAAACATTAGTTTTCACTAAACTGCTATTTGTTCCATATGGGAATATTTAAGATGAGAAAAATTCCCAAGAACAATATCAATGTTTCCGACGGGGGTTTTATTTACAATGTAGATATAATGCTAAACTGGAAACTTGCTTTGTCTTCAATATATATATATATATATATATATATATATATATATATATAGATGAAAGGTGGCAACACCTCAACGTGAATATTCCTTCTATCTGCTGAACTTTTTCCTACTACCAGTGCTAAAAAGTTACAGGGATTTTTTTCAAATTATTATCGTAACTTTAATGCTAATCTGAATTCATCAATATATATATATATATATATATATATATATATATATATATATATATATATATATATATATATATATATCCAATTTTGACTGAAGTAAAAATCCAGTGCTACGAATTCTGTGTCCCTAGGCAGATAAAAGCAACTCTTACTTCGTTAACTTCATTCCTCCAATTCTCCTTCCTCCGGTATGATTAGATCCTTTTAGCAATGTGTTGCAGTCTATTTTGGATGTCTGACTAGTACCAACAAATTTTAAGAACCATGAAATGAACATTTGCTACATAATCGAGGATTGGCTCTCCATGGATCGTTTGTGGGATAAGAAAAATCATGGCTTCACTCGTCACGTTAAACTAAACCGATATATATATATATATATATATATATATATATATATATATATATATATATATATATACACATCTTTGTTGTATTTTGAGTTAACGACCAAATGATTTCTTGGTGACTGTCTTATCAACTGAGCCAGACTGACAATTCGTAGAAACATACATTTTTTTCATACAATACAAATGTTGCAGTAATCCTTTTCAGTTTAAATAGGAGTAGTAACTGAGTGTGACCCTGCTGTGGTCAGGTTCGTTTTGATTTGCTTCCAAATAAAACTGTGGTTCTCACTCAGACGGTAGCGGGATGGGGTTGGATAATAGAATGTACAATATTGAATGAAATACTACACAACTTTCGAAATTTGGTAGAGATTTCAGAAAATGTTGAGTCACGAGGAGAGGGATATGACATGGAACTCCGAGAAACACTAAAAGGAAATGATTTCTATTTCATAACATAAAACTTTTTTGATGTAAGGATCAAAGACATTTGAAAAAAATACTATTTCAGCCAATTTCTAAGCAAAACAGGTCACCGAATAAGTAAGTAAATATTCTCAGATAAATATCGACAATGTTTTAAAATAGTTCTAGAAAATTTTTTTTCTAATTAAAAAGTAAAAATAAAACGAGCAAGATAGGCACTTTAGTTTCAATTAAGAAGGTTAGATTTCCTGTGGGGCTATGGACATTGTGAGCAATGCATCGAATCGATCTTGCATGATGCCGCTGATCTCCATTTATAAGCATTTGAGTCTTGCCCTAAAGAACCATGCACTTTCCTAATTACGGAGTATAGATGTGTGTTGCGTGACTGAACCCCACGAGCAATTAATTCTTTTTATAGGCTCCAACTGCAATTTTCTAAACTTTTTACTTGCGCTAAGGTCTTCAAGGGAACACTCATCTATTTAAACGTTTAACTTGAAGGGATTACAGATAGTTCTCGGCTCACGATTCCTCGACTTCCGATATTTCGATGTTACGGTCATATCTTTTTTTTAAATTGCAAATGACGCTATATAAACCTTACATAATTGGTACTCAATTTTAAGCTACGAGAGAATCTATAACAGGGAAAAAATATTCAGATGACATTTTTTAAAGAAGATACCTTTCTCGGCTGCTTCAAGTGACATCCAGTCTTTTAGTACGAATAATGAAGACGTCGATTATTTAGGGGGAATACGTATTTAATCTGACAGCAATTTGTGGTTTTCTCAAGCAATTACTTGAATTATTCCCCAATTTAATTACAGTGCATACCATGAACTCTTGTGGTAATTTAATGTTTATTTCAACTTTATTTCTAGGAGTCAAAACACCCAAGAACGGGCACTCAATTCCTTATCCCAATGGAATATATTTAAAAGTGTATTTGACTCACAATTATTCAACTTATAATCTGATTTTTTAGCACGTAGTACTGTGGTCGGGGACTCTCTATTTAATTATCAGGTGTAATCAACCAGTTTTTACACCAGCAGTGACTGGTGGCTCTTCCTAATGATCAAATAACAGCAAATCTCTCCAATACTCAATGACTCACTACGATATTTCAGCCAACTTTTGCTGCGCTGTCATAAGGATAATTTCACCTCTTTCCGGATTTGTCGTTACTCTAAACATTTAGCAAGGTTCTAAGCGATTTCACCTCTTTTTGTACCTTTTATACGCCAGAGTAGAAACCAGAAAGGTGCACAAAACAGATCTGGAGAAAGATGTTCACTAAACGTGTGGTAACGAGTATGAGTAAAAAAAAACAATAACGCGTAAGACGGGCTTCCCTAAATTGTCGTTCTGAACACTCGGTGATCCACATCATTAATAAGCCAAACAAATAAAAAATATAACCAGTTTTCTACTAAATAAAGACTGGTTCCCTATTATTCGTTTGGAACAGTCAACTTTCATACTTCAACACAAGCTGCAGCAAACCATAGCTGTGATGCTACTCATTCACGCCGCTCTATCAAAATCTTTTCCTGAACAAATTTAAAAAATATACATTACATGTCAAATTTTCAATCCACTTGCTATAATGGCAAACTTGTTATAACAGAACTCTCTGAGGGCGCAGTAATAATGGGAATCTACGGTATTTTTTCTTAGTTTCGATTGCAATGATTATTCTCTGTGGTAGAATCATCTCTAACTAGTATTAACTAATCTTAGTTCAACATGGGGCAAAATCAAGGAAATTGCAGACTAGAAACAATCAAATTGTGCCAATACATTGAATAGACAAGGAATGTCTGCCTTAAAAAAAACTGTATTCGAAATGATGGCTTTGAAGTGGGATTGAACACCAACCAATGTTAAATGCACAGATGTGTCAGCCATGGTACTTGTAAAATATGGTTTGGCTAATTTTGCTTGGCATATTTATTAACAAGTTTACTAGTTTATTTTTGTATTACAATGAAGATAATAGTGTGTATAGAAGGTTGTAGAATGCAATTGCCGAAAATAAGGATATCTTCGGACAAAATTACAATAAATGTACCAGTATTTCGTTGCATTAAATCTGAACCTTGAGTAACTGACACTTTGAAAGTTACCCGTGGTGATATATAATATAATATTTTACAAGAATCTGACAGTGTTCGAGCCGACATTGAAGACCAATATTTGTGATCACTGATTTCAAGAGCCCTCCCACTCACAGGATAGATGCAATTCAATTTCCTACCCTTATCTCTCCCTATTTGTCCTTTTGCTGAACCAAACTAAGCTTATTCAATATCATTAACGAATGCTTTATGTGATTTGTATTACTTCTGTTTGCACTGATTGCCCTCTCTTATTCAATGAACAAACGCCTATGCACTGCTCGCCTTCACGAGGGGAACAGAGATGAAACTTAAAAAAAGAAAGGAAGAGGAGATCCTTATTATTCACTTGCTACAATTTCATTATGCTACCTGTTCGATCTTCACTGGTAGAGGTGTGTGTATTAACTCAAGTCTGTCCGTCTCTCCATGTGTGTGTGTGTCTGTCAACACTATACCTTGATTTTGTGGAAAATAGAATCGATTTAGTCTGTAGGCGGATCTAGGGATCTTTTCTCTGTTACATTCCTCGGACCGTAATTATATATCCACAAAATATCTACAAATGTTTTCATTGAATTTCACTGAAACTTTATTGAAGACTAGGAACATTGGTAGAAAAGAATTGGTTAAATTTGAGGCGGATCAAGTTTTTTTCCCCCGATAGACAGATATTGCTTTTCTCCTCTTTTGTGCATTTTAACAGCAATTCACATTTTTTCCACACGTCCTCTTCAAAGGTTCCAAATAAATTTCAGTGACATATTGTACAGTGGTTTGAATATGAGCTAAGGGAGAAATGATCTCATTTTGAGGCCAATCCAGGATTTTTTTTCCATCGACTCTCCTAAATTGTAGTGCTATACGAACTAGATTTTATTGCTTCTTTCTTGACAATGATATTGATGGAGGCACGCGCTCTCCGAGTTGTTTTTAGCTTTCACTTTGTCACAAATGCATTCTTCCTTACTTCTTGAGCAACATTACTCATAACTCGAAAATCACTGAGGTCATAAAGCTGTACGAACGTATGCATGTTAAAAATTCTCGCCCATTGACTTATCAACTACATGATGTAATACGAATTAATACTTTGAGTGCAATAGCACACTGTTTCTTGAAATAGTTTTTTTTCTCTCTCCTGCAGATATGCACATTGTGCTCGGTAGAAACCAGAGATTCGATTCTCTAAAAAACCACAATAACAAACAAGAAGAACAGTCGCACGAATTCCGGATGACAAATATAACATCAGTGGAGTCCATCAGTTGAGAAAGAAGCCAGGCAGTATGAGGTACATGTGTATAACAAAGATAAACAAAAATAATACACAGAACGTCGTCATGGGTCCAGGATTATATTCTCAAAAGTAAAAACCTACACTTCGTCGTAAAACTCACATTAAAAAAAGAACTTTACGCGAATAGATATCAGAAATGCAAGTTTTATGATTATAAAACATCACGAGAAAAAGTATTTTCTGATTTATTTCTTTTAGGGAGCAAACCAAAGACCATCAGTCAAGAGTGAAAAAAAATGCCCAAACGCCATGCAAATTGAATAAAGATATTACAATATTCACGAAAGCCTTTGGTTGAGATTCACTTAGAAGAAGTGTACCCAGAACTAATTAAATATAACATGTACAATGTTGAAATGCGCCATTATTAACCGAAAAGTTGTTTGAAATACTGAAAACTATTTGTATGTTCCCCTAATTACCGTAACAGTTCAGCCGATCTATGATTCAGCCTTCTTCAGGTGGTTATTCCATAAATGTACAAAGATAGATTGCAAACAGAAGAAGCAATTTTGCTTATATGCCAACCAGTTCAGTTTAATCCTATCCACGCAGACTATACCATTCTAAGCAACCCTTGTAAAGCAAAAAATTCCATATCTATAAGCTAGAAAACTCTGAATGTATGCACTAATATAAGTTTTAGTTGATTTGCCACACTAAACTGCTCAATGTCCTGTTCGGTTTGGTAAATATTTCTTCATCGTGTGCCATAGTAATGTAAATGCAGAATATTACTACTTATACAGCTCACCTTAGCATTGCAGAAATTCAGATGGGTGGGGAGTTCAGTAAAGACCAACATCAGTACAATACGGAGGGCCTTCAGACGAGCTTGTTAACTGATACTCTTTGAAGGAGACAACCAAAGGTCGGATTTAATCAGTTTTGTCTATTTGTGAGTCTATTTACATCCTCTTTTATCTATGTCTAATCTACACACTTTAACCCTTATGCAAATATTTACATCAATTCCATGATAAAAATTTAATCGATCATGTATACTCACACACATAAGTATGTGATGCAATTGCATGCCCTACACACACATACAAATATATATGCGTATGATATACTTGATTTATAATATATACATACATGTATACATATATGTGTATATCGAATATATATATATATATATATATATATATATATATATATATACATATATATACACATATATATATATATATATATATATGTATATATATATATATATATGATATAATATACACTATGTATGATATATACACGCAATCTTCATAATGTATATAATATGTAATATACATAATACATATATCTATCCATCTATATATATATACATGCATATATTTAATATATGATATATATATATATGTGATATATATCATATATGTATATGATATATATAATACATATATGACATATTTATAAATTATACAATATACAATATATGCATACATACATGCATACATATATATATATATATATATATATATATATATATATATATATATATATATATATATATATATATATATATATATATATATATAAAATCCTCAATATCTGCCGTTTAAATTCATCTGTGGATTTTCTACGGCTGTTATATGATGAATACGTCATTTTTTCCTCGCCTGTGGCATAAAAGACAAACAAGCAACTTGTACATCATATTCAAAAAGATACAGTAATTCCCCATAAGTGCTATTGACAAAGCAGCGATGAATGACAAGGCAAAAAAAAATCTCTGTTAAGAAAATACACGGAATAAAAAAAACATTACGGGTAAATCTAAAATTTCTCGTATTTCAGGCATCCATCTTTATTTTCCCAACTTTTTCATTCAGTCTTCTGACAGGAAGAGACAATACCATTTACTGCTGTGGGTTTGCTTTGCAGGTGTAAAACGAAAAATGAAGGGAAAAAATATCTGAAATCGAAATAACTGAATAGAAGAAAATGCATGGATTTCTGTATATATGAAAAATTAATATCAAATTCCAAACTCTAATATAAATTTGCGCACATTCGAACATATCTGTTGCGCTCAGTGCACTCTATTTTGCAAAATACGAATATATATACAGCTGAAAAAGGTAGTTTTTTCGCTGGAAACTTTCATACGGATATAATAATTTCTAAATATTCAATAGAAGATTTCAACGAATTTTCGCCACAAAACTATTTTAATTTTAGGTGCTCTCAATCCAGAGTCTAGGTCGTATCAGACATTTATTTGTTTTTAACTAAAAAGAATAGAATTAAAGTTTCACGAGGGCAGCACAATTCACATTGTAACTATGATGCTATAGTAGACACTTACTTCCTGGCATCTTACTGGTGGGCAGTGACAGTCGTTTCCGAATTCCCATCATGGTAGACCTCACAGGAAAAGATGTCAACGGAAAAAATTATTCAAGATCTCAGGGTCGCAGGGTTTGTGAGAAAATACTCAGTACGTTACAAACTTCCAGAGGAAGATGTCTGTAATGAAAAAAGTCTATGCACGCTCTGATACTACACAGGTGTACCCTCACGACCGATCCGATCCTTTCGAAAAAAGATTTTTGAAGAATAAGCAAATCAATCAAATCTTAAAAGTGAAAGCATTCCGTTGTACTACCATCAATTCATCTATTCACCTATCTATCAGCGTGTTCATATTCACGAGGTCATCTCTTTCAATGTTACAGTCGCATTTTTACAGCTATCATCTCGAAAGTCAACCAGACCTTGTTATCACAAGTATCGCTCTTGATATTATTGTTTGCCTCATGAAAATCAATAAACACATCTTACTCCCCTACGCCTGCGTTGTATTTTGATTTGTTGAGTTTGTCATCTTCACTTATTTACCTATTAGCAGCATTTTAATCAATACTTATGTCAGTTGCAATAATATAGTCTGCATAAGAACTTCGCCCATTATATCAAAGAGACGCGTTAACATTTTGACTAAAAGCAGTGTGAATCAGCAGAACTGTCCATACGAAATGATTAAAAAGCAAAAAATTGTGTGATTGAATTGAGAAGAAAAATGTGTTTATCTTGGAATAATACTTTGAAAAAGCTGAGGCAAAAAAGCGAATACAATTGCCTAAAAAAAGGACCGGAAATGTTTGTAAGATGCTTAACGAGTAAGAAGACATTGCAAAATATTTCGTTGTGCAAACGAGAGAATGAGCCAGCGGACAGAATTAGAAGGAATCCATGATATACGCTGTAAGAGCAGAGAATACTGAGATAAACGGAATAAGTAGCCATGGTAGCAGACGTATGACTCGGAGGAAAATAGCAAAATTTGACTAATGGTCGTTTTAGGGGTTTAAATCACCTGGCTTGTTATTCCATGAAATATGAATAATGGGAGGTAATTTATTACTCAGATTTGTCGAAAATACATAACCGATCAAGTAAGTTTGAAAAGTAAATTTTTCAAAAGTATTTAGCGAAGAGAAGCATATTTTTTAAACTCACTGAAGTTCACCAAACATGTCTTATATATACATATACATACAAACCCTATTTCTAACGAGGATATATATATATATATATATATATATATATATATATATATATATATATATATATATATATATATATATATATATATATATATATATATATATATATATATATATATATATATATATATATATATATATATATATATATACATATATATATATATATTTCAAATTTTTTCCGTGGATGAAGCGTTTCTCTAGATTATAGCTTTTTGGAATCGATTAAAAAAAACAAAACAAACTCAGTTCCTTATGTTTGATAAGGTATTTGCACATGAAAGTTATTGTTCGTGGTTATACAGGTGTTTCAAAATTTGAACCCGTGTCTATATTATTGTCCTTTTTTACTGATTTTCTTTTTCTCACTAATATCTGAGACTCATAAACTCTCCCAGGTCTATTGTTCTTGCATATTGATGCCGACTCAATTCTCTGTTCGTTGTTCTCATTATTGCACCCTTTAAGCCAAAATCAAGAGCACTTTAAAACTCCCCTACAACCCCATCTTATTCATGCTCGATGCCAAAAGAAGAGTTTATAGAATATATAAAACTAATTACAAGAATCAAAGCATAATGTCTTTAACATATCATAACGAATTCACCAACAGCTAAACCTGAAAAGAAGTCCTGGGATCCAAATTGTAAACAACTTATCTAAACCTATAGAAACATATAGGTAGGTATTCATCGATACAAATCTTTGAATAAAAAAATGTATGTACAGAAGAGAGGTCTAAGATGAATGACAACCTAAAAGAACTCATTACAACAAAAAGGTCATGATTTCAACTATCTGAAAATGTCACCTATATTTTAATACGTATTCTGAGAAAA
>OY735205.1:26297690-26340190 GCA_963457665.1 Thysanoteuthis rhombus | reverse complement strand
TATATATATATATATGTGTGTGTGTGTGTGTGTGTATTATTGTGTCATCCACGGACAGCTGTTTCGATGTACTGCATCTCTTCAGTGTGGCAATAGACTTCCCATTACCCCATCCAGTACCATGAGTTAGGATTGAAACCTTCGCTTCCGATATCCTAACTCTGAGCTACGGAACTAGACGGTCAGTAAAGCTGAATTTAAGTGATATACATATATATTGGTGTGTGTGTGTGTGATAACTTTCGATACATTATATAAGTGAACATTTTTCGTCCGGCATCGGAATTAACCGAAAAGCGAATCAAACTGCCGACCACAAAAATGAATGAAAAAATGAGCAGCACCCAAAAGAAAGGCGTGTTAACGCAACTCTACTCAACTGACTGAACTACCAATACTCTCTGTAAGCAGGGATTTAAAGTTCTTCATTTTTCATTGGTTTACATAAACTGTCCATTCCAAGGTGAATTAATAGATCCGCTATACAGATAGGCTTATGTTTCTACCTATCGGGCTTTTTTTTTCTTGTTTACGATTCTTCCATTCATAATTTTATAAGTTTTTGGTTTTCTTGATTGCTGTTGATTTTCTCAAAATTAATTTCAAATTTCATAATTCATGATATGTTTTTCGTTATAATATTGGCATGTCGGTTTGGAAATCGTTTTATATCATAATGGTTTATTTATATCCTAGTAATTTTTGTGGTCTTTCATTATTTGTAAGTAAACCATTTGAGCATGCAAAAAGTATTAAACACAAACAATTAACTCCATGTAGAAGAAAACCCTAAAACAAGTAAACACTCAACTAGCAATATAAAATATGTCACCTGTAACCAAATCCATCCCACTTAACTGGGGGATCACCAACCCAACTGATAAACGGGAAACACTCCAATATCACCAAAATAATTTCAAACAACCATTATTAACTATAACCACATAAAAAGGCTGATGAAATCAAAATATCTGCTATTACTTTCCATGGATTCTGATGTCTATCTATATTGCCGTGCTCTACTATATATACATTAACTTAATCATTAAGCTTCAGATTGAGTAATGAATGTATGACTGTTATTGTGAAGGTTGAAGCCCTTTTGCTCCTATCCAAGCATAACCATCCTTTCAACCTATGCTTCAATTCCAGGGAACAGTAATTGACTTCCGGCCTTCTTTGCCTAAACATGAAAAGACAAAGAGTAATAAAACTAAAAAAACATGTTAAATTAAATCAATAGGTTTATTGTTGTGAGGATTCACCGGAGAATAAAAGGATAACAATAAAGGGGCTCGGTTGCACATACATTCACGAAGACCTGTATGTAGGATGATATATTTCGTCCTTTTTAGACTTTTGATTCATCGTATTCCAATGGTTCTGATGATACTTGATAACCTTGAACTGATAAGAAATTATACAGAAATCTAGTCGCACAGAACGCTGGGAAATTATGCTCATAATTGTATATTCATTTAAGTTTTTCTGGTTCAATGCACGCTGGTTTACAGCAAATGATTATTAGTACGTTTCTCATTTCATTGGAACAAAACATATGACACCTCTTGAAAATAAATGATACTGACGGGTGGTCAAGCGTTAAGGCATCGTTTACGTTGGAGGATTTGTTAGCAAGCACTTTCTGAAATATAGAACATTATTGCATCTAGTTTGATTCACATCGTGTATTCCTGCAGGTTTGCCGATTCAGATTTTTTTCCGGATTTGCACGTCCTGTGTTACAAATTCCAATGTTTCTTACAAACATAATTAAAATCAGGGAGTTTAGTGTTACCGACTTGGATGTTTTCGTTAAGAATTTTGAAATTAGGGAGTGATTTAAACGTTCGAAAAATAGGAAGAAATTATCTAAATTTACAACCCTGTAATGGACCTAACACGATATTCTGCTGAGCTGAAGAAATAGACAATAGTCTTTCCTGTGGAACAATACTTTAGAAAGTAATCTTGTACCCGGTAGTATCGTAGTGAGGTCAATCTTAAATAGGCACACTAGTGGCTGTATGCCAAATAAAGCTAATCTAAAAAATAACAATATCATGATTTATTCTGTGAGGATTTATCTTAAATTTCTGAATAACAATTACTATCAGCTGCGAAAGTGAGCAAGCTTGTCTCAAATAACAGTTTTTTTAGTGTACTAATACCAATCATTACTGAAAGCATTTCTATTATGATCTTGTATCAGGTCAAGCCAAGCTCAGGTCTACACGATGTCTCAGTTAGTTACGAATAACACATTTGTGCCAGTGATCAACCTGCAAGCCTAGGAGCAAAGAATTTGAATGATGTTTTTTTAAAAGAGGTATTTGGAAAATTTTTGCAGCACTATTTTCTGCCTAATATTTCGTTCTATTCCCTAAGCTTGAAAAATCATTGTTCAGAATATATGGCCGGATGATCAGTTTTCTTCAATGTGAATATTAAACGAAAAAAAAATTATTACTGTTTCTAATTACACATTTTTTGTTATCTGTTTTGATTCAACGGTTTTTTTTCTTACTGACTTTATTCATAAACCATAAATCATACTTATCACACATTAACTGAAGGGGGAATGTCAAATTTTTTTTTTTTTTTTGTCTGGACAATGTATTTGTTCAACGATCTTCCGAAAGTGTTCTGAAACTAGTCATCGCAAATTATTGTACACATTTATACAAGAGAATCCTGCATATTGAGAATAGGGCTTCTACTTCAAGATAAGAAAAATGATAAGAAGCCGCAGCAGAATTGATATCGGAAGAATAATTCGGAGAACGATTGTCGCCAAGTCGAGATCTAGCTATTTGAAGTCAGAGATAAAAGGAGAACCCTTGTGATAGAATAAATCTAATAAGGGGACAATTAGATAACAAAAACGGTTTAACTGCACGTTTATTTTTATATTCTCGCAAGGATAGTGTCTTTGTTCCATTTGCGTATCCCTAACCCGTATATAGGGCATTGGAGCGTGAAAATGTAATAAAAAGTCATTTTTGCTTCCAGAATATTAATTCACTCCATATAAAATGCACTCATTGTGAAAAAAAATCGTTTTAATAGCACTTTGAAATCCCTGAAAGTGATATAATGATAGGAGTCTACTCTACATTATTTTTCGCAAAATCTTTCTTTTTGATTAAATGTTTGGAAAGATCCTCACAGAATTTGAAGAATGTTAGTGTATGTATGAAACAAGTTATATCGCAGAAGATGCCTAGTTGGGAGAGTTTACCAGATTCTAAAAATCCCCCTGCCCATATTATCATCAATTCGAATATCAATGTTAAGTGTTGATTTTTGGATTGGTAGTCATACTGATTCCAGTCCTGTATATCTGCCATTTAAAGACATGACCGATATCACAATCCTGTTAATGTTTAGGGGATAATTGTGGCATGCTAGTCTCATAATATCGACATATGCCGTTATTCTGGTATGCCAGTTCCATAATATCGGCATATGCCGATGTTACAGCATAAATCTTTGTCTATCTAGCAGGTGATAATTTTTATGATAAAGATAAAAAATGACAAAAACATCAGAAATAAATTTTCAATTTTTGCTATGACTGACTTAAAAGTATTCATGTATGCAAAATTGATATAATCGTAAAATGCTACCACAGATAAATATAATAATAGAAATACCGTTAATCTGGCCCAATACTGGACTTGAAATACTAAATTACATAAATTTATTCAAGCTCCCAGTCGAAAGGGAGTATTGTGATGTTTATGTTCACAACGAATCTCAATGATAGCTCGCTTCGTGCCACTCATCTCCAATCCCTATGAAGTAACATTTACCCTCTTTAAATGAATGTATGACAGCATTACAAAGCATGCGTTCAGAAAATTGAATGTATTGACTCAAACTAATACGCATGCATTATATTTTTGAAGGGTATTTTACCTTGGGGGCTTCCATCCAAATTCATAAAAAACGCTTACTGAAGATGTACCGCTTACCATTGATATCTTTGTTGAATTATTCCCACATTAGAGACCAGTGTTATGTTGTCAGGGACCAGATGATGATGATGATGATGATGATCATCATCATCATCATCATCATGGTGATGGTGATGAAGTACTTGTAAGATAGGTTGTAATTATTTGATCTCTTATCTGGTGACTGACAACGTTTAATTCTTTTAGTCAATGGTCATATGTACCGTTTCATGTCATCTCACCATGGTTAAAGCAAGGGAGGAATGTTTTACTTAATGAACTACCGATGAGAATGATGTAACAGCTAAAATGCAGGACCTGTGATTTGCGTGTCTGCAATAAAGGCAAAAAGTAGCAGAAACGAAAAAGAAGAAAATCACTGTAATTACAATTTACCGTGTCGTTTATTTTTTATTTACTCAATTCTAGGGTTCTTCTTTAGCTTGTGAATGTTGTAGGAAAATGCAACACAGTTGATGCAAAGTACGAACCAAAAAAAAAAAAAAGAAAAACGGACAGAAGACAAGAAAGTCAGCTGGGTTGCAATAATGAAGGGTCTGTCCTCTCTTAGTGAATGTATTGGATGTATTGAACGCTGACTCGATTTTGCGGTGTACTCCGTTGACTACAGGCTGTTAACGGCCGTTTATGGAAAAGGCTCCTTGATTAGGGTGTAGATAACAAACGTAGCGTGCCTAAGTTAATCGATCCATGAAGATGAACAAATTTTGTCCAGCGACAAACACTACCCGAAGACGACCATTTCGTTCAGAAGGATTTGCAGGTCGGCAAAACGCTCATCATCTTCTGAAGTACCTGTTTTCATTGATATGTGTTTGAGACAACTTGTTCTCCCAATACAGAACCACCTGAATTTTGCGGTCTGCGAAAATGTTCATATTTCCATTACAACCTTTTTTATCATTGTGACCTCCTCGAATCCACGCTGTGCACACCCGCAGTTTCCAGCAGGAACGAAAGGTGCAACGAGCTTGTTTGGGGGTTCAAGATCAAAATGCTTTATTTCTATTTTATTTTTTTACTCTGACCATCCGAAATTATATCGAATAATCTTCGCTCAATGACCTAACTAAATTTGCACATATATAGAAGGACAGAAAAAGAGACAGATGATGATGATGATACTCATCACAAGAGAGAGATGATTATGAAGATGCTCGTCAAAAGAGGGGGAGGAAGAGTGACTGGTTGATAAACTGTCCTACTGCAGTGCCCAAGCTCCCATTAAATACCCAACTACTTAGCTACTCAGCTACTCCCTTGGACGAACTTTGACCCCAAATGCATAGGCAAAGGTCTCCCTTTTTATCAATATCTCTTTTACTAGATTAACGTATACCCTCTTCTCTTACCTGATACTGGACCTAAATAATGTTATACCTTTTGTTCTTCTATCCCATGCCTGGTTTCTTTCCGCTTTCACGCCACTAAAATTGCTTTCTTTTTTTTCTTTCTATCAATCTCAGCTAGGATTCTTATATCTGTTTACTTTTTGTTTCCAACCTCTTTTCACTTTTTCTCTCTAATTGGTTTTTTTTCTTTTAATTAGATGGCTGTGAATGGTTATTTTGGGACACTACGGAATGGATTCCAAGCCACTGCGTTTCAGCTATCCTCTTGGTCAAATGAATCTAACTGATGTTTCTATCATCCCTTTTAGGCTTACACCAAAACATCTGCACACACACACACACACACACACACACACACACACACACACACACACACACACATGCATATAAGTAGATAAAGTATTTATGACCAAGAGTATAAGTATAATTTGTCAACGCAAAGGTAACTTTAACAAAAGTATTATTTTCTTTTAAATCAAGCTTTTTCGAATAAAAACGAAATATTTGATTGAAGCCCTGTATTTTAACAAACGGGTGTCAGCATCGAAGGACCTGTAAAGTCTTCTCGTAGCGGGCAGTGGGAAGAACAAACAGACCAGCATCATGTTATATTGATAGAAGTCTTTTTTCCCTCTTGGCTTCCCTACGGTGCATTGCAGTATTGTTCGTTTTGAAGGACACTGAGAATGTGTTACTTCATTGGAAGTTGTCTCTTCTCGTTTTGGTTTCGTTCTCATGTCTTGTCAAATAATCTAAGTTGGTTGTCAAAGTCAAATTTCTGCTATGATTTCGAGTTGCTTGGTACTACTCAGTAGACGAATTCTCGATCAGGAGAGTCACAGCAACAGGTGATGGGAAGTCGAGGAGAAATTCTCATCGGAGTACCTATGGAAAAGGTCCAGCTTAAAACATATGTCATCCTTATCAATATTTACACCTATCGATTTGAGTACCAGGTACATTTCTTTAAATATGAAATCATTAAATATATGTTACAACAGGTTACATGAATCTCACATGACTGTCTCAAGTATCACGTAAGCCAAATTGCATTATCAAAGATTTGTTTACTTTCAAAATCTATTACCAATATTGTTCATAATTAGAATCATCACATTCCTGACCCGAAAGACAACTTAAACGAAACAATATAATCTGTTTATGATTGAAGATTTTCATTTTGCATCTCTCGATTTTCATTATATATGCAGTATACTTTTCAATTATATCCGGACAATATCTTTAGTTTAATTACTTTAATGATTCAGAATTCTAGTCACTCTAGCTATTTCACTATCTATCAATTCATCTATCAATGCTTCCGATTTTTAGCCCCTTCTAAAGGGTACTATGTTACACAAGATTATTAGGGATAGGTCATGTTTAGCTTCCAGGACGGTGGGTTAAAAAGCATAGAAAAAACATCATACCATCACGAGCAGGTCGATTTCTCCTACCGTCGTTATTAATGAAATAATCCGACGAATTAAATCGTTCATGATTGTTTTTGCTAAATGTTGTTTTTTGCTTGATCTTTTTTGACTACATTTTAAACTTATTTTTTCAAATTAATTCATTCATATGACTCTGAGTGGTACAGTCTGGCGTGACGTTTCATTGAAAACAGGATCAGTGAAGAGTGTTCGAGTTTTGCTGACGCAAGCTACTTTTTCTTTTTTTGCATTAGTGTCCATTGAGAAGTCCTGAATTAAATTACCCTTACTCCATGGATAAATAGCAAGAAAGTTGGTGTCCTTGGCCACTATCAAATAAAACACCTAATTAGGCTTGGAGCTAGCAACTTCATCCCGTAAAACCTACTTCCCGTTGAAACTGCATATGCTGTACACAGAGTCAAGTTAATCTGGAGTAAATAATTCACTGGAAAGAATATACTACTGCTTTTGAAGAGGGATCATGTTTAATTGATGTTGGTTGCAGTTTTTCTATGGATGTTTTTATGCCGTGTGTATTAATAATCAATGTCACATAAGCATTCAAATTACTACCGCCTTTTGTTTAAAGACTATCATTGACATTTTTGGATGAGGCAATATTTTGATGCACTCTTAAGTTTCTGTATTGAAACAGGTGATATTTATTTATTTAGTTGGCAGTTTTTCTTCATTTTCATTCTCGAAACCAGGCACAAGAAGTTTCAGATATACGCTTTTGATTGACAGAGTTAATCATGCCGATTAAAGGAAAAAAGAAAACCTTTTTTGTCTCCAGGCATACAGCATTTTAAATTAGATTTTCTTCTATGATATAAACCCGTCTCAAACTCTGCAAAAGAATTTGAATCTTGAATGCTCAGGATAAATCAGGGTGGCAATATGATCATTTTTTTTCTATTTACAAGAAAAATCATAGACAGAAAATGTCATCATTAGGGCACTAAATCGTGGTATAATATTCAGCAATTTAGCCCCAAAGAGAATTACTACTGATTTGTGCTTTGTATCTGCACATTGCGTTTCATACTTATATCCTGCAGCCTTGCACCAAATTAGGCTACTCCTAATTAGGCAACGATTGAACTCACTATACAAGAGAATAGATCTAAACAACCAAAATGATGGTATGTTAGGCTGTGTGGTCTCATGGTGGAAGTTACAGGGTACTACGTCTTTAGGAAAGTATAATATAGTGCAGGCTACCTCTATAATACCTCGTAGCAAAACAAACGCTTGGTCACTTTTTTTTTAATGAAAAAGCGAAAAACTCGCGTAAAACAACTTTTGAAAAGCGGACATACCTGCATTTGTGCATATTCTTTACCTGTAGAAACATTCAACCAGGCCTTACAATTAGTTACTATTGAAAGGAGTTCAATGTCGAACGATGCCCAACACTTGTGGCCTGGTGCAAGACTGAATTAAGTTAAGCAAATTTCAATAAAAAGACGGATTGATTTATTTTCTGTGATTGCAAAAACAAAAAAACAAAAATGCTTTCGACTGTAACCTTGCTACTTAAATAAAGCAATTTTACTTTTTTTTCAATCAAATGTTTGAGTTCAAAATTCCCCGTAAATTTGATAAACCCTCGTTAGATTCATCAAGAGAATATTCTTTAACTCAATAAATCCTTCCACTGATAAATTATTTTGAATTTATTAAGGACGGATGTAGTTAAGAGTTAAAGGGTATTTCATTGGTACAATGTTTCACCTGGCCGGAGAGGTGCTTATTCAAGAGAAAAGGACTGCTTGATGATAACAGCAAGAGTTTCATTACATTATTTTGAAAATCTATTCATTGATAATATCCATTAGAGTGATCTATTCTATCACGAGGAAACAGCAAAAAAAAAAAGCAAGTGCATATACATATATATATATATATATATATATATATATATATATATATATATATATATATATATATATATATATGTATATGTATATATATATATATATGTGTATATATATATATATATGTATACATATATATATATGTATATATATATGTATATATATATGTATATATATATATATGTATATATATATATATGTATATGTATATATATATATGTGTATATATATATGTATATATATATATGTATATATATATATCTATGCATATATATATATATCAGCTTAATCATTTCTTTTAAAAATGACAAGATTTTCGATGTTTTAATGTTTTGTATCATTTATAAAGTATATATGTTTCGATATAAATAATTTATTTGATCTATGATGATGGAATAAATTTGAAAACAATGATTTCCTTAATATTTGAAATACTTTGACATGATCGTTCATATTTCTATTTTTTTCTTTTTTGCTGTACTTTCAACTGATGGTCAGCGTATAACTATCGCCATAAGTGTGCACACATTTATCATTGTACTATTTTGATGTGAGTTCATTTCAATCTCAAAAGATCGTGTTAAATAAATGTGTTTTTTATATTGTCTCTTTGGATGTTTGCTTTAGAAGAAAAGAGAATCTACTGTGTTTGATAGAGGATTTAACCAGAATCTGACACTGGCCATCAGCTGAGCATTGATTATTCGAAGCATTTCAATTCCAAACTCCAGCAAAATATTAAAAATATAGTGTTGCTTTTTAATTCATATTAGTTTAATATATAATACATCATCAGGATTTAATGACAGTTGTTTTGTGAAGAAAACGTTTCTCAACTTGAAGACAGAATGTTGTGCTTCATTTAATTTCAAGGTTGGGTATCCCAACCTGCACTCAGGTAGATATTCATTCATTAATAAATTTTAAAACTGCAAACACCCAAATGATCAGGGTTATGGGGAAGGTTTAGATGTTGGGGTTAGTGCTTGGACCAGTCACTCTAGTAGCGTGATTCAGTACAGACAACCAGACCTCCGGAGCCGAAGGAGTATGATTCGAGTCTCACAGAGAGTTTATCCTTAATTTCGTTCCATGCTGTCCCCTATCGGTCGTAGACTTACTGCATGAAGGGTTGCAATAAAGAGCAGATTAAACTAAGAAAATTAATAGAAAATCGATAATAGTCTTGTTTAACAAGAAATTGAGTACGAATCGATGAGTCACGATAAAATTTATCTGGTATTCTGAATTGTGTAAAAATTAGCGAGACGTTGCTATAATTCTTCATTAGTCTAGTCTGGCACAAAGCAACAATAACGGGGTCTCTCTCGAGGATTGGATTGACAAAACGAACGAACCAGTCCACGAAATGACAATTTTTATACCACCATTACAGTAGACATACGTAACCTCACAATAATTCCGATGTATTGGGGATGTAAACCCATGTTACAGTGATTTTCCTGTGCACGTTGCATGGTTCTCAGATTGGAAACCAATTGTGTGCACTGAAAAAACTCAAATCATACGAATGAATTAAAGTATGAGTGAGTGACATATATATACATATATATGTGTGTGTTAGCCCACCTAGATGAATGACAATGCACAAGTAATAATGCAAGAAAATCAGAAAACCGTTGCACATCGTGACTCACATGGATCCTTCGATATTATTAACAAAATTTGGGCCGGCAAAAATAAGATGGCCTTGTTAAGTTCAGATTGTTTTTGAACTTAGATGCCCAGGAGAATGAAAACTAAGCTGTACGACCTTGGGGATCTAAAAGTGAACATTGAAACTTGATAGTTACTTGTAGAAATTGAAGCGATTTGAAAGGCTTTTCAACCATAGATCAAACATGCGTCTGGTTTAATGCACATTATTTCCAGAAAAGATGAAAAATAAGACACAAATTTCGAACAGGTTGCTGTTCCCAATTAATGTCATTGTACATTTAGCACTAGATAAAGTCCTTTGGGACTGAACATGCTTGGATATTTGAGCTTTCCTGCGTTTGGACGGATATGTGTCATTCAGTTAAAAATGTGAATCAAGTGTAAACACTAAAAAAAATCAAGAGTTTAATGGGAATTTCATGCAAGTCTTTTATTTATCGTTTTTTTTTTTAACGCAACCCTTGAGCAAAAGTTTACGGGGGGAAGTTTCATCACATTGAGATAAAAAATATTAGTGGATGTCCCATTGCAATTAAGCAACAAAAGTGAATGTTGTTTCACCGCTGATGAACCAAGAAAAAAAAAGACATCCTGTAGGCTTGTTTACTCAAAATGAACTTACGCCAAGAAAACACATATCAACGCCTCTGGTTTTGTTTAAAATTTAATCTATAATAGATTATTGCATCCGAACCTCACAGCGACCAAACACGTTGGAAGAATTAGAACCTATCAATGAATATAACTTGGAGCGCTGTTCGAATTTACAATTTATGATACATCATCAAAATTCAATGGGCCATCGTGATAGGGTAAGGCCCATTCAGCCCAAAGTAACCTTATAAGAGGAAAGAAGGAGTGTGTCCCTAGAACCGTCTTGGCAAGCCGACACGGGATTTTGTGAATTTAAGGAGAAATGGAATCCATGGGACGCTGCCGATGTTTCCACCTTCGGACGATATCCCATGTTTAAATGGTAGATGAAAAATGAACAAATAAGAATTCCCGTTCCTCATAGTTGTTGCCCATCCTGCTTTAAGTTTGTTTTTGTCATGATTTTTACAAAAACCAGATGATCCCAAAAATCCTAAAAAGAAGTGATACAACCATTGCATTCTCCCGATAGTCACTCATGGAGCTGAAACATGGAACCTAACCAGGAGATAGACCTACAAACTGAGAATCATGCAGCGTGTGGATGAGAGAATCATGCTCAACCTTACATGGAGAGATCACAAAACAGCACAGTACATGAGAAAGAAAACGGGTGTCCTTGACATCATGGAAATTATTAAAAAACTTAAATGGCAATGGGCAGGCTATGTTGCATGAATGGAAGACAACCGATGGACGTCACGTCTCTCAACATGGATCCCCGGAGATCACATGAGAAACCGAGGCCGAGAGAACACATGATGGAGAGATGAACTTGACAAAATTAGGAAATACTGGCTCTGCCACGCCCATGATAGAGAATTGTGGCGAATCTTGGGGAAGATCTATGTCCAACGATGGACGTTAAAAGAATGATGATGATGATGATGATGATCATCATCATCATCATCATCATCATAATCATCATCATCATCATAATCATCATCATCATCATCATCATCATTTGTACACGCCTTTTTTTTACAGAATATTTGAAACAAAACCGTGACCGGGCGTAAATAAGACGGTAGTAAGATTTAAATACGTTCAAAAGATATTGGGACCGCACCACACATTGCAGAAAGATTCAGCAAGGTACGGGGAAGGCCTTTGTCTAATGACAGATGTTAAAAGTATGATGCTGTTGATGATGATGGTGATACACTGATTCGCTTGGACGACTTCCCTCATCTTTGTTTTTAATGTCAAAACGTTTCGCTCGTTGTTTTCGATAGTCTCCGTAGACAAACAGCTCAATTGATAGAAGCGTTGGTTAGGTCTATTTTGTAACCTGCTTGACGGACGTGGGTTTAATCCCTGAGTCGAAAAGTGCGACAGCGTGATATACTCTGGTTCTTTGGAAGAGGCTGACAAAGTGCATTGCAGGAACGAATAAAGTCGAGAGAATTAGCCAATTTGAGATATTGTCCAGCATTGACAACGGAAAGCAAACAGTCTACCCTCATGGATTAAATTGAGGGCTGGGTTTCAGATCCAAAGAAACACATCAAGTATGACAGACTCCAGAAAAGGCCCATGGGAATAATGACTGAATTTTTAGTTACAATAACAATACGATGAAGAAATTACACCGATTAAATCTGCCTTGTTTGTTGGATATGTTAATAGTTTACTCCAACTGGAGCCTGTTGCGTATTCGTCACATAGATTCAACTTTGGATTGAAGCCAAAACTGTGGATATTGATTTTAGGGCAGGTAAATCTCATTTCACTATCTGGAAGATTGGCGCAAAACAATCATTTCGTCCCAATGTCCATTCATTTTTTCAGACTCATAGCTGAACCAAGCTCAATACGAAATGAAGCTTTTTTCCCTCTGTTAGATACTTGATATTTATTGTCGATGCCAGTAATATATAAGATCGAATGCTGATGTTCAATGGACTAATAGAATTAAGAAAATGCATTGAATAAATTTGCATAAAGATGAAAATCGATTTTTAGTTTGAAGGAACAGCATACGAAAATACATCAAACTTCTTTTAAAATAGGCTCCTGAGTTAAACAATCGAACATTGTAACTTAATAGTGGGATATGCCGGAAAGAAATGCCTACTTAAGACAAATTACAGACCCTATATATGGAGTGGGAAACTGATAGAATGCTTGGTCTTATCAATGGACAATACCTGCCCCTGAGTCGTAGATTCATGTCCATATCACTTGATATAAGCCAAGTTCCCATGTCTGACCAAACGATATCTCTAAAGATCTTCGATGGATTTTGATGATGATTCGTGGAACGGTGCATCTCGGAGAACAAAGAATATGATTAAAGTTCAAGAGGGATCCAAGCAAAAGTATCTCCCCTCCATCGAAATTACCTGTTGATACCACGTAAATGGAAAAAATGTCCGTCCATACGATATCACCAAAGATCATCGATTGATTTTAATGGAATTTTTTGGAAGGTGGAGCTTTGGATACGAAGAAAAATATCAAATTTTGAGCTAGATCTATGCAAAATTATCACCTATTCGTCATATTTATATGTGAGCACGAAAAGAATGAAGAGGAAAATCGCCAACATTTCATGTCTGTTCAGACAACATATCTAAAAGTACTTCGTGGATTTCGATGAAAATTTGAGGGAGAGATGGAGAATTGTTTTCAGGAAAGGCAAAACATTGAATGACCCTAAAGTTTCTCTGTGTTTCCACGAGATGAAAGTTATCAGTGGTTATTGTGGAAGGTTGGCCAATTGGCTATAGAAGAAGTCATCAACCTTTTAAAAGGCAATGGTGTTTTGGCACGGGATTGCTTTCTAGTTAGCGTCTTTCATTTGTATTATGATTCATTACTTTGAATTATGACTAGATAAGCTTGATCTTCTCAAAAATTGTTTTTCAGACTTTAGATGACTTTTAAAACGCTAAATTAGACGTTAGACGTATATATTATCTATGTACCAAGTTTCATAATCATCTGATTATGTTCCAAGTCTAAGAACAGATTTTGACAAATTGACGAAAAGGAGGGTTGCCCTTCCAAATAAATTGTTTATTTCAACTGGAATTCCCAACCAGATTTCCTCCTTTATATCTTCATGAAATACTGAATTAAACTTTGTACGCATCAAAATTGTCTAGCTTTCAAAAGTTATAAACATCTTTCTAGAAATCTGGTTGTTAATATACTAGAAAAATACACTTTTTTAGGATCTTATGAAGATAAATAGCCGTCGTCATCCTGGTGGTTATAGTCCCAATGATTCGGCCGTCCTACCCTTCAGCTTTTTTAAGGTGTCTATTTGGTTTGTAGTTTTCCTGGAATTTCAAAACGAACGCTTTATTTAATCCTCTAGGTTCGGTCGCATTCATCACATTGTCTACGCTAGAGGTTATCTGGTACCAGCATTTCTTTTCAATTAATTCGTCCTTGTAACATTGCTTGTTAACATCTCCCACTAAAATAAAGTCTAAGGCTTTTTCAACTACTCAACCCAATTCAATAATACTGACAAAACAATCTTGAAATTTCTGTAGCGATACAAAAAACAAATTATCAAAGCATAGACATGTTATATTAATGGTATATTTGGCAGGCAACTATCTATTCTGTCATTATGTGTCTGGTGAGGGGTACATCAAAAATCGATCAGGATTACTAATGAATTGTCTGACGATAGTGATGAAAGAATATGCTTATTGAACTCAATGCAGATAAATTCGTTTCTTGACTCTTTTGATATCAATTAAACTTCTCTTCGTTGGAAAAAAAAGAATCGTTGTTTCCTTGTCTGCTTTGTTATAGGAGAAATCTTTATGATTCATCGTGCGCAGGTTTACTTTTCTAATTTTTTTGTTTCTCTAGGAAATTTCAAATCCTCAAATTAATTAACGTCAAACTGAAAGCAAATTTCTGCATTGTTTTTAGGCAATGATGTTGGCTTCTTGTCAGTCAACAATACACATGCAAGAACTCTATAACATTGTACGGGCGACAAGAACAAAATTGTTTATTGAAGTAATTGTTTGTATACGTTCCAAAAAGCATCAAATAAACAAGAGTGTTTGAAAAAAAAAAGCACTTAACTTTGCTTCATTAGAGCGCTCATCACTTGATATATGTTGCATATGTTTCCTGCGACGCCAATAGTATATCAGCTCTATCTTTACCGGCAAATTCTTATAATCGTATACGTGTTGTCGCATATTACAAAAAAGTACCAAATAATTTTCGGTGAATTTAACCGTAAATCCAGTGCGCTACTGTGTTGCTAACAATTCGACACCTCTTTCATCTTTCCTTACAATGGCTACAACCTAAGCTTTTCAAAACAAGACTTTCACAATGCATATCTCTAACCGAAACAAAGGTCAAGCTCGAAGCAACTTGGCACACGTCAAAATGAGAAATATTAGGCGACGTTATTCTAACGGTGAGGTCACCCAAAAGTACGTTACAGTGTGAAAAAAAAGAGGTCGAAGCAGATCGGTTGGAATTTTAACTTAGTAGTCCCCACGGCGAAAAACTATAAACCTTAAAACCTCAATGTTCGGTTCCATCATCATCTCTTTAGAGTGTGTCATTGGACATGAACTTTAGATTTGTTAGATCTCTTTATCATGGGCATTGCTGAGCCAGTTGTTTCTGAATCCGTCCAGCTCATCACATCATCTTACTTTCTGTTGGCTACACTTTTGCACATGATTTTTGGTTGTTCTTAAGTTTGATTGGTCAATCTATTGGTTACGTTCCATGTCTCTTTCCAGAGGTGACTATCGGGAGGATGCAATAATATTATACCTTCTTTTTTGGATTAGTGGGATTTTTTAAAAGTCGTGCTTGGTCTACTGAAGCTTGCCTAAGGTGATTATTGGCTTGATTTCGTCTTCTTCCAAGGATTTCATGAGGATCCTTTGCCCAAGCTATACGTAGGGGTCAACTTTCTTCAGCTCCTTTTTTGCTATTTTGATATTTCAGAAATTCTACGTGATATTTCGGAATTGGATTGAAATGACACATGACAAAACATATTTTTTTATCGTACTTCAAGCCACTGATATCCAGAATATACTGTTGTATCAAAAATCATCAGTTATTCAATTAGTAAAGCAAAAATTCATTGGACCAAATAAGGAAAGGATAAGGTTGAGAATTTCAATAAAAATGTACCAAATCAACTAAAACATTCCAGTTTCATTTGCTTGACATGAAGTGAGGGAGACGGAGGTAGAGACGACAGTCACATTCTTTTTGTCCGTCTAAATCGAATCTCCTTTATTCTACATGTACAATCAACCATATTCAACTTCCAACTTGTGAAGCCCATAGAAATAGTTGGGCAAAGCTCTCTTTCCCAAATAAGAAGATATGTGGTATTGATGATGGGCCTTACTTTGCCATACTGGCTCATATTAGAATAGGGGGTGGGAACACATTGATGCAATGAAATTAATCAGCATTGAGCGCAAACTGTTTCAGTGTGCTCAACTGCAAGGACAACCCACCTCCTGAAGAGCAAATGACTTTTTTTTCCATCCTGGTCCGATCAATAAAAGTGAAAGGCAGCAAAAATGATTAGTCGGGAGAAACGAAGATGTTCCGATCATTTTTATCTGGAATTGATTACATATCAACCATTAATCATAACATTTATATATCAAAATGATTGACTTGTCCGTTTTATCATATCGATTCCGTCGCTGTACCCTGCCGACTCTGCTTGGGTGTCTGCTGCATTTTTTGAATTTATGAGCACCCCCCCATCTGTACACGTCACATCCGGCGCCTGTGCTTGTGCTGTTCCTGAGTAGTCATCACCAGACTTGAACTCCGAATGCATGACAAAAAACAAAACCAAAGTAACGGAACGTTGACAAGATTCACCCATTTCACTGATAAATCACTGGGCTTACTTACAAGCATAAATGTATAGGAATTCTTTCGTTAGTCGGGTGCAAGGGGTTAGGTTTTCTCGGAATCGTACACTATTTCACCCGATTTACTATGACTTGCACAGAATCTTACACTGTTTTGCCTAGTATGTTTTTTGCGAGGGTGGGGTAGCTAGTACGCCAATGTATAGGGAATAAAATAAAAGACGAAGGAATTAATTTGTCAAAAATACTCTAAAATGATTATTATGTTCGATTAATAATTCAACAGCCTGACACAGTTGATTGCTGGAATCATGCCTAAAATTTCACGCTGTTTGAGCTATGTTATAATTGTTTCTTTCATCCTCATGCAACCTATCAGTCAATTTATCATACATATATATATATATATATAATTAGGCAGGGTTGGGCATTCCTACATAAGTCACCCATCTGTAAAAAGCTAATATGCAACGCTCTTATAACTTTTGAATTGAGCACTTTTGTAGATAGTGAATTATAATGTATGTATAAAAAACATACCACTAGATTTGGTCCTACTGTCTGTCCATTTCTGCTTAGAGGAATGAGTGGGATACCGGTCTGGAGTGAAGGTTCAATCCCTCCTGGCGATACTGTAGTGAATATCGAGTTCAGAGCCACCCTGAATAGTCGTGATACGACGGAACAGCAGTCTGTGGATGACGCTATACACACACACACAAATATATATATACATATATATATATATATATATATATATATATATATATATGTATATATATATATATATATATATATATATATATATATATATATATATATATATATATATATAAACTATGCTAGACGTTTGTAAATATAAACAATTGAAGGCACACACACACATATATATATATATATATATATATATGTGTGTATGTGTGTCCGCGTGTGTGCGTGTATGCTTTCATTTGTTTATATTTACAAACGTCTAGCATAGTTCAGCGTAAGATAGGAATATGGTGATGAATCAATTTTGATGCTCCTATCTGTTAGTTACAGATAATCTGCGTGCTTAGTAAATCAGCATTCAAACCCTGGACCTTCATATGCCCCCCTCACCGAGAAATGGCATCGAGGGGGAGGTACACAACAGCCTCAGCCACTGCACGAAGCCAATTTATTGGATTATGTACGTTCCTGCATAAAGAATACATAAATCGATTGATAAACAATAGGCGAGGCGGGACTAGAAATATCGTAAAACTGACCAGGATAGAAAATAAAATGAACGCGAACAAAGATAGAGGAAAAGGAAATTGCAAAAGTTCGTAACTGTTTTTATGCGGCGAAAAGTTTGCAGTTTGGAGTTTAAAATATCTACGCTCACTTTTCATGTTTGATTATGAAGATGGTTTTATGTTTTAATCGGGGCATTTTATTTCAAAAAGAAAATCAGAAACCTTAAAATTCACTGATAAACAATAAAGAAAACGAGAACTTTAATAAAACCAACACATAAAAACATATCGAGTCTCAGCGCCCGTTCGTCCGAATCTGTTTGGGAACAAACCAGCATAAATATTGTTATATAGATCATATATATATATATATATATATATATATATATATATATATATATATATATATATATATATATATATATATATATATATATATATATATATATATATATATATATATATATATATATATATATATATATATATATACATATATATATGGGTACATAGATGGGGGAACAGATTTTTTTAAAGTCGAAAAACCAAGGCTATTTCTGTAAAAAATAAAAGCCTCTTAAAAAAACTACTTACTCTTAGCTTTGTTGAAGAGTAAATCTGTGCAGCCGAAATATAAAATGTGTTATAAAAATGACTAATAAAGGTCTGGAATTTTTTTTGCCTCTCAAAATCCTTAGTAATAAAAGTCAGTAGCAAATGTTTCAGAAGCGCCGGGCAGAAGAGGAGGTCTCGTCAGACGGTGAGAAATGGTCATAAAACATTACTCACTGCCTAGTTTATGCTAAATCCATAATTTCAACCGACTTCTTTCGGTGTAAAGATAGTGCCTGACTAAATAGTGAGATTGGTGCGAAAACCAAAAGAAAATAGCTATGCTCAGTGGAATAAATCATCATCATCATCATCATCATCATCATCATCATCATCACCACCACCACCACCACCACCACCACCATCATCATCATCACCAGCAGCAGCAGCAACATCATTATCAACTTCCGAAGCTCCTTCCATGTCGACTAGGACTGAAATGACTCGTACCATATCCTTCCAGCAAATCCTTCTATCTCACCTGAAAGGTATCGCCTAATGAAGAAAAAAAAAACACTATAAAATATACTGAAGACAAGAGGCTTAAACCATGAGTAGATTTATCGAAGTTAAACATTTCCAAATATCATTCAATGATTATTGTTTTGAATTCTGGTACCAAACTTTTAATTACTCGTTTAACGATTGTTTGGTCAAGTTTATAATTGCACTGATCTTAGAACTATCGCGAATATTATGTTCCTATGTATTTTCTTGTGTATGCTCAACAAGAATGAACCCAGGATTCTTTACTCATCAGCAAAAAAAAAAAAAAAATAACTAAACAAAAAAAGAGCAAGGGAGATTACCATATAATAAGAATTTGACAGTTATCCCCCTAGACATAAGTTTCAGAGAGAAAATATACATTATCACATACCATACCAATAAACTAGATTACACAGATATCTTTTATTATAAATTGCATCTTGTTTCTTTGCGGGGGGGGGCATTTTTTAATAAGTTGTTTGGGCCGATTTCCTCTTCGGTCGTCTGGTGGCTTTCAACTGTCGTTTGTCATTTCAGGTCGTTTTCTTTTTCTCTGTTCCCATATCATGTACGCCAGTGTTTGTTTAAGGGACTTGCTGAAAATAAAAAAGAGTATTATTTTAGTTGCAGCATCATGGGAAGAAAAGGAACAAATCATCGTGACTTTACACAGGACTTGATATAATCGCAGTATCGAAAAGTAACATTTTGAAGAGGAAAGAGGAAAAAGGAAAATAAGTAAGAAAACGCTCGATCCACTTTGTTAAGATCACCAGGTGTTCATATCTGATTAAAGTAAAGTCAATCTTCTAAAGAACATGGATTCATTATAAAGAGAGATAATTGCAAGAGAAGCGAGGAGAAAAAACTTTCATCATGTTCCTGTGATATTGAAATTGCACACTTTCGTGCACACAAGCACATACAGTGACGCATATATTGCTACTACAACTACTTCTACTAATAATGATAATAACAGTGATAATAGTAATAATAGTAATAATAATAATAATAATGATAATAATAATAATTATTATTATTATTATTATTATTGTTATTATTATTATTATTATCATTATTATTCCTGTCTACACAATATATCCAAAGGTTCTTCATAAATCTCAAAGAGATAACAGATAACAGATAAAATTATAAATGCGTTATATTACTTTGGAACACCTTTCGAAATGGCCTCCTGATGATACGTGGTAAACGTATCATTTCGCCATGACAGCATAAATAGAATAAACGATCAAAGGAGATGGGCTGCTGCAGGAATCGTTTCTACAACCAATACGTAACCACTTTAACGCAGCGTTGCTTTTATTATTTGGGCTTTTCTCTCATCGATGGGCTGTGTAACTCAATGGTTAAATGCAATCTCAAGCGGTTACCGATCGGTCACAGGTTAGACTCAGCCCATTTTCTTTAATCGTTCATTCTATTTCAGCTGTCTTGGTCAAATGGTATATTCCATATATATATGTGTGTGTATGTGTGTGTGCAGGTTTGTGTGTGTATGTTTGTATGTGGAAGAGATGAACTCGTTCATGCTTGCATATGTTCATGGATAAATAGATATATGATTCATGTACACACGTACGCAGTAATATACTGTTAACAACCGAACAATATGGTCTTGAATGGGTACGCTGAGGATTAAGCTATACTCAAGATGAGCATAGAATTCCTCCCTGATTTTACACATATAGATGCTGTCTCGGTTCTGGTGATAGTCGTGCCAATAGCAAGTGCTCTTGATGACTCTTCAGAATGCAATGACTCCATATTTTTATCTAGCATATATTTAGAGTTTTCAAGAAGATTTTCCATAATCAGATACAGATTTTACACTCAGCCTGTATGATTAATCATCTCTAAACTTCTTTATATTGCATGGTAATATTCTTCCAAAAAGACATTCCTCCGGTCGTAAAATCCAAATTTGGATTTTGGAATATAAATATAGCAATTGATCAGCTTAGAGGACCAGGTTTTGATTTTGATGACGGGGAAAATAATTTTCTGACATCATTTAATCAGATCAGTAATCATAGATCGATATTAGTCGGACACAACCGATGATTTACACATGGCGACAATCGTTCTCATGTGGTAGAGGCAGTGCAGCAAAGGATCCTAGTGCTACGTGCAAAACATCACTCTCAGACTAGATTCGTTCAATGTAACTTATCGTGCTTGGTTAAAAGTTTGAAAAAGTTAGAAATATTGGAGACTTCATCAAATCAAAAGCAAAATCAAACTTTTACGATGAAATACGCAATTTTCCTGGAAAGTAGTGTAGAACAATATAAGGCTAGAGAATAGAGACTGAAGAATCATTTCGTGAATTTACGTTATTAAATAAGATGTCAAATAATACCAGAGATCTTTGCATCAACCTATAGAATCATATAAGATAATGAGGAGAATGTGCGACTGGTGTGAGAGCTCGCCTCAACAATTCTATTGTCTGCACAGTTAACCGCTACGCCACTCGGCCTAGGCGAGGAATATGAAAACATTTATGAAGAATGCATCATGACTGCTGTTACTACTTCTGCTGCTGCTGATGATGATGATGTTGATGATAGCATTCAATATAATTATGGACTGAGCTGAGACAGAAATGGCAATCAGTTATGATCAAAGGCTCATCTAAGGGATTCTGTCAGCGTGGCTGAATAGGATTAGTTATTTATAAAGTACAAACCTGTGACTGGAACATAGCGGGACGAATCAGCCCGGCAGAAAGGCTGATCAAGTAATCATGTGTCAATTAACGGAGTTACACACGCAATGCTCGCCTTTTTCCGCTGGCTGAACCATATTCTACTTGACTGACCAAGAGCACTTTAAAAAAAAGGGCTTTGTTAGACTCCGGTCGTTGACCACCTACCGGCTGCTAATCAACTTCTATTTTCAACCTTTACAGAGGAAAAAAAAGCCAGAGAAAAAAAATTTATTTGAAAGAATCAAATCGGTAGCATTAAAAGACATGAATGAAAACTAGAAGGCACTCCGAGGACGAATAAATCTGCTAACGCAATTGACACTAAGAACAATGAAAGATTTGTTCATATACGAACCTAAATTAGGGGCTGGAGGCGAAAGTGGTACAATTTCTAGATCCATCCCAAAATTTAATCAATTCCTCTTTAGCAAATGACCCAACTCTTCCATGAATAGTCATTGAGATTAACGAAAAACTTCTGGATATATTGTGCAGGCAGATACAAGTGAATACATACACGTTCTCAACTTCGTTGGCTGAGGTAAAACGGAGATGAGTACTTATAAAAATAAATTGAATAGGGTATTTGTCTAGCAGACTTAGAAAATTTATTGACGTTGTTGAATGTGTCAAGGTGAGTGACTAATCATACGGGGAAATTGTATCTTGCTGCAATAGAAAAGAAAGCAGAAGAAAATATCACTCGAAAAATTTTGATGATCTACAACAGACTCAAAAAAATGACACAAATGCTCAAGTGTGATCGTAGGTATATTGGTTCTACATCAAATTTGTGACAAGCGGTCAAGTAATGTTATGCAAGTAAATCAACAGTCGACTTTTCTTGCCCAGAAAAGATTACTCACTTGAACATTGAACAGTTTTTGCAGCTTTAAGCGATTTAAAATAAAATTCCATGATATCTCCTGAAGTTCCCCGTGAATTCTAAATTGATTCTTTGGGAGCGCTGGCCATGCACCACAAAAGAAGTGATTTGATTGTTAGGTGGTTCCATGATTTTGTTTTCGAATGGGACATATTTTTATTTTTCTGCAGGGACAGAAGCTAAAAAATATCAGAAGAGACTTGATTTAAATTTCAAGGGAATTAACTTAATATTTCTTACGTAAGAATTCTTCTCTTTTGATTTTTAAATCTTATTTTGTTCCAGTTTTTAGTTAGAGCACGATGTGGGTAGAGGTATGCCCATTCTGACTGCTTCCTAATTTTTATTGTCTTGTTGTATTTATCTCTTTTCTTTCACCGCCAAAGATCTTTTCTAAACTGATTTTCTTTTTTGTCAAACAAGAAAAGTGAAGAAAGTGTACTTGTAAACGATGCATTTTAGTTGACTGATAGCAGAAAGCAAATAAAGCTTTAACGAACTTTCAAAATTTTTTTAAAGTGTTCTCAACATTGTATAAAGGATCGTAAATAAAGATTATGTGACAAATTTTCAAGAGATTTCGAATTAAACTTTTGATAAGAGAGGACTAGTTCGAAAGTTAGAGTAATATAAACACGTCTGTTGCAAGGTATGATGATCCTATGTCTAATCTTGAAGATCTTGAGTACGAGAAAATACTAAATGACTTCCTTCTCTTGGCTTATCATTATTTATTGGGATGTCGAATGGTAAGAAACACCCAGTTTGATAAATATATCAGTCTCTCCTAGTCTGTTTAATAGGCCTGCATCTATAAGCAAATTCATGCATTCGCCTCTCCCTCTCTTTGTAAACATGTGTGTATGAGTATGTTTGCATGCCTGTGTGCTTGGTGTGTGTTCACGTGCGGTTGGCCTGGTTGATGGTTTGGGAAGTTATGTAACTCTTACCATTAGCTCCTTCTCGTAAGAGGTTTGATGTAACGCTATGTTCCCTTCCATTAAAATTGACTTCCTTCAGGGTTTGATTCCAATTGCAAAATACATTACATTTGCCAAATGATCTTGAGGCTTTTCACATTCCATGAAATATTCGGATTATCAATCTTATCGTTGTTGTTTGTTCTCTTCGTGTGTATTTGGCGTCTAACCATCTCTGTATCTCAGCCGCAAATAACTTTGTCCTTACCTCACCAATTCGACGATAAACAAAAATAGATTAAAAAGATGAAATAATGCAAAACACGGAGAGCCTGAAAAGGAAGCAGTTATTTTTTAGCGAATGTAGTCTTAGATCATCTTAAAGGAGCTTATTACGTAACCAGTCTCAGGTTTGAAGCTGCAAGAAGCAAAGCTGTCGAACGGAGGAGTAGAAGATAGAAAGAGCGCATTATTTTTTCAGTCACTAGCAGCCTAGAACTTCCCTCGTCAAACAGATGGAAAGATCTGCATGGCACCGATTGGACTTCATTGCAAGTTTCAAGTCTAAACATTCAATGGAGACAGTTCTTTATCTTAGCTCTTCAAACAAACTCTAAAATGAACACAAAGCAGACCGGCCAAAACAAAGAGAACAAGACAGTAATGAAAAGGTTAAGTCTAAGTATTTCGATCGAATGAGGGCTGTGGTTGGTATCATAAAAGTCACTAAGAACGTGTGCTCGTTGATTTCTGTCAAGCAAAGGCTTAAACACACGCACGCACGCACACACACACACACACATACACACATATATATATATATATGTGAGTGAGTGTATGCGTGTGTGTATGAATTATGAATTGCGTTATATTATATAGAAACTTATTTGGAATGATCTCCTGTCAATACACGGTCAATGTATCACTTACCCCAGACAACGTAAATAGAATAAACAATTGAAAAAAAAATAGGCTAAATGGGAGGAAATTGTTAATTCTATCGACGGTGTCTAAATTGATTAATATATTAACCATGTAATGACAGGAGATAATCTCGAATGAGTTTATATCTAATGTAACGTAATTCATGATTCATTTCGTCGGACCAAATATGTCCATTTCTCTCTCTCTCTCTCTCTCTCTCTCTCTCTCTCTCTCTCTCTCTCTATCTATCTATCTATCTATATATGTATATATATATGTGTGTGTGTGTGTATATGCAAATATATTTATATATATATATATATATATATATATATATATATATATATATATATATATATATATATATATATATATATATATATAATGAAACGCTTTACGTCTATATAGACAACCATGTAGTACATCCGTCATCCTGAAGTTACGTTGCTTGAATATCAGGTGAAATTAAGTTACAAGTAAACATAAGACTAATCTTGAAAGGCTGCAGCTGATTACAGCTTTACTTGCTTACATATCTTGCCTGTCACATCTATTGTTCACACCCATGGTGTTGCCAAATAAAAGGGAATGTGTATCTGAAGTGTATTGCATCAATCCATGATTTATTTTATTTCAGTATTTCAAACCACCTATATCAAAGGATGCTCATCACAGCACAGAGTGGTACACCATGGAAACGATAATTCCAATCTGCTAAGACAAAGAAAAACATTCTTTGGAAAACATATCAGGAAAATGGCTTCACAAGATGTATTGTAAAATATACACAAAACCAAAAAGAAAACATCGAAAATAAAATATTCATTGAGTCTCTATGAACAATGTGTTTGCAATCAAGTCGTCCATTTCCTTTATATTTCCAAAAGATATTCCGGAAATGGAAGCTGTCTACGTCTCTCTAACAATAATTACTTTCCTCTCTGTTTATATGTTATTTTTTGGTTGCAATTCAGAAGCAACTTACTTACCTCAGGCTCATTGTGTTTTGTAATGACGTCGGAGTTAGGATTTCTTATCGAGAGCTTTTAACTCAAACATAAGATAATTGATGCCTTGCGCCAGAGAAGTTCAGACAATCGCCTAGCATTTCCTTCGTTTATAATAATCGTTCGATATTATATTTACGATTTGCAAAAGTGATTAATGAAATATCGTCTTAATATGTCTGTGCCTCTGTTATTGTCTCAGAACACTCTTATTTAGTCTAAGATTATAGCTGTCGCTGCTGTGGTGGTGTACCAGACAAATGTATCTCCTGAAGCAGTAATGTTAACAGGATTAACCATCCATATTTCTGCCCACCGCTTATTATTTGAAAAAAATTGAATAAATCCCAAAGACCATTTTTTCATTGGGAATTCTTACGCCTTACTTTTTAATCTCTAACCTGTATTTGTTTATCATGGACTCAACATGTGGGATAAGAATATCGATTTAGGAATTGGTGTGGTGGGATACTTTTTGGATGTGCAGAGTTGGTAAGAACGGAAGAACTTCACAAAACAAAATAAAAAAAGTCTCAATAGTGTATCCCTGACTACTTAGTGACACCATCTAAAGTATTAGTAGATAAATACATACTAGTTACCCAATGTGTAAAAAAAAGCAACATAAAGAAGATAAAAAGGAATATTAGACAAAATTAACAATAATGAAAGTGCTTGAGTTTTGAAATTCGTAAATTATTTCATCTAATACTACAACATATAAAAATACAACAAAATTTGTTATTACAACTGATACAACTACGTGTAGGAAAAGCATCATAAATCAAACGAAAAAGATGATAATAGTATTAACAATAATGATAATTATAATGATAATAACAACGACAACAATAATAATGATGATAATGATGATAATGATAATAATGATATTTGTAATAATAATAATAATAGCAATAACTATGTCTAATCCGTTCATGGAATATCATATCTTTGTTTCTTCTCGTCATGAGCGGAAATAATTTTGTTTTTCTCTTTTTTTTCTTTTGAGATGATTAGTTGAAATTAAAAGTCGTGTTTGAATCCACCTTTACGTGAGCTTTAGAAGGCAAGTGTTTGGATTGCCAGTTTCAAACGTGCTTCAAGGTCAATACTGTATTTACCTTTACCGTTATGTTTCTGCATCCAGGGGTAATCCCTTTCACAGGCTGCGTCAATCATATCTTCTTCCAGATCATTCCTGGATCCATGTATAGAAAGAGAGTTGGCATCCAGTGCACGGCTGTCAATCAAGTCTTGTAATGTTATTCGCTCGGCAAGTAAATTTCCTTCACCTCCGCATTTCCCTCTGTGCACCTGCCAAGATTATAACCGACAAAAAACATCAAAACGGCTATGATTAGCGTTAGGGACAAGCTTTGGTGGCAAAACACGGAGCCGTAGGATACGAAATGAATGGTTCAAGTTTCGCTGTAAATTCTGAGACGAAATGATGTTGGTAAAGTATTCTTCTGCAATCTGGAAGTAGTGCGTTCCCATGAAAACATTCGATAGGCTGAAATGGCCCAAAGCGAGGAAGCATCTGCAATTTTATGATAACATTTTTTAGCGTTCTCAACCCCCCCCCCAAATCGTGATGATTATATATGTTAGGCTGAATCGACAGAGCTTTGGGTGATGAGAATTACAGCAAGGGTTTAGAGGGGAGATAGGAAGACAGTACCCGACATTTCCATAACGTTTTCCTGAAAAGCAAATGCTACACGCTTTTTTCACTTTCCACTCTTTTTTTTTCTAGTGACATTAAGTGAACTTCCAGATACGGAGGATACCCTTTTCTACGAATAGGACAAACTTGCATGCACATTTAAAAAAAATGTTTCTTTAACTTTTGGTCGGGGCACTCTCTGACCTTCTTGAATATTGTCTTGAATTTTCCAAGGGTGTGCTGCTGTTATTTCATTAATTTTCAAATTCGTTTGAACACGGTTCTGAAAGTATCGAGTCATTCTCTATATGCCTAGGAGTAGCAGCGCAACCTTTATGTAATTTGGCAACCGATTGGAACCTTACTCTCCAGGCATGAACAGACGCTACCACGATTACTCAGTCACCGTTGAGTGAACTTATGTACAAAATGACTGCTACGTTCGCTAAGACCAAACCTGTCAATTTTTAACATTTCGTGCAGGTTTTTTTGTTTTTTTTTTGAAAACATCACATCATGCAACCAAGTCTGGAGTCATAAAATCCAGGTTTGATTCTGTGCAACCTCTGGATTTCCTTGAATATATTTCAGACCGTGAACGAGATTAAGGGGTATATTACCTGGCAGCTATGGTGAGCCCGATAGAGGATTCGCAGACTGTTCTCAAAATTGGATGGGATGATGAGTCCTTGATGTCTTAATGACAGTACTTGATGGGACCTAGGATCTTATTGCCTTAAGGCGTTTTCTCATTGGTATGAAATGGTCGGTTACTTTTGTACGGACTCCATATCTCCAATTGTCTTATTTTGTCCTCCTGCATTTCGTTGATTGCTCCCTCTGGCCGTCTCCAATATTTTCTGAAAGTCTGAAAGGTGGCACTGCTACTCTTCCATGAATTATTTTGACCAGTATCTTGATACTTGTTGTTCCAATTACTACAGTTCACTCAATGCATCATCCAAAGTTCTACGACGGAATCTTATTCGTCAAATGAATGAACAATTATCCTCATCCTTATATCAAACTTTTGTTTGAACCTTTTATGGTGTCTCTTTGATTTGCTGAAATTCCAAAATAAACTTCATCCCGAGTTTTTCTATCTTTGTAGTAATGTCTGCAGTACTCCGATTAAATCATGTAACTGCTATGTGTATAATCAAGATCAAGTTTGTTTTGTTTTTTCATTATCAGAAGCCTATTGTGTACGGCATTCAATGGAAAGAATGTATATATATATTTAAAATTTTCCCAATTTTCAATTTTGCTGATCAGGAACAACAACAATAACAACAACAACAACAACAACAATAATCATGACGATAGTATTGCTACTACTTCTAACGATGATGATAATTAAAAAGATATGAAATATTAACAACAACAGCAGTGACAACAACAAAAATAATAAAAATGATAACAACAACAATAATAATAATAATAATAATAATAATAATAAAGCTAGTTATTATTATTATCATTAATATCATTATCATTTTTCCTCAACCTTTACACATTTGAAACAATTTTCTTAATATCAAAAATTCAATATTGCATAGCTTTCATTTCTTCTTTCATCCAATCATCTGGAGAATTTGGGAGAGAGAATCCCGTATAGAACGAAAATGGACGTCTTTAAAGGAAGTCACTTCAGTTCCCTACATCAATGACATTTTGAAATGATCCTAAAACGGAACAAAAGCGTGAAACAGGAAAAGAAAGAAAAAAATGCCTGAAAATGTCTGGTTCGTATTATCCATCTTCACAGGCAAGGATTGTATGTTTATTCTGCAAGAACACATCTCGCTGGCAAAGATAGAAGAAATGATGTTTTCAGTTGAAATCCTTGTACTATTTTGCTGAAAACCGTCCACTCAGCAAAAGAGACATCATTCAAATTGACAGATAGGCAGCCGCTTGTTTTTACTTGAATGAATCCGGGCTTTTTGCATTAGATCAATTGTGTCTTGTTTTGGGATGGGAACCACACAGATGAAGTGTGTTTCATCCTTGGGGATCAGTCTGCCAGACAGTTCTTCAACATTGAATAGAACTGTTGGTTCAGTGGTATGGAATGATACTGGTGGCAACAGCGGATTGTATTGGGAAATTTTCTACCGTTACCTGCACGTGTTCTACCTACTATCTTTGACCTTTTGGAGAGGCAAATTATTACCCACTTTAGTTACACTTATTCTGATTTTTTAAACTCTTTCCTCGAAAATTGAATTTGGAAGTAGAAACAACATGAATAAAAACTTTAATGTATGTGTATAAGCATCACTAACGAAACGCTTGGCATATCGATGAATTAATTGAAACACTTAACCCTCTCGATATTAACCTATTCAAGTGCTTAACGTCTTGACTTTTAAAAGAATATGGAAAAGTCCAAGACATTTTCATGTTGATTTGATGATTAAAAAAAGGACTAACCTATTCAGGTGCTTGATATCTGGATTTTTAAAAGAATCATGTATTGCATTATAAGCCCTACTTAAACTTCACTTTTGCATCTTACATGATTCATTTCAAGTATTTTTTCAAGGTAATTGCCAATACAATCTTAATTAAACTGATTAAATAATTAAATTTTATTGGAGCATGAATGAATGCAAACTCATATACCTATTACAGTGAAGATTATCAAAAAGTCTTGCTGATCATTCTCTATGAAGTGTCTTCAATCCTTCCTGGATATTAAACTACTGAGCCCTTTTACCAGACTAAGTTAAAAGATCAAGATGTATATTAGAGTGGAAGTTATTAAATAGTCTCGCCGATTGTTCCTGAGAAGTGTCTATATTTAACTACTGAGTCCTTTCACCAGACCCAGCTAACATTGGAAGCAGCTGGTGTAGATTTATGCTTAGCAAACGAGTTCCCCACATTTGAAAGAACTCTGAATGGTTTTTGATCTCAACTTGCTCAAGGTTTATGTCTCTCTAAAAGAAAGAATCGGAATTGAAGAAGTCAAAGACAAATAAGATAAAACAAAAATATCGTTCAAAATTATTTCAACAAAAGTTGATTAACTGATTTACGAACACATGGTCCGGCCATAATTTTTCTATTGAAAGTACAGAACATTTAGGCCGTTTGAAAGAAAAAAAAATTAAAAACGTTCTTAGCTTCCATTGTTCAACATGATATTGCGTGATCGGTCTGCAATGTGATTTCTAAGAAAGCCGGACTACTCACGACTACAAATTGCTTCTTTTTACCCTAGGAGGACTGCACCTCCTCTTGTCCATCCCCCGACTCTCTTCACGCGACAATATATTCCCCGACCGTGGTAGCACGCCCTTTATAAACAAAACAAGAATAACGGCTTTTGTTGTTTGCTCATAAGAAACTGTCATGTGACTAACATCTTCGAACAGCCATGTTGAGTGTGATCAATTAAAAGAAATGGGGGTGAAAGTGGCGATCAAAAAAAAAAGTTATTTCTCTCGCTTTTTGTTGGGTAGTGATCCCTGAAAAATGTCTGGATCGAAAAAAAAAAAAACCAAACAAACGGACTAATTCAGCATAAACCAATATTGTAAATTGAATCTTCCACTAAAAACCTATTCAGAGAATAGGTTCGAAAAATCAAATGAACGAAAATTTTTTGACATAATAAGGAGTAAATGTCTTTATGTTCAGCCCTGTAGCTCCATCAGTGTGGCCTGTAGATGTGATGCACACATACTTACATACATTCCCAGACGGACAGAACATCTTGAAAACTGAAGAAACATACGCTGACATTTTTGACGAGAGTATCTGTTGACGGTCTCCAAAAGTGCGCTGTGATGACTAGAGAGTGGCTTGGTTTTAATTAACAAAGTGCGGCCTGTGTCTTGCTAGTGTGCGATTTAGATTGACGCCATCAACCTGCCAGTCTCAGTTGTTTGTGGTCTCTCGCCTCTTTTCAAATGAGTTTAACACCAGATTGAATCTAATCATAGAAAAAAGGAGCCTCGGGAAAAAAACATATGTCTTGCAAATAACTTCAACAATCTATCTGGCTGTAACATCAAACTCAGCCGTTTGTTATTACTATTTATGGTAGAAACATCTATATTATATCTATATTAAAATGATCCGGTTCTCGTATACTGGTTTGTTTTTTGCTTTGTTTTGTTGTTTTTTATCATCTACAAAAGACTTTTGACACTTTCTATTATTCAATTCTTTTCTCTCTTGCTTCTCTCACTTACTCGTTTACTTTTATTTTCTCTATATCCTCGCTTCAACCTTCTCTCTCTCTCTTTCTCTGTCTGTCTGTCTGTCTGTCTGTCTGTTAGTCTGTGTGTCTCTTTATATCTGTTTCTCTTTCAAGCTGTTTCCTTCTCTTGCTTTCTATCTATTTCTCTCGACTTTTTCACTTTCGGGCATTCTCTGCTCTCTTCTCACTTTGTCTCTGTTTCTCTCTAAAGCGTTTCCTTACCTGCTCTCTTCATTTCATGCTTTTTTCCCCCGCCTTTTCTCTGACTCTTTGTCTCACATTCTCTTTCAAACACCTTCTTTCTGTTCCTTTTTTTCTTTTTTCCCTCGTATTCTTCCTTCCACAGAATTTATCGATGCAAAATTCTGTTTTGTTCAGCCAAACAGTATGTGCCTTCATGAATGTCAGCATTACACGCATTTGTATTGTAAATGGTTTCTGATAGCGATATTTTGTGGTCTATTATAAGGATAACCTCACATATATCGTGGGAATCGATTAACATGGAAAATGAAATGTTTTTTCTACTATTCTTCATGTTACATTTCCATTTTCAAATTCAAAAGACATCTAATCAGTCACTCAATAGAAACTATCACATGACCAACATCTTTTGACAGCATGACGTGATGGGGTGATCAATAAAAAACATAGCAAAATTGGATGATCAATAGAGAAGTTACTTCTCTCACTTTCTGTTGGGAGGTAAGCACTGAAGAATAGTCTGAATCTTCCAAAAACCAGCGTGGACACTGCCAGACACAAACCAAGGGACTAATTTAACACAAACTTACATCGAAATTTGGTAATAAACAACTATATGGGTGAGAAGTATGCGTGTGTGCGGTGATTATAGAGAAATCAATAAGCCATTTTCTTTTCTTGACATATCAAGGAAGAAATATATAAATTTTCAGTCGTCTAGCTCAGATCGTACGGTCTGCGAGCACGACACATATACAGCCAGTGAGCGAAGCAGCCAGACCCATATCGAAAAAACCTATACTTCTGTTGACATTTTCACTCGGTTGTTTTCTAATGAATCATAATGTGGCATGGATATCGATACTTCTCTGAAGAAAATATTAGACATCTTCTCGTAGCGATAGCAAAGAGACCAATTCCTTAGTGACAAGAGATGTAAAATACCTTTCATTCTTAATATTTTAGATCCAGAATCCAAAAAGATCACATGTATTTTTCATTTCCATTCGCCTTAAGGACCGTTGACTATTTTCTTTTTAAAGAAGTTTCATTCTTCTTAAAAAATAATCCCTTTCTTCACGGTTTCTAATTCGGTTGCAATATTCCTCACCAAAGTAAAATCCTAGTTTAGAAGCTGAAGTGGACGATTTCATTCAATTCTGATATTTTTTCCCAGTAACAGACCGTTTTTGAATTTCATGAGGAATCCGCTCTACTTTTAACTTTTAAAGTGATTAAATGTGTGACTGAACTCTCTGAAAAAGAAGAGGCTTACTCTTTTGAAAATGAACGAGAGAATAATTCTATTGTAAAAAAAAATAAAATTCTTAAGTCTATTTTCCAAATGACAGAGGACCAACATGGCTGTCGGCATTATGTTACAATATTAATTTACTTATATATCGAACTAAATATCCATTCAACAAGAATTAAATGATGTCAATATCAAGGAAACATGCGAGAAAAAGATTTAAACGAAATGTTCAATCATTTCACCAAGAAAATTAAAATCGTTTATCTGTCATATTTGGAAATTGTTCTACTGACACGAGTGTATTAGATTCTTGCATGAGGCTGAGGATTGGATTTTGGGCAAGTCTTCAGAGTTTATCATGCAAAATAGACGATGGAAATCAGGAAATATACAAATCTGCAGATATCACAATACACAAGTAAAATGTTTCTCAGAGTACACGTCCCTACTAACACTTTTGTTAGTAAAAACTGGGTGGAAATAAGATCTTATGAAGTTATGATGCAGAAAATAGTGTGTGATATAATCCTGGATCTGCCTCCAAATCCAATTAATTTTTCTTTTAGCTTATAATTTATCGACCAGAAAATGTCATTGAATTCCATTGAGGACTTTTGACACAGTGTGTGAACATATGAGTACGGTGCAGGGAAATTAAAAGTAAAATATATATGGATCCATCAACAAATTATATGATTCATCCCTCTATAAAATGTCATCGAAATTCATCGATAACTTTTGAAGGTATTGTATAGAATTACTGAGAGATACTACTGAATATACTATAAACCTTGGCAATAAAGAACAATGATATAAAAAAATTTTGGCTTTAACGAATTCTTGAATCCATCTGAACTTACTTCTGATTAATTGAACAAAGTTCGATAAAGGCAGTGAACACATCGAACAAAACAAATTTTGAGTACTTTGTAAAAAAATTAAACGGACAATAATCCTATGAAAACGCTATACAATATAATAACAATCATTTATAATAATACGACATAATTTATGTATTAAAAATATGCACGTTCATATTATATCTAATGGTATTGATATACTTTCATTTTAATTGAATTCATGAAAAAATAACACTCCAATTCGTCAGATATTCTTGACTCTGTTTAGCATTTTATATTCGGAGGCATTATCATTGTATCACTGTTACCAGAGAAATTTTTCCGGGTATCTAATGGTACCCAGTAGAATATAGTTTTAATCAATTTTTGCAGAGTTCTTTCACTCCAACTGCAAGACTATTGAAACATGAAACTCACACTGGTTGTGCTAATCAAAACTGCCAGAAATCCATCGACGTGGTATATAACTTTCCTTTTCCCTCCTTCCTGCAATAAAAATTATATCAACTTTTGTTTTGGTAGGGAAATTTTCGAAAAAAATCTCCAAATCAATCAGGAAAAAAAAAATTAATTATAAATTCAAGAAAAAATAGAATAAAGGCCAAAACAGCAACGCTGTGTCACAGGTTTCAATAACTATGGATAATATTCATAGGAAAGTTACGGATTGTATTGGAAAATCAAGGCATTATCTCTGTATGACACCAGAGAAATTCATCCAAGTGTACAATGGTACTTGGTAGAGTATAGTTTTCAATAATTCAGCGGTATAGTTTTCAATAATTCATGCAAACCATACAGCTTGTGATTATCAAGACTTTCAGGAACCCTGTCAACATGGTATATGATATCCACCGTGATACTTCAAACTTTTGTTTTTCAGAAAGTAAAGCAAAACTTTTCGGAAAAGAAATTTCAAATCAATAAGAAAATAATCAAAATTAGGATTCAAGAAAAAATATAATGAAAATGAAAACAGAACCTCTGTGTCACATCTTTTGATAAACTGTGTATTAATTTTTTTGTTGTAAAATAAAAAAAAAAAGTTTTGTATTTGAGTATATTATTGTTTTCTCAGTGTTTTTGATGAATACTTTGTGCATTTAGTATGTAAAATTTTGTTTTGTTGTGACCTGTTCTGATTTTGTGAGGGATTCTTTGGCTGTATCTCCAGACCTGTGTCGCCGTAGAAAATCGAACTTTCTTCTAATCTACTGAATGAACTTCGATAAATGCGGGGACCTATCTGCGATTGCAGGCATGAAGAGACTGATATGATACGTTGGTAGGAAGGACTTTCGGCTCGTGCATTCGTTGTTATAGCTAAGTTTCCTTGGATACTCATTTGCGCTAAGGAATCTTAACTCTGTGCTACCGGCATTGCATTTTTACGTGCATTTCTGCAATGGATTCCACTCCAAATGACAAAACGATATGAGTTGAGGTCATTAATAGAACTAGGGACAATCGAACCGTTCTTGGATTTACCGAACAATGTTCGTTGAATGAGGCAAACTACTGGACATTCCATTTACCGATCGAAGGGCAACTATCCGGTACAGCAGATATTTGGCATTAACGACAGCTCCCCAAATTCGTTTGTTATAGTGATCATCTTCAGTGCATACCTCTGAGAATACCTTGGTAGAGTTGACAGAAGATCCTCTGTACTTTTTTATTCTAATCAAAAGACAGGAAATTTTTTTTTGTACAATACTTCTATAATAATATGTCTACAAGGCACTATCTGATGAAATTATAGTTTTTAATCAAGAAACTCAGTCTGAACGCAACTACATTGTCTCTTTAGAAATAATGAATGAATACTTCTGGCTCTTGATAACTATGGATGGAAAATTCTTTGATCTTTGCTGACGGAGCTGGGAAAGGTATATGTATTCACTCATTAATGGATTCTCCTCTCTGACTGTCCAAACTATATCTAAAAAGAAACACAGTGAGAACTTTTGGGGATATTGTGACAAACATACAGACAGAAACTGGGAAATACATATACATGTTTCAATTTTGTTGACAGAGGTAAAATTAATCGTTAATTCAATCATATCAATATTGAAATTGTTTTCCATCAATCTTGTGACCGTTCTCTAACCTTGAGGAAGATTATAATATCTAAAACAGAGAGAAAAAAAATTTACATTCTGGAGAATCTGTATGTTCAAGTGAGAAATATCTAAAACGGGGCAATATATATATATATATATATATATATATATATATATATATATATATATATATATATATATATATATATATATATATATATATATGTATATATATCAAAAAATTCCCCAGGATCTAGAATTATTAATAAACCCGTCAAAGCCGCAGAAGGCAAAAAGTGAAAAGATGAATTTCAAAAAAGAGTTTACCGAAGTTGCAAATTTCCATTTTGAAGACAAAACAGTATGGCCAGGGACTTTGGAACACAAAAATACACCAACACGCTACACGCTAAACACAACACGCCTAAAAAGGGACAGAGCCTTTCGCCACCTTTTGACAGCTATGGTAGTTCCAATTTCCAACAAGCATCCACCCCTTCATTCTAATTGAGAGATGACTTCGTATCCAGAGTTCTTTGGGGCGTTGGCACAGAGGCCAGGGTAATTTTGCCTCTACCCACACGTATGCCTGTCATCCTTTCCATCAAATCGGGCCTTGAGTCGAATTTACCTTTTATGGGAGGCTGATAAATACTTACACCGCTGTTATCAATTTCTCGAGAAGCATCAACGATAAATTATTTCAAAAGGTAAAATTTCATTGAAGCATTAATTAACCAATATATTCATTAACAAAATAAGATGAAAACTGTAAACCTAAGATTTAATCGGCAAGCAAACATTTTCAAAACGTTTGCACCCTGAAAGCCGATATCAAGAAAAATATACCAGGCTTTTCTGGAAAGTAACCAGCCATTCACTATCAATAGAAAAAGATCCTTTTAAGGGTAATATCGTGTTAGTGGCTTCCATAGCTGACCCCCTAAGACATCACACACTCATTTTGACCTCTGGTACACTTTTAAAAGTTATCTGCGATGTCCAAGATTCACAATTACTCCCTAAACTCATTTTCTTTTATTTCGTTCAAGCTTTAAAACATTCTTTTAGGAATAACAGAAGACAAACATAGGCTAGGGTATTATACTGAATAATTTGAGAAATAATCGCAATCTATCAGAAAAGTATCCATCCATTAAATATTGACAAAAATAGTTTACATATAGCAGTTGACCAAAGTAATTTATTTTTGACGTCCCATCCTCACCCAAGCATTGTTTCTATTTTTTCAAAACAGTATTCTCTTTTGGGATCACTACCAGCTGCCTTGTTTCATTTTCTTCAATCTCGTCAATGGTTTGAAATCATATCCATTTCTACAGCAAGTAACCAGAAGTTACATGGAGAATATTATAGTAACGCATTTGGACGAGCTGACTAAATGGCATCACACCATCGATTGAGTTTCCTCATAGGATTTTTTTCACACCTGCGTATTGAGGCCACATGTGATTGGTCTTCATTAAGTTCACACGACTGATCCGAGAGATATTCAAAATGCCTGGATACTTTCCGAACATACGTTGAATAAACTGTACGATTGCCAGTAGTTCTCTTCATTTCTAAGAGACACTTGCAGAGATATTCCTCTGACCAGAACCAACTGCTTGGTTCCGACTGTTTTATTATATCCACGACAAGACAGACGACAGGCGTTTGGGAATAATTGTTCGAACTGGGTTAGGATAATGGCTTTCTCTCGGAATTGGTAAGCGTTATCTTCTCAGTAGACTTTTCAATTTATATTTACAGGTGTCAATATCGATTGGTAGGAATGGAACCGTCTGTGAGTGCTGCCGTCTTCAATTTATGGAAGAAACTGTGCGGTCAAGAAAAATGAAAAAGTGAATGATCTGACATTGAACAGTCGACGCCGGGCACTGTTAACCTCGGAATGAGAGATATCTCAGGATGATTCTACCGTTAGACCTATTCCCTCTTGTGTGTATAAGAGAATTAGAAAAGTGAAGTGGCTGGAATATGGAATTTAACCAAAAGATTGTTTGTCAAAGTTGGAACCAAGCAACCTACAACTGAGAGAACCACGCCCAACATCACATTGAGAGATCACAAGCAAGTACAGAATATTACAGAATAAGGCGAGTGTCAGATGTATCATCCAATCCATATGAAAACCCAAATGCAAAGCAGAGGTCACGTAGCAAAAATGTTTTACAGAAGCTGAGCATCAGAATTCACAACATTTATTATAGAAACATCATGCAAAGTTGTGTCCAGCAAATAAAAATTCAAATTGCATCCAAAATTCCGATTCAAACAAATTCAGAATATGTTAGTGCTGTGACGGCCAGAATCGAGGGTTCAGGCTAATCTTGAAGAAAATCATTTTCGATCAATGGGCATTTAAAGATTGCTGCTGCTGATGATGATCCTTTGAAATTAATGGTACGTCCCACTGAAAGTTTATCACAAACAGTTACCCCTGATGACTATAGGTAAACTGAAGATAAGAAGAGCTCGTATTATCCACCAAAAGAATGAAATTCTATTCGATGTAATTTCAATTCTTTAATAAACTTTAGGGTCCAACAAATTGTTTCAGGTTCATTGAAGAGTAGGTACAGACATTACTCTCTAGTTATAAACTACAGACTAAACTATATGACCATTTGACTCTTTCACTGAAACTGAATAAAATTAGACAGCAATAAATAGCATAATAATATTTGCTGCAAATGCCTCTTCCAAGAATGGACTGAATGTAAGCATTTCACTTAAATTCATCTGGTGAAAAACCTTAAAAAAACATGCCTTCTCCCATCATGATTTTTTTTACCGCTAGTTTAGTCAGAATATCCGCAAACTATGTCGAGCTGAAGCATCACTCAGATTGATTCATCTAGCATTGTCTCAATAGAACATGGTTGTCTTATGCGTGGCGACATTATTCGTAGATTTCTAATTAAGCAAGCGTTGTGTGGAAAGAAATTTGGTTTTGAAAATAACGATACTATATGAATGGATGAATGATAAAATATGTTTTCGAGGTCATATGATTATCATCTCTTGTGTGTTTGAATATGCTCTTGCGAATGTCAGGAAGGAAAAATCTAGCACAACAACGGATAACGGTGATGGCTGATTTGTTTGCCATAAATCGTACTTCAAGTCCGCAATCAAGTCACGGACATGTATTAACTAACATTGAATCTGATTCCGTGTTACAGGTTGGCTATCTAATTTAATATATTGTCTCTGTTCGCGTGTCAGAAGTCACAATTCTCTCAAAAGATTTGAAGAAAAAAAGTAATTAGAAAGTTTTAAAACTCACCTGATTTGGATTTGCCGGATAAGATGGAGACAGAAGATGTAAATTCAGAAGATATAGATGAATTAAATGAAACAGAAGGAATCTTAACATAGAATTTCCTGTGCTGAAAGTATTACGAATATTTTATGGGGAATGTAATGATGGCTTATTAAACCAATTTGAAATTACATTGTACTTGAAAAATACCCCAAATATGGGTTATTTTTAAAGAATTTCAACGTTTTTATACTTCAGATCACAATGTCAAGCAAAGCAAACAGAGAAAGCAGCCCCAGCAGCAGCAGCCGCAGTAATAATAGTATATAATACAAAACAAATAAATATCATTATTATATGCAGTCATATTTATTTCTGAGCGAATTATTTATTAACAGCAGTAATAGCTAACAAATAAAAAGATTATTATCATTATTTGTACTCATTAAAATTTTACGCAATAGTGTCTGATGGCTTTCATTGGAGATCGAGTAACACCAGCTTGTATAAGGATGGTTCACACATAATTGCAATTTTTCAAAGTCAACTTCACTGCAGTGTCGCTCAGCTTAGAATTAAAAAAATATATTAATCGAAACAAGAACTCTCAGGATCTACTCAATCTTTTTCAAAAAGCATCAAATTTTGAAGTCCTTATATCAATGAATTCTTTGAAAGGGTTTTTTTTTATTCAAGATAATAATTTTGTGGTCCTGAAACCAATGACTTCTTCAAGAGCATTTTGAGCTATTATCTGGTTTATGAACGTCTTCCTCTGCAAGAAGTAGTCGTAATTCTCCAAGTGGTTGTTGATCAGAGAGAGGACTTATGCGTAGGTTAAATGAGATACAGTTTTTTTTGGAATCAGAATCATCCGTGCAACATGCGATTGGGTTTCTTCATGGTGTAGAATTGGTTCTTTTAAATTGACAATATTGGATGTAGACCATGCAGTTCTTCATGCGTTTTGTCAATTTCCTTGAAGTATTTAATGGCCAGGATTCAAGAAGTTGTAGTAGATGACACGACTTGCTGACCATCAAACACAGACCATGACTGTCTTTGATGAAACTTCTGTTTTGAGAAGTGTTTTGCTGCTCCAACGCTTAAGCCTGTCACTGCGTAGAACAGCGTCGATTGAATCAATTTTTCGTCACGTATTTCGATACAATCAATGAATAGATCGTTTTTGTGGCACAAAGAAGCATGTTTTTGATAAATTTTCGTTCAGCTTTGTGGAGCTTTTTTTGCTCTTCCAATTTAGTTCAAATGTAGAACAACTGTTGAATAGTCAATATTTAGTTCCTCTGCAACCACTCAAACTGTTCTGAATGGATCCACTGCAATAATCCCCTTTGATTGAATATCATCAATCACAGAAGGGTCGTCAATGATCTCCCTAATCATCACGTCACTCACTCCCGTTTTATAATGTTTGGAACCAATGTTGAGCTGTGCGTATGTTGACAGTCTCCGGGCTTAATGCTCGGTTGATATTGCGAGCGTGTTCTGCATGTTCACGTTCCATTTTGAACTCATGCAATGCAATTGAATGCAAAATCGCACTTTTTCATACATACAACTATCTCAGCTCTCAGTCATAAGAGGAGTCTATATGGAGAGACAGACACATCTCACTCAGGTATGATACCAGATTGATGCACTCCCTGGTAATCTCAAATGTTTTATCCGCTTGCGAATCCTACCCTTTGGTAGCCGATATATAGCTACACAAAGAGACAAAATGCTTCTTAAAACTCCTTGGCATCTCATATAGTGACTATATAACAAACAAAGTGAGATACAAAATCAGGCAAGCCATCAGAGCTGTACAAAGACCTCGTAATCACACGGAATAAATGCAAACCACGGAGAAGTCTGGCGATCAGCAGAGCTCGCCTAGGTATCTCTGCAAGGCACTGAGAAGGAAGGAATTTGGCAGTGGCAAGTGAAATGAGGCGAAAGGACAGCATCAGGAGAAGGACAGGCATGACGTTGACCGACTCCTCAAGAGAAATCTCACAACAGGGAGGGACAAAGGAAGCTGGTGGCCAAGTCATCCGTGGCGCCTCCATGGTTGGACAGACTAAGATAAAGATAGATTGCTATAACCCTTTGGATTACGAGGCATGTTTGAGACATTAACCAATTTAGAACATTATGGCTGTGTTCGGACTTGAGTATCTTGGATAATTTCGCTGGCTTATTTATAATTAGCAAAGACATTGGCGTGCGTGAGGGCTACCGTTGTCTCTGTAGCGGGTTACGCATGCGTGAAAATCTTTAATACGCTTTGACAGTGTATGTCTGTGTAAACTGTGATCTTATAGATAATCATATTCCGAATAGATACATGAGTTAAGAGCAGCAAGAGATAGAATTGTTGATTCCAGACGGGCTGGCCACCTCTGTGCAGAGGAGGGACTCAAAGGAATGGTAATGACCAGCTGAAATGAAAAGAAAAAATAAACGAGATAGTATCAAGTTTCGAGAGCAATCAAACTATTAGAGAATATGGCAACAATGTCTATTTGCATATATCTCCAGTAGAATTGTCCTTAGGTCTTCACAGAAGCATGGTTATAAATAGTTATGAAAACAGATACACATTCAAATATTAGTAATGATTAACTAAGACTTTGTATTTTGAATGTTTCAACTAACAAGGTTTTTTGATCCCTCAGTGTATATTCACCGTTGATGGCAAGCCAACTACGCAAGAAAAAGTACACCAAAAGATTCGACCCTTTTTTTTTAGCCCTCCGCCCCCTGATTTAGACTTCATATTTTCGGCACAGGATCTCATTACCGTTTTCTTCCGACTGTACTTGATTTAATTTGTGAGAACAGACCAACGACTAATACGCATGGAGAGTTACAGACCACAGGTGAATGCAAATTCAAAACGTTAACATCAAAAGCATGTACTCTATCAGCAGGAAGGTCAACCCCATTAAAAAATATATTTTTAATCGTTGTTGTTAATTGGCGTACTGAACTATTCTATGAACTAGCAACATGTATAACGGTCTATTTCAGCACGCTAAAAATCGAATCATCGAATAAGATGGTTAGTGCATTGGCAATTGTCTCCTGTGATGCACTTAGTATTGATCAGCTTCTCTTGTATTATAACCTCATTATTTGCTTTTTTGTCTTTGAGACTTAGGAACGCATCTTTGATTGCAAGAATTTCCCATTTCTTTGTCTTCTTGCGAAATAGAAAAAAGTTGTTTTTTTTTCCATTACGTCTTTCTTGTTTCTCTTTTTCGGGAACTGCTTTGGTTGAGCTGTTTGAGGCTGAATAAGAAATATTCTATTAATGGT
>OY735205.1:26237690-26292690 GCA_963457665.1 Thysanoteuthis rhombus | reverse complement strand
TTTGGAGCGATATATTCAACTGGAGGATTGGATACATAATTCAAAAAGATTACTAACATCAGGTTGACTACAGTCGTAAAATATCCCCAGATTCTCACTTATAAAAGTAATTTGCTTTCAACAGAGGTAGCTATTTATATGTGTCTAGACGAAACCAAACTGTATTGTCATATTAAACTGTTAGTTGGTACTTTGTAATGGACTATATATATATATATATATATATATATATATATATATATATATATATATATATATATATATATGTATAAGTATGTATATATATATATATATATATATATATATACATATATACACACACACACACACATATATATATATGTGTGTGTGCGTGTGTATAAACTTTCGATCATGGCTACAATAACGGTAATATCTTACATATCCTACTAGCAACCACTTCCATCTCAACTATCCATCCTGTGAGTTGCCTCTTCCTACTGTATTAAGTGTCACTAAACGATTAGCTTTTAGCACTATTTTTGTTTTCTCCTCTCGCGAAGTTGCCAGCCCATCTTCATTCTTGTTGGTCAGTTATTTGTATAATATATCAGTCACCCATTTATGTTTTTAATTTCTAAGAGCTACTCCTAGCATTGACTTTACATGATTTTGAGTTGGCTTATCGTTCATTTTGTTAGTTTCTATTTTTCACATCCGTAAGCCATTGTGGCATTATGCATTGATTATAAGCACATTGGCTATGTGATATCCAATATCTGTATATTCATACTAAATAATTTCCAGTCGATCACTGTACATTGTTTCATTTCGCATTGATGGTCTTTTTTTAACCTCATTTACTGCCCTATTAAATATGTCTGTAAAACTGTTCTGGTGTTGCACCTTTCATTTCCTAATCATGTTAGATTTTATTAAAATGTTGATAAACTCGTTCAAGTGGAAGAGTCCAGTGTTTCAAATGATTGGTTGAGATATTTGTATAAGTAAAATTGTTATTTTAATATATTGTTAAAGGCATAGAAACAAAACTCACTATCTATGTTCATATTTGATAGATTCTTTATAGCATTGTTTACAGCTAGTTTTTGACGAGCTTTTCTACGGACCAGACCAAATGCCTATGTCCATAATATTGAAGATACAGGACCTGAAATGAAAGGAAAAAGGAAAGATTGTAGCTTTTTTTCTCAATTTCTTGACCGAATAGAAACTCGATACGTAGTTTTATTTCGATATCAAATGTTTATAGCATTTTGTTCTTTGGAATTAAAACATTTCAACCCTTATCATCTAATGACCAGGGTTGGGTATCCTTTTAATTGGGCTCCAGCTAAGTCAACTTGTCAGACTTAGACTGATTTGCTCGAAAAATTCCGTCATAAACTTTCAAATAACGAAACATTTCTAATATAGATCAGGAAATTCAGTGCTTAATCATTACTCCCTACCAGACCAAAATTCTCATAACCAGTGTGAAATGGTGTGTTAAGTTTATGCTGTCAGGGTTAGGAGTTAGGACTTGAAGATTTATTGGCTTTTTAACGTTCCTGTACATTAATAGACGTTTGCTTTTAGAGAGGATTCCCGGGAAAGGCTCTCTTCTTTAAATAATAAGCTACCTAATGTCGCTGATTATTCACTGGTTGGTTCTTTCAATACTTGTACTTTAATATTTCAAGGTAAAATTTAATAGCTCAGGTGTCCCTTCGGAAACAGAATTTCTTCATTTCTGAATGCTTTATATACATATTGGTTTGAAAGCAAAAAGTTTCTGAATTGATATCATGGGAACAAACCTTTCTCACCGCTTCATCGTAAGTGAGACATTTATCTCACTCGCCTAGTCTTTCAAATTCCGTTACTTCTATTTACCAGTAATTGCTTTCATTCCCTACGGCAAGAGCAACTTAATTAGCTGTGCAATACCAAGACACCAGGCTAGTGAAACTTAGGTGACAAAAGCAGCTGTAGGATTTACTATAACATCGAATATGTTGTTAAATATGAAAGAGAAGAAACACTTATTTGCGGACCTGAAATCTCAATAATAACTTTGGCTTCCAATTATTACGAGGATTAATTAATAAGTCAGTAGCCTAGCGCATATTTATCAAATTATTTTGATCTGAAATCTTCACTATCTAGTGTTCGATCTGTGGAGCAGACTGGCGTAGCACTTACAGAATAATAATGTTCTTGTCAAAGAAATCAATCCCCTTCTCTCCTACCTATGGGTAAATAGCAGGGCAATTGGAGACTTCCGACCCTGTCAGACAATTCATCTCAAGCGTGGGACCAGTCACTCCATCCTGTTAAACTGAATGAAATATCAATGGGGCCCTATGTACCACAATGATTTTACTGGAATAAAAATACGAAATGTTAGATTCACGTGATCATTATTCATCGTTAAATTGAGAGCATCATTAGACGCCATGCTTACAATTAGACCATGCCAATTGTATACTGTTTGGCTCTTCTAGAAACAACCATATGATGTTTTAGTGGTTGCAATACTTCCATCTTATTATGGGATCACAGGAAAACCACTTGGGCATTCCTAGATTATTTTTTTTGACAAAGGGCATGTTATAATGACTTGATATTATTTCTTTACAATTAGCGTCGATGTATAATGAAAACATAGAAATGTCAGGAAGGAAAAGAAGTGCTTGAATCAGTGGAAGTATGACAATAACAATGTTCAGACACAAATCTGCAGTACTTTCTTTCAACTTCGTATAAAATCTTCTGTCTGTTAATATATTCATACAGTTTGGCTATCTATAAAAAAAAACCTATTATATTTTGTAAGTAGCAATACATATTTCTTATCATGGAATCACTGAAATAAAAGAAACTTTGGCATTCCTCGCTGGATTGATCACTTTCATTTGTACATACAAAAAATTAATTGAACCCAGAAATTAAAGATCTTCCAAGAAAAAATGTAGCAAGTATAGAGATAGAATTCTGCTGAAGTCTTATCCAAATGATCACTCAAACGAAACATGTCAGGCTAAAATTTTGGTTATATCTAAGAGCATAGACCAGAAATACCCTTTTCATTTTGCATAAATGGCCCCCGATTATATCTGTGTGACATTATGTTGCGTATATACTCATATGAACCAAGTAGGTGCCTCAGCATTGCTATTTTAAGCAATGATATCAGCCTTTTTACAAATATCTTGAAACATATTCAAATAACTCAAACATTTTCTTTGAAGTTTTGATTGCATAATATGATTTCAATTTTTGGCATTATAAATTTCTCCAATTCTGACATGATTGCTTTCCACCGAAAAAAAAAACTCAGTACAAAGATATCTTCGAAATATAAAGTAATCATGACAGAAAAAAGGTTCCACGAAAATTGTTTGTCTTCATGACCATTTAAATTGATTTCGAAAGAGGTATTACTTACTTTTAGCTTGAAATATAGCGGAAATATATTCGTTTACAATGGTTGTCTGTTACTTGTCAAATCAATTCAAAGGTCGAGTGAGCATTGAATCAGCTTTCCTAACCCATTCATGATGGAAGCCCACTGAATTTGCGAATGCCATAAGATAGCCGAAGTATAGATGACAAAATAATGATAAAACCTGATATTATACACAATGGCAAAAGTATATATGACAGGCTTGTTGTTGCAGTGTATCCACCCTTCTTGAAAGTTCACCGGCATACATCGCACGTGATATTTCGTTGACAAAGATATGATACCAGACAGAAAAAATGCCAATAAATATTAGCGTGCGTATAAATGTGTGTATGGATTTGCGTATGTGTGCAGCATATATGTGAGTATACGTGTGTGTGTATCTGTTGTTCATGTATATGAGTTTGTGTGTGATTGTACGTGTGTGTTTACGTACGGAATATATATGTGTGTCTTCCTACCCCCCAAATGAAAGAATAACAAATGGTAAGCAAAATAACGTGGACATGATTTTATCTACATGATAGATAAAATCTGTGGAACAATTCACAAATATACAGGTTTATCTCGCTATCTGAAAGCAAAAGTTCCCAATGGAAGCTTTTTGTAAACCGGAATGGCGTAAAGTGAAGCAGCAATTACTATTGACAATTCATATGGGGATTTTTTATAGTGTCTGGATGCCCCCACTCCCCCGAAAAATAGTGAGGATTGTTTGTTAGGGTGATTCAACGAAGTTTTGGGATGGTAGGAGTGACAGGAATCTGGGGTGTAGAAGGATGAAGAAGAAGAGACTACCGGTATTTGATTCGTCTCAGACGATCTATTTAGAAAAAAAGAATACAAAAAATAAAAAGAAATGTTCCAGTGGAAGAGCCTTTTATTCGAGATGGTCTGGAGATATTCTCAAGAGCAAACTCGCTACATTTAGGTAGAAGTGTCCATTGTTACAGACAGAGAAACAGAATTATCACACAGGTTCCTATATAGTTATAGGAGATTCATTTCATAGATAGTTGTACATTAAAAAAACAGCTTTCATCTTTCGTAGGGAAAAGAAGAACCATTTACTTCTGATACTTGCTATCAGTCAACTTGATGTCAGTGGAGGCAAACTTGCCAAATATTTAGTTATGTTCTTGTACTAACTTTTGTTCGTTTGTTGCGTAACATCTGACGACGCCCGTCGTATTTCCCTTGTGTCGCACGCTAATCTATGTCATCATCATCATCAACATCAGTATTTTAACGTCTGGCTTTGGACATATATTTATTCAGGATTCACGACGTTTCTTCATCATGGGCGTCGCGGAGCCAGTATTTTTAATTTGTCTAGTTTACGCTCCGTCTTTAATTTTGTCAGACTCCGTTTTGCATGTGATACCTGGGGATCCATGTTGTGAGTCGTGATGTCCATCAGTTGTCTGTCATTCTCGTAACATGGCATGCCAATTGCCATTTAAGTTTCTTAATAGATTCTATGATGACTCTAACTCCTATTTTCTTCCTGATGTACTGTGCTTTAGCACCTGCTAAATCTGTTCGAGTCCCTGAAAGTTTGCCCCTGTGTCCGAGATTTCGGACCATCACATTTGACTGATTAAGGATATTTTTCTATTTCTTTTCATGTACAAAAGTTCATTCATTAGACCTAGTATCAGAGTGTGTCATATGCCAAATCTTCAGTGTTTTCGAGCTGGGATAAAAAAAAATTTTTCTTATTTGAAAATTTGTATGTGAATAATTGGTGGAAATGAATTTGGAAAACGAGGGAAAGGCGGAGATAGGAGTAAAGGCAGTACGGAGGGAGCAAGGTAGCTATAAATAAATAAATAAATAAATAAATATATATATATATATATATATATATATATATATATATGAGAGAGAGAGAAAGAGAGAAGGAGGGAGGAGAGTGACAGGGTAGGAAAAGGGACAAACAAAAGGCATAAAGAGACAGGTTTGCAGTCAGGTCTCTGTCAAGAGACAATGAACAAAAATATTGAAAGAGTAGGAATGAAAATCAATGAGAGTTGCAATACATTGAAATTCTTTGCTGAAAGTTGGTGTAATATGAAAAAGTGCAAAGATGTGAGTATGTGTGTGTGTGTGTGTGTGTGTGTGTGTGTATTAAGGAGAGTTGGCCTGTTCCACCTGTTCCGACGAGTTGAGAGTAGGTCGAGGCAACGAACAGCCCTGGGGCCTCCAATCGTTCGCTTTACCGGATGGAATAGCGACCATTGAGTGCCAGAAATCCTAAGGGAAAATGGTTGCCGAATATCTTAGCAACCAAATTTGCAGACAACATCGTCCTTCTCGCAGTAAACCTCCACGACCTCCAACTAATGCGAGATGAACTGAATCAAGAAAGCTAGAAAGTTGGCTTTCACGTGAACTTCAGCAAAAAAGAGGTAATGTGCAAGAATCACTTTGCTCCCAACCCCCAAAAAAACAATGATTGAAATCGAAAACGCAAAACTGGAGAAAGCAGTTTACGGCAACTACCTAGGACAATGAAACCAAATTAAATCCTAAACAGAAGAAGAAATCAAGTAGAGAATCACTCTAGAATGACAAGCCTTCAGCAGAGTAAGCCCAACCTTTAAGAACAAGAAGATCCCGTCTCTCCTGAAAATAAGGGTATGAACCTATGCATCCTCCCGATAGTCACCTATGGAGCTTGACCAGCAAACTAAGAAACATGCAACATGCACGTGAAAGAACCATGTTCCACCTCACACGGAGAGATTACAAGACAACAGGGTATATTGGAGGGGGTGTATGGAACATCGTATTCAATTAGTAAACTCACATATCAATGGGCTGGTCAACTTGTAAGAATGGCACACAACCGATGGACATCGCGAGAGATCACATGTACCACGGAGGCTGGCAGGATACGAAAGTAGTAGATTAACTAGACAAAATTAGGAAGTATTGGCTCAGCAACGCCTGTGAGAGGTGTCAAATCCTGGGGAAGGTCTATGTCCCACAACGGACGTTAAAAGAATGATGATGATGATGATGATGATGATGATGATGATGATGATGATGATGATGATGATGATGATGATGATGATGATGATGACGACGACGATGACGATGATGATGATGGTGATTATGATCATGATGATGATGATGATGATAAAGAAGAGGAAGAAAGATGCAGTCCGTAAATGCAAGTACATGCTGCCCTAGAACGGTACACAAAGGGACGCTGCAGGGAAATATACATGCATTATGTTTATAAATTCCTATAATATTTACTAAAAAAAAATGGACGGATTAGAAATATTAGAGGGTATAAGGGAGAAAATGAAAAGATGTAAGTAAAAGATGACGAAAGAAGAGATGCATTAGGCGATGGATAATTTTAGTTATCAACACCCGTTGAATTTCCATTGGTCAGGATAGTATTCATTTTTAGTAGTAGTGTTAGTATCATCATTCCATTATTCAAATTTTCTAAGGGATTTTTTCAACGGAAGGTTTTATAAAAACAAGTAGCATCATTTGAAATGTCATTATTTGAACTGACACCCTTTAAAGCTTGCGATATATGTGGCTTACTTTTTCCAATGTTAATTAAATAAATGGGTTTATTATTGTGAACATGACTCTTTGTTGTTTTTTGAACTTTTCAACTGGCTGTCACATTCCTCCTCAAATTGCAACAGCAGAATTCACGTCTTTTTGAGACAGATTTGCTCTTCCATCGAGTAATAATGCCAAGCCCTTTGATATGACTCGAGGGGATAAGTGGAAAAACATCATTATCATATACACCATAGAATGTAGGGGCCTTAAAACTCGAGTTATCTCTTGAAAATGAAAAAAAAAATACTTCGGTTAAAGGTGACTGGAATATAATTTATTTTAGCAGATCGTGTTTTGCTTATTCTTTTCTCAGATTTACATATGTTCCAGTATTTCGACCAGCACAACAATAAGTTACAGATATACTAGTCCTGCTTGCTCTGGCATAAGGTCGTAGTATTTGAACACTTACAGCGTTGGGCTACATAGGCAGATCATTTCCATTCTTTTAGATAACTTGTTTATTCTTGGTTATAACCAACACACGAAAGAACAAAAGAGAAACACTGCTTGTGATTTGACCAGAAATAACATAACTAGTAATAACCGGTCGGGTATATTAAAAGCAATATGCACGAATTTCGCTATGGAAGAAATTCTGTTACAAGGAATTTAACAATTTAATTAATTTTTCAAAATGTCCCATAAGATATAACATTTAACTAACTCAAGACAAAAAAATACCTGTGTTATTCTGAGAGCAATTGATGTGATTTTTCCCTGCTTAACGTTAAGTTTGTCTTTCCAGCTTAACATTTCTATTCAGCTCTTGAATCAAAACTATACATGCAAAAGATTTATCTCTGTTCAAATACTTATGAACACTCTGATGCTCGCACACACAGGTCTCCCCCCTCACACATACAACCTGCATATATTTATCAAAGTCGTATATATATATATTTAAAAAAGCCGTATTCAAATATTGCTCAATACTTTGAGTAAATACAATTCGTCGATTACAAGTAGAAGTTTGGACTGTAACGATGGTTAAATCTGTGTTTCGCATATATATATATATATATATATATATAGATAGATAGATAGATAGATAGATAGATAGATAGATATAGATATAGATATAGATATAGATATATACATATATATAGAGAGATAGAGAAGGGGCGAGAGATTCTGCTTAAACCTAATGGAGAGCAGTATAAGTCACTTACATATCAAGAATATAGTGAATCTAATTTTCACTGGCTGCACTATGTACCAGATTAAGTTAACCGCAATAAATAGATAAACCAATGTTGTTTTAAATTTCTGACCCTAAATGAATCTAGAAAAAAAAAATTCCCTGTTAGGGTGTGGGGGGAAGAAGCTCCCCTGCCCTGTCTGCCAGAAATCAATTTTGAAGCCTCAAGCTAGGTATGGAAGTGTTAATCTTTTCTCTCAGCTGAAATAACTAAAACGCTCTCTACACAAAATTCTCAAGAAGAAAAGAAGAAGAAATCATCGGAAGGTACGAAAATGATTTAACACCAAATCACATTTCAGAGATAAGAAATCTCATGCTTCGCGAAATAGTTCTGGTGGATTTTATTGTTAACTTCGTATAGAATTGACGGATAAAAAAATCGGCTAGATGAAAATATCAAGATTTGATCAATTTGAAAATACCGTTCCTGGCTAAAAATAAAGATGATGGAATACAAGAAAAAGCAAAGCGATCAAATTACCGCAGAAAAAATGTTTTTTTGAATACTTTTTTTTGTCTCATAAACCTAGATTTGTATCCTTTCCACTGACACACACACAAACACTGGTATACATAGAGAAAGATATATGCACATATTTCACCACACAGAATACAAACATATGTGTGTATGTGCATATATATCTGAATATGATTTATTATATACATACATGCATATATATATATGTGTGTGTGTGTGTGTGTGTGTATGTATGTATGTCTATATGTGTATGTGCATATATATAAATATCTGTATATGATTCATTATATACATATATATATGTATGTATAATCGATCATATACAGATATATATAAGCACATACACACATGTATATGCCTACATACATACATACATATATATATATATATATATATATATATATATATATATATATATATATGATCTTCTTTTCTTCTTATTAGTTTTTTGTTTATATCTTTGCACTAACATTCCCTCCACACACACACATACATACTGCCTTGGATAACAGGTATTTTCCACGAAAAAAATTAACATATAACGACACAAAGCAAATTATATTTTCTGATGATTTCATAAAATTGAAGAAGTAAGGTGTGTGCTTGTGGCCATCGTACCCTTTGTAAGGTCGAACCCAATGATAAGGCTTCTTAAGCGTTCACACATTCTCCTATAAACTATAAGAAAAATTTTGAACGAGCATCGGGGTTTGAGGTGCAATTTTGCTAAAAGAGAAGCATGTTTTCTACTCGGGTAAGGTTCAGATTCCTCAGATAAGTTGATCTGTGGGTATCATTTAGTCAGACTTCCCTTTGTTAGTTAATAAGACACGTGCACGCAAGATAATAAACATGTGACTTCTTTCAAGTACCGGACGTATGTTTCAGATTGCCAAAAAGGCCGGCATACGCACACACACGCATACACACACACATACACACGCACTATGTCACACACACATTCTTTCTCTCTCTCTCACACACACACACGCACACACACACACACATATATATATTATATATATATACATATATAAAATTTAACATGCTCTATGTCTACACTCACTAACCAGATAGTCAAACAATATTTCGAACATAATTTTCTTCCAATTCACTTTGTTGTGAAGAATTTTTTTTCAGTAGATAAAAAATTATACAGCCTTGTTGACAATAATTTCCTTCCTGTGCTACTATTTGTTACTTTTAAACATAACTTTTCTCAGACCAGTTAATTTTTTTAAAAAAGCAATAAAGATATTAAGATGAATGTAAATATTATCTTGAAGAGGAAGACAATGGTTAATATCACTACACCGTAGTCTCACGAAATTTGTGGCTTTAATTAAATATAGTTTTTTCTTTACAAGTATTTGCAGTACATTTCATAAGATCTCTCAAAACGTATTGCAATAAAGAAATATCTTCTTTGAAAGTTTAATTTTGGTTGCAACTGCAAGGGAAAAATGTGTACAGTCAGTCGTACGGAAAAGAAAAAAAATAGTTTTGTAACTGCAGTGGATATCTGAGGAGCCCAAGGGTGTTTTTTTCACGTTTTTGATTAAAGAATATCGATTCCACCATAATTGACGTATCTATCACCAGATGAAGTCAAGTTTTGAAATTCCATTCTTCACTTCATGATTTACTGCATTCATTTATTTATCTATGCACTTTAGGAATAGTAACATGCTCGTTTATTTTTTATAGAACAAAATCCACAGGTTCGGGAGAGGGGAAAAATTCAGGGTGAGGATAACAGAAATCATTCACAGTTTTCCGTATCAATGCCTCCAACCCCTGGTATCGCTCATCCAAGCGAATGCAGAGGGATAACAACATATATTTATGTACTTATTCCTGAAGAGAGAAATTTTATTTATATATTGATTTACCTCAGCGGGTAAAGCTGCAATCTTTAATTTTCAAGCCAGCAACAGAGGTAACAAGACACAGCAGGTGGGGTGATGTATCTGTTCTCTCCATCAATGAAGCTTTTGTGTTACTCTCTCACCAATTCCGGAGATTGACACAATGGTGCCGTCAGAACTCCTTCAGCACACATTTTGCATGTCTCTTCTGGCGTTGGCTCATTTGCATAATATTCCAGCGCCCTCCAAACATAAAACTAGCTTCTGATATCGTGCTCACCAACAGAAGGAACATAGAGGTGCTCATTGAACCCTTAACAAAACAGTAATTCTTCCCACTGATTCATTAATTGATAGACTTGTCTGTTTTGTTAGTCTGGCCCTGTTGAGGGAAAGAGAGAAAAACCCAGTTGAATCTATGAAATCTAATCCGCTCGACTTGACCATATCGGGATTTTCAAACGTCGATGTTCATAGCAAGTAATCAAGCTGACTATCCGTCTTGGAAGTCTGGTGAGCCACAATATTTGTCTCCCATCCAATACGACCTCGGGGCAGACGGAGCAAGATTGATTACAAACACATATATACTGGACTCCTATTACTAAGGAACCTTCGGGGAGTGCAGTTATAATGAATCTGCTTATATCCCAAACGTATTACGAAATTCGGTATGCAAATTAGAAAGTACGGCAAGCAAATCCTTTAATTTTTCATTATATAGGGATAAAGTATGATTTCCAACAATACTCTTGCGGGGATATAAAACAAACGTGCTGTTAGATCACACGTTTCAGTAAATAGTACCATTCGACTTATTGCTGTTATAACGAGAGTTTACGGTATGAAAACAAACCCAACGGACAGAGTCGCCAACCAGTTTCTGCAGAAGGCCCGACTGGAGCCTTTGGTCCTTGATTCTGTAACACCAGCTACGATGCACCATTCCAACAACTTAGATGCTATGTACACATACATGGAATCAGATTCTAAGTATTATTCAGATTGATAAACACATGTGAAATAAATCATTAAAATGGGGGAAAAATCGGACTCAGAGCAGGCATCTTTTTGCTTGAATTACAACGAAGTACCTTCAGAAACCAAAGAAAATTTGCTGGCCATCGCTTGATGTGGGGTCAAGCATACAGGTATTCAAAGGAAATCGTCCCAGTCCTCGCAGTTATTGTCACTGAGGCGTCAAGGCGAACCCAAACCTTTTAGTCGGTGCTCCCCTGGGCTCACTGATCTCCCAACAGGGTGAAATAATCTTTGAGGACACTGGAAGAATTCTAGGCCTCTACGAACTCATCGGCCACGGTATTGCACTGTTTCAAAGCTACTGCAGAATGTTCAATAAGTTGTTCGTTCTACCTCAAAAACAAAATATGACACAAGGCCATTCCAGTGCGAGATCCCGTATACGGGGATTTCAGAAAAAAAATCTCCAATCCCTTCAAATGGTGATGCAAAGGCGTCAGGGCGGGCTCAGGCGTCAATGAATCAGCAAGAGTTTCCGTTACACCTTACATAAGATCCATTAGTGATAGATGTTGATGTCAGAAATGTTCTGCTTCAGAGTGAAACTAGTTACTCATTTCAAACATGCACCAAATTGGCGCCCAAACCTAATTCAAAACCAAGGATAAGGGATAATAACTAACTCAACCTGGGTTCTGATCCGTAGAAAATCTGACGGTGAGAAATTAGGAGAATCAACTAGAATCTGATATTTCGAAGTTCATCAATTGTGAAGGTGTAAAAACTTTAGAGTAAGATTAGCTCAATCAATGGCAAGTGATTCTGCAATAAGGAAGTTGTGAAAGAGCGTGTTTTGTGTTGTTGGTTTAACTGTTCTCTTCTCATAGTATCAGTCAGTAAAAAAGTAGTTAACGACGAGCGATGAGCAATGGATCATCTCACAATGACTTGACAATCATACTGCAGATATTTTTTTATATAAGATTGACAATTGTAAAGGGACTATATTTCCAAACATCCAATGCAGAATGAAATTCAAACAAAATTGACCGTTGAAGAAAGTAATTGGAAACTATTAGTTCATCATAGAATGTTATATTAGAAAGAATGCAGTTCTACGCCTCCCTGTTCCTAAATAGAATATTTCTTAATGTTCAAGCAATGTGCATAACCGTGTTTTTACCGATGAAGTTTGCATGATGAATTAGGTATGAAAGTTTGTGATTGTATACATGTTCTTAAATGTTTAGAAAATTTGATCAAAACAGCGCTGTAGTTAATTTTAATTGATTCAACTTTTAAAGTTAGTTAAGGAGTAAACTCTTGACGACGAACCTTTTTTGTCTTTTATTTGATGCTGCTGCACTTTCATTAGCAAATAGCTTCGACCGAGTGCATTTCTAACCCCACGCCGGCCGAGAAAGAACATGTTGGTGGAAAGATCTTCACTGCGGGCTACGGTGATCAAAAGCGTCAATTGCACAAAATATCTCAATCACGAGAATATCAAGCATTACAGGTCTGATGGATCACTCAGTAGATGCTGTCTGGTGATCAACTTTTGGCAGCATGCCATGTTGGGGGTGATCAATGAAGATTTGGAAAAAAAGTGATCAATGAATGGGTTAACTTCTCCAACCTCTTGTTGGATCCGTACAGAATCTGAATTTCCGAATAACAATCATGAATGCAACCAGATACAATCTTAGGTACCGATTTAGCATGGAAGTACATTTTAAATTGAACCGTCCACTATCACTGAAAACTTATTGGGGTAGTTAAGATAAGAAAACAATGCTTTCCCCAGATATGATAAAATGTTTAAATCTACTGCTCCCTAACTCGAATCGCTCGACCTGTACGCACAAATGGGTTGACAATTCAAACATTTTGGGCTTCAAATTTTTCGAATTATTCTGTCCAGTATTGACGGTACTCATATAGTTATTTTTCCTTCTTATGTTTTGAAGTCCAATGTTGTTGATCTGTAACTCTTTTGAATTTGAAAGCAACTTCCAGAATAGGAAAATTGAGAAATCACATCTAAATTGACAACACTACACCCATAGCATTTGTACAGAGCCAACCAACCAGCCGACCGAACCAAATCAAAAAGTAAATAAATCTTTATTGACTCTCTTAGTGACAGTATCGGTTGATAGTCTCTTAAATATCTTTGTTTTGTTTTTTTTGTATTCGGTCGATGAATTCAATTTTTAGTTTATTGTTACAATGACTTTAGCATATTTTTTTTAGATATCAATCGGAGATTCAGATGCAGCAATGATTGGAGGAGCGGTTGCTATGCTAAATTTCAAAGTATTGCATACGGAGAAAAATATATTTCTGTCAATTTTCCATAATGAATATCAAGTCTTCGTTTCGTTCTGCTTTCTGATCCCCCGACTTCATTTCCTTCCTTTTTTTTTTCAAATTCTTTCATTATTCTCCATCTTCCTATTTCGCCATTGGAGACTTAAAGATATTAAACTTCTTTTGTTGCTCTGTTGTGAAGAACTACCGTCACAAGCCGACACAATGATACATAGATTTCATCCGGTTACTCTCAACTGCCCTGTTCCTCCCCAATCTTACTCTCACTGTCCCCATCCTCTCTCTCTCTCCATATATATATATATATATATATATTATATATATATATATATATATATATATATATATATATATATATATATATATATATATATATATGTCACACACATGCATACATGTGCGCACTCATTCACACGAACACACACACAGCAAAATGCTTACGCTAAGAGGATGCCTATTTTTTTCAGGCTCCCTTCTATCACATATTTACACGCATACAAACTTGTACCCATTCACACGAGAATGTACACATGTAGAGAGAGCCGTATTTTTCCGGGCTGTCAACCATAGAAGCAGCCGACATTTCCGAAGATATATCATATATTTCTATGCTAACAAATTTTCTTCTTAAACTTCACATTTTCCATACCGATTTTATCATTTTTTTTTCTTTCCCTCTCTCTCTTAAATTTCACGATTCAATTCCTTCGTGATTAACGATTCAAATTGACAAGACTAATGCATTTTTCGCCATCCATAGTTAAATAATTTTGCTCATCAGTCAATATTTATAGCTTTCTGCACAGGCCGTTTCTCCGAATCCGGAAAATAAAAGATTTAAAAAAAAGGTTAAGATTCGGACAACCGAAAACGGCTAATTAATTATTTGAAAAAAAAGAACTGAGATAATTTCATGTGGTCAAAATTCTGTCAATTTTGAAACTGTATACGAATGTTAAATTGAACTTGTTGAATTTATTGGACATATTCACCGTTTAAACATAGTGTTTCAGAAAAAAAATGTTTGAAGATTTTACTTGCTAACAGCTGCTCTAGTTGTTACATGGAAGTTATCTGAATTCTTCCATGAGAAAGAATGAGTAGAATAGAACTTCACTTCTTTTATTGGTGGATTCAATTAATTTTTTGGTAAGAATAGAGCTGATATTAACGGAGAAAATGTGTATACATCTGAGACACCACATACTGAAAAGCAAGTAATCAATATTCTTGAAACGTAATGTATGCTATCAATGCAAAACACCGGCTATGACATACGGTTACGAAACCCGAAAAAAATGAGGTATGTGCAAATATATATATATATATATATATATATATATATATATATATATATATATATATATAACTGCTATGCTCTTCGTAAAACTTCTACTCTTGTTGAAGCTATCTATTCACAGTTTTTTTTAAAGATAGCTCACTTCAAAAATGTCAATAGTGTGAATAACTGTTTACATCCTATCAAACGAAATTTCTCTCAGTTGAACTTGTTTTGGTGGAACAGCCCATTGTTTCAAATGGTGGATATGATGAAATATATCGGCAAAATTATTTCATTTAATGGAATGAATTCTTCGTTACGAACAGAGAAATGAATAAAAATGGTGATCTCCAAAATTGTTCCTTTTTAAAGTTACTTTTGTACTTGAGATCTTTTTAAATTATTATTTAGGGAAATGAAATAAAAGACGTTTTAGTGATTCTAGCTTAGTAGATTTTTAGAGCACATGGTTAAATGGGACAAATCAATAGAAATATCGCTTACTTTTGACCTTCCCTCTCAGCCCGATAGTCATCCTGGAATGAATGGCCGTGGAATATGTTCTTCATAGCTATCCCAGGGTATCTGAGAAAAAGGAGAAAAAAAAACCGGCCAAACCTACGACCTGGGGTTTTTGCTGTTATTTGCACCCCCAGCCTTTGGTGAAAAGGTTGGTTCGGTCGTATGTACTTCAAGTTTCACTTTGAAAACCCATTACGCAGTCATCTGGGCTATTCCTATTCAGAACCTGCCGACTTATGACCATGATGATGTGGATCCTCTCGCTACGATCTCTGTTTGCATAGCCAAGTCATTATATATATATATATATATATATATATATATATATATATATATTGATGGATACAGACAGACAGACAGATTGACAGACAGACAGACAGACTGACAGATGGTCAGATACACAGAGACAGAGAGAATGTATGTTGGCTCCCAATGGTTCTAGATGTTGCCCAAATTTTTTGAATCTAGAGATTACACTCATATTTCTACTTATATGTACATAAAATCCATGATAATACCTAAAACCATCCAAAATTCAAACCAATCGGTCCTTGGGTAATGATTCATCCTTCGTAAAATGTCATCAAAATTGATTCAGAACTCCCAGGGACATCGCTTGGACAGACGGGTAGACTCATAAGTGATAAAATGGCGTTTGTCACTCTTTGTTGACAGAGAAAACACTTTTCATTGATATCATCTCAAACATACGGATATCACATTGTGCACAAATTGTTATGTAGATAATAATAGGAATCTGATTCTTTTGATGCGATAACGTACATCAAAATGAAATCATATTTGATCTACAGTCCTCAAGTCGACTGATTCGCTATCATTCTTTGTCTCCCGTACATAAACAAATATCGTTATACATACAATTTGCTTTTGCTGGATTATAAAAACATGTGCAATGGTTGTAGCGGCAGCACCTTGGTAACTACTTGGAACTATCGCTGTAAACACTTCGGATGGCTGAACGATGCGAATAGATGTTCAGAGAAAATATATAATATATATATATATATATATATATATATATATATGTATATAAAGCAGCTCATATATATGTGTATATATACTTGTATATACATAGGAGCAATGCAAATAATCTACAAAGTTTTGCAGTTTTGAAAACTGATGATGTAGAAATATTTTTTCAATCTATGTCATAATATACATATATGTATTAGAGAAATAAATGTGAGATTTTCAAAGTATCTTTTTTTTACACATAATTAGATATTATGGTATCATATTTGAATCGTTCTTATGTGGATTATTAATTATATCATCATCATCATCATCAGTATTTTAGCATCTGTCGTTGGACAAAAACTTTATCGAGGATTCACCAAATCATTGGCATCGCAGAGCCAGTATTTTTTGAGTTTGTCAAGTTCATCTCTCCATCTTGTATTTTGTTGGTCTCAGTTCTGCATATGACGTATTGGGATCCATATTGTGAGTCGTGATATCCATCGGTCGGTGCCATTCTTGCAATATGACCAGCCCATTGCCATTTGCTTTTTGATAGATTCTATGATGTCTTGAATCCCCGTTTTCTCCCTGATATATCGTGCTGTCTTGTGATCTCTGTAAGTAGCGTTTATTATGTTTCTCTCATGCACCCCCTGCATGCTTCTCAGTTTGCAAATCCGTCTCTTGGTTAGGTTCCATGTTTCAGCTACATTACTGACTATCGGAAAGACGCATTTAAAGGATTATTGGGATTGTTTTGTTTTTAAAAGTTGAGCTTGTTCTGCTGAAGGCTTGCCATCATTGGGTGATTCTCTGATTGATTTCATCTTCTTTTGCGAGTTTCATAGAGATCCGTGGTCCTAGCTAGATATAGTGGTCTACTTTCTCCAGTTGTGCATCTTCAATTTTGACAGCTATGTCCTTATCCTCGATGTGATTGTTGCACATTATTTTTGTCTTACCGAAGTTCATGTTTACGCCCACTCTTTTGCTCTCTATTTTTGGTTCATCTAGCATTTGTTGAAAGTCGTGTAGGTTCTCTGCAAAAAGGACGATGTCATCTTCTATTTCGAGGTAGCTCAGATATTCGTCGTCTTTTTTGATTTCTCTATTCTCCAAGTCCAGGTTTCGAAAGACCAGCTCCAGATAGGCGTGAAGAGTTTTGGTGAACTGTATAACATTGTCTCACCCCTTTTAAGAGTCGGAGCCTTTATGTAGCCTGCTAAAGGAGTTGCTATGATTGTATATATGTTGCAGTACTTTAACGTATGCAGGATCTACGCTTTGTAAGGTTATGGCCTTCATGACCATAGAAATTTCTACTGAGTAGAATGTCTTCTTGAAGTCAATAAATGCAACAGCAAGTGGCTTTTTGTATTCTTTTGCTTCCTCCTCTGGCTGATTTAATGGATGGAGATGGTCAATGGTCAGGTAGCTTCTTCTAAATCCAGCCTGTTCCTATGTCAAAACAGTTCTATTAAATGGCTTCCCGGCATGTGTTGATCAAACGTCTCCCTTCAACTTATGATTTCATTCTTTTATCCTTCACATGATTCATAGGGTTATGTCATAGCTCATGTAGCTTGGTTATTTATATAGGATATTATCATAATACATTATACGCAGATGTTATTCTATGCTACACATCAAGAGCTTACTTACATGAATTAACCAAAAATGAATTTGACGATGAGGGATCTCTAAGTTAACAACTGTTGTGGCTCGTTGTGTTCTGCTGAGAGTTTACTCATGTGAATATGTATAATAGCCATCAGACTGCATACGAACCATATGCAAACACACACACCCACTCAAAAACTCACACACGCACACACCCACTCAAAAACTCACACACACACATATATATATATACATAAATTTTGCTCGAAATGATTTGAACTTACAAGTACTCAATCAAAAATATAAGAAAGTAAATTCAAATATGAAGTAAACCATAAAGTATCTCTCTTGAAGATCCAATTAGAGATGACTGGTTCGCTCTTGTTCGTTTTATTCTAACTCACCGAAGATGGTGTGAGAAATACAAGTCAGAATTTGAAATACCAATCGTCTCAAAGAAATGTTTCAACTCTTTTCTGAGCTTTAGAAAACGTAAAGAAAAAAAAGAGGAATTACAAAAATAGTAATGTGAGCAACACCCTCGAGATATTTTTTCTTCGTTGTTGACCGAACGCAGCTCAATAATGGAAGAGAAAAATATTGTATAACTTCCCCAACAGCTGAGAAAACCAGCATTGGTAGTCCTGGCTTTTATCTTGGGTCGCATATTAACTACTGGTACTTGCTTAAAATATGTCACTATTTTTATCACGTTGAAGGCCACTACACAAATAGTATGATCTCACTCCAGAAAAAAAGGTAAAATTGTGAAGAACACAGGCATAATAAAGCTCATTGTAGTGGTAATGGTGTGCAAGAGATAAGGTCATGTCAACGCTCCTTAGTTTGGTTCATGCTACAAAAGACTTTTATCATCATCACAGGTGATGTAATTAATCAGTTATTGTTATAAAAATCTGTTGGTCTCAAATATTCTATTTCAAATGAAAATAATTAATTCATTTAAAAAGTTACAAAATGCTATGACAGCTTTTTTTTATATCATGTAAAATTATTTATGACAATGGATTTAATTGAATAAAGGTGAATCCATAAAAAATGAATGTAACTCAATAACAATTAATGCACCATATTTTTGTATCCCTTACTCAATGTCATTTAGTAGTTAATGTTATCTGAAAGACCCTGTCGTAAAATGATTACAATAAATGGCTTCCTCTGTTATTTTTAGTGATATATCACGAACTACAGTCTCGTAATTTATAAACTTTGAATGATATTTTAAAAATAGTGTATTCTGATTAAAAGAAAGATCATTTACTGATATATTTTTGTTGGTTTGTTGAATAAACACTACTTTTAATTCTACTTTGATGACCCCAACCGTCACTTCGGTGAGGCTAAAGGTCAAGATATATATATAAACGTTTGGTAGCTGACTATTGACTACTACTGTTGTGTGGGCTCGATTTGGAGAGATTGGTCAAAGTTGTTGTGATTGATACATAGGGTGAGACAGGAGTTCAAGTAACCCTGCGTTTTTTTAGTTACTGTATCAAACTAATGCAAAAAATCATTCTGGGAAAGAGTGGCGTGCAGTCTCACTCTCAAAACAAGACTTGCATAACTTTCTCCACGTATGTAGCTGCTGATAACTATAAGAAGTAAATGTAGCATCTTACAGAGAAAGACTTTTTGAATTGAAGAAATTCACCCAGGCGAAAACTAAGATATAGCAATGTTAATTAACCTTGAAATGTCTCAAGAACAAATTAGGTACAATTTATATTTACCTATTCACGTCTTTTTTAATGTAAATATCAATCATTTCAGTCGATAGGAGGCAATTTAATTTAATTGATATGACCAACTTATTTTGAGATAAATGTTTCATGTCAATGAATGAAGACTTGCAGTTGATTTTATGGGACGATGTTAAACCATAGATTTACGTTGTCAAGATCTCATTAACATAGTCTTTAATTATTATACAATGATGTATTCAGATCAGTGTCTGTATCCAGTTGGTTATAGTTTCAACGTTAAGATCATTATACCCACCGACTAACTCTTTATTTAGTGTAGGATATTCATGGCCAATGGGATAAATAGCACTGTTAAATATATCTAATATCTAGTAATCTGTCCAACGTGAATTCAATAAAGGATCCAGAACAAAATCATCGGACGGTTACTGGCCCTGAGAGGCACCCTATGTAAGCCAGGGGGTACAGCAATCAAAATATTTTGATTATAACAACCTGGATGGGAACACTAGTCTCAGTAAACAGGCGTATACTAATGGTGATTTTTCATCTCAGAAGTTAAGCGCAAGAATTCGTCTCAATATATCTACTAACCAAATCATTCAAATAAGAATCAAATCCATAGAATATAAGGATACCGTATGAATATCGATAATAATTTCTGAATTCTTATTAAAGCCACTTAAGAGATTCATCCGAGCGGCACGTTCTTCCAAATATCCCTATTTTCCAACGGAAAAAGAAGGGTCGTAAGTGTAGATACAGCGAATCGAATACCCCTAGCACCATCTTCATTAACCGAGTCGAGTTCTTGTTTTATTAAGCGAATACAAAAAGCTTTTCACCGAAGGATGCTGCCTCCCTGGAGACGCATCCAAGGTATTTCGCTCTATTTAAATCCTCTTCTTGAACCATTCAGATCGACCAAATTACATCGCAGCCCTCCCCACGACATACGAATTGAGCGTGTGCTAAATTGCTTGGTCCATGTGCTAAATTGGTTTTCAGCCGTTGCAGTCGAGTTATTGAAGATGAACCCCGTGTTATATGAGGCTGAGTGAATTGTCAGGTGAGAGGGGGTGCTCTGAAAAAGGAACGGAGGACGAATCGTAGAAATAGCGATAAATCCTGTCACGTAATAGGCGTAAAGTCATTGGAGAGCCTTAGAGGGATATTGGTTTGTGATTTGGCTTCCTGATCAAGACGATAAAATGATCTTATATAATTTCCAGTGAGTGACGTGGAAATTAACTTATTGGCTGTTAGATAGATGGCAAGCTATTTAGACCCAAAAAGAACAGGGCCTATTGGTAAATATAGTGAAGGGAACCGAAGGAAAATGGAAAGAAATAGAAAAGCAGATGTTTATATAAGAAGATTAACTCTTCAGTAAATAAAAGCCTGGACTAAGGTGCCAGTGACAGGGCACCGGGAAATATTGTTGTCGCTATGACTAGTGTGTGAGTTTTGCTCACTATAAACTTCACCTTACTGGGAATAATATAAATTGGACAGTGAGCAGATATAAATGAACAGGGTAAGGACAGATTGGTGTATGCTCACTAACATATACGATGGTGAATCAATAGTCGATGGCCTTGTACGGTCATTACTTGGATTTTACTCGGAAAACTCCTCTGTATAATGTTACATCTATGTAATGTACTGAAGAGGAGTTATATTGTTTAAGTTTTCCTTTTCATTAAGCAACGGATTTTGAATATATATATATATACATATATATATATATATATATATATATATATATATATATATATATATATATATATATATATATATATATATACACACACACACAAGCACAGATACACCCCATAGGACACATATATTATCTATCATCTATCCGACTTGCAGACATCAGATTTTATTCAAATACATACACTTACTAACTGAGCTCCCCTTTTTCTCGACCCCAGCAATGTCAACGCTTAACCTGCTGACCCATATCAAAATGCCCCCGAACTTCCTTTCCCTCTCTCTGTCTCAAAGATGTAACCAATTTAATCCTACTCTCATTTATCCATTTGTATTTCTCTTCTTAACATGTAACGCACTCCACTAGGTTGCTGATTCCACAATTTTCTGTAATTCAATTTCCCAGGCCGCTTTGTGGTAAGCGAAATGCATTACGTTTTGTATCGATAACACGTCTTCTCAATCTTTCATTTCATATATTATTGCCATTCTGTGAGACTATCTGACATCTATATAACGAAGATATACACAAGCAAACATACGCGCACACACTCACATACACACACAAATATGCGTGCATGTGCCTGTGTGTTTTTTGTGTATGTATGCCCGTGTGCTTTTGCACTTATGCTCATTGTATTATATTAGAACTGTCAAGAATCTTCGATAAATATTAAGGTACAGAAGACGACTGGATGGATGAAGTATATTTAAACATTTACGTGACAATATGTTCCTGGGACGGATACACACGCACACACACGCACACACACGCACACTTCCATCTGTTGAACGATAATTCTTTAATTTCAGTTGCCATTCCTGTGCGTTCGATTCTTACTGGATACTTCAATGCAGCGAGATTATGCCAAACCAAGCAAGACTTGAATAATGTGTGTAACATATTGTTATGGTAATGGAAATTCTGCGACATCTCTAAAATCGGATCGGCAAGTCTATCCTTGAACGGAAATGAAATGAATTGTTCTCTTTTTAGACCTTGAAAGTAAATTGAAAGAGAAAAATGGACAGAGAACAACTTGTTTTCTCTTTATTCATTTTCTATTAAATGAAGCATTGTCAACCATTATCCTTTATATATACATATATATATATATATATATATATATATATATATATATATATATATATATATATATATATATATATATACATATATATACTGGTCTGGTTAGTCATTCAACAGAAACTCTTTCGTGACATTCATCTTTTGGCAGCATGTCGTGTTAATGTGCTCAAGATAAAAAAAATGTTATTTCACTCACTTATTTTGGGCAGAAATGACTCGAAAATTTAAATAACGATACAATGATGAATGCTACCGGGTACAACTTGATGACCAATTTGCATGACATTGAATGGTAAATTTAACCCCCAGTGAAAACTTGTCAGTGCCATCATAACAAAATTAAAAAAAAGTTTTTGTAAACATGATAAGGAGTGATTATTTACCTTCTTTTTAGCCATTTAGCTCCATACATGCAGCCTGTATGGGAGATACATAGAGAAAAATAGAAGCTGAAGAGGCATATGCTAGTTTTGATTATGGTCGTGGTAGACAATACACCCCCCCACACACATTTATATATATATATTTATATTATATTATATTATATTATATTATATTATATATATATATATATATATATATATATATATATATATATATATATATATATATATATATATATATATATATATATATATATATATTCAAAAGTGGATCTATAATCCGACAAAAATAACTATAAAGGCATTTTTTTACTCTGAAACTCTATTTGAAATGGTATCCCATTAATACATGGAGAATGTATCATTCGTCGTAGACTGCGTAAATGGAATAAAACATTGAAAAAAGCGAGGAATCGAACTTGTGAATCAATGTAGCATTGGTCTTAGCATTGATTGATCTATCTATCCATCTATTTATATATATATATATATATATATATATATATATATATATATATATATATATATATATATATATGTATATATATATATATATATATTTATATATATATATATATATAGAGAGAGAGAGAGAGAGAAAGAGAGATAAGATTGATAGATGTTTGTGTGTCTTATGAAAGTGCGATAGAAAGAGGGCTATAAAAATCCGTGCATATCAAAAGCATTGTTTTCGTCATTTACTAACGTTTATCCAATATGGCACGAGGCTAATTGATCGGTGCTGGAGGACACAAAGTTTGATTAGTACAAAATTACTGCCGGGTCGGGAAATGCACCCTTTCTTGAAAATCAAAATTCTAAATGCCAATATCTCCCTCTCTAGTTCGAACACCCGTCTGAAGCATCAACAGCAAATAAGCTGCTGCAGCAGCCCCGAGCCAGGCCACTTTACTTGGATATTCCCAAAAGCATTTTCCTCAGCTGAAAATTGCTTTCACCGATGCCAAAATCGATTTTACCATATTTGGGTCGCACTGATTCTAATCTATCACTCACTCTTTGCTTAGATAATGCTACCCCAAGAAATAACAACATTTCACGAAGTATACAACGTACGCGCTGAACGTGAAATATTCAAGTCTCGTGAGGAAGACAGAAAGATGGAAAAGTTGTACCAGAATTTTGAGACCTACCTGCAGCGCCAGGAATAGCGAGGTTTATTTCCGTTATTCAGTAAAGCAACGTGGATGGATTTTCTGACGGAAACAAGACTATAAGGAGTAGTGAAAACCAGGACTTGCATAGGCATATATAAACGTACAGCATAGGAGATGTTTTATGTAATAATCACCTCCCAAAGTATGTCTTTCTGGGTATACAGGCATACAAGTAAAGTACGCCTGTTGGTTTCATGTCATTTTTTCTAAACAATCGACGAAACAGCCAATCTGACCTGGCCCTATCATTATCAGTGAATGCATATGAGAGTGTTTGTTAATATTTGTACTTCTATATATATGCATGTATCTCAATTCCAGATATAGATACTCATTCTGATAAATGTATCAAAGCAAACTAATTTTCAATGCTTATTTACGCTTATATAGTCTGGATAATTTCAGAGCTATCCTTTTTACACAGGCATATGCATACACTTACCGAGGTACACGTATATATGCATGAATTATCTTGCATGTAAACATACATATACTATATCCTCACACATTTTTTTCGTTATGCTCTCATGTAAGAAAAACTGCAAGCTACAATGTAAATGGCTTCCGAAATTACATGACTTTGATAATGCAGTAAATAAATTTCTGATCAGTAGTCTTTTATTTTACGTGAGGTTTAGTTTTTCCTCTTCTGACACTCCAATCAAGATCTGCAATCATTGCAAAGTGACCTCTCATACGCTGACCAGCCAACCCTCCATGCCACGCCCTGTTTCGATCCACAAAATCATCATTCCTTCTGAAAACATCTTCGCCGTGCTTCTGAAAGTGTAGAGTGGATTAACATTGGTTATGTAAAGCATCGGTGAACAATTACTCAGCTGATTGACTCGTGAATTCCAATGATTATTTCTTCAATTTTTTTTTCCTTCTACAATTTGATTTTCATATGGAGAAGTCAGATTTTTGTGCAATCTATACTGTCTTTGCAGTCATCTTTTTTTCGTTGTTGTTGTTGCTTTTTTTAATTTCTAGCGGGGAGAGCTTCTTTTCTGGTTATTTTAATATAATTTGTAAAGTTTATTTTCTTGAGAAAGAAAAGGAATTTATGGAAGCATTTTTCTGCAGAATAATTCACTCAGTGCTGATTGCCACCTGTCAAAAATGGATCCAGGCGTGTGATGCGTTCAGTCTCTTAAAAGTTCGAGCCAAAATTGAATAAATGAAAAGGAAAATCGTCAAAAAAAAGTAAATAAATAACTGAGTAAAATTCGAACATGGAAAATGGAATATGCTAAGCTTTTTCTGTGATAACATTTTCAATTTTTATCAACCTTTCAAAAAGCAAAACATACAGAACACACACACACACATATACAGACGCACACACACACACTCACTCATACGTGCACACACACACGTATATATATATATATATATATATATATATATATATATATATATATATATATATATATATATATATATATACACACACATAAATGAATATATATATATATATATGAACTGCTGAGATTATTCTTGATGATACTATTTTTATTGCTTATGTATTATCATAACCTTTTTCTAAATAATTTTAACCAGTTTTACCTTTATCTCCATTAAAACAACGAAAATTTTAGTAAAAGTAAAAAGTAATCAACACATGTATATATATATATATATATATATATATATATATATATATATATATATATATATATATATATATATATATATAGTGAATCAATGGATTCAATACCGTCTGGAGGATCTCAAAAGAGCAGGAACGTGAACGTATTTGTGGAGCAAATCCAATATTTTACTATACTTGAAACTCTACTAAAGTGAATATTTGTGTATAGAGCATTTTTTATGAAATGAACCCATTGCACCTTGAATATCTACTTACTGATTCGTATTTTGGTGTATATATTTACACACCCAAGCACCCACCCACTAAAACACTCACACACACACACACACACACACACACACACGGTTATATCCCTACCTGTACCTATAAATATCTATACATGATTGTAAATGTGTGTGTATATATATATATATATATATATATATATATATATATATATATATATATATATATATATATATATATATATATATATATATATATATATATATATATATATATATATATATATATATATATATATATATATATATATATACATACATACGGGATGTGATATAATATAATGCAATATCCGATCTGCAATGTCTTTATCCCGTATATATATATATATATATCAGATTTGTTGCATTCCATTGGAAAATGATGAATATATCTTATTTCTCTTTTGTATATCTATTCAATGCCTTTTGCAACAAGTGATTTTTGACAAACGGACAATTAAAATATTTGTTGAATAGCTACATTTATCTTTTTGTGGCACGCAAAGAAGAATCTTTTTTTCATTAGGAAAGAGAGTTTCCTGATTAAATATAGCCATGCATTGAGCGATAAAGGCTTTTCACAATTCGTCCAATATCATAATTAAAGGGACATAAAAATAAGGGAACCCACGGGATCTTTCAAGTGAATTAAAACTCACAAATTTTTTTATCCTCGAGTTTCATAAGACGGCAGTTTTGGCTTCACTCTCCTCGACTCAGAATTTTTCCAACCATCCAAATATATGTTATATCTTTAGGCTCTTATCAGATAGATAGATAGATAGATAGATAGATAGATAGATAGATAGATAGGTACATTTGAAGAGTTTACCATGGATAGATTGATCGATAGATAGATAGATAGATAAATATAGGGACTTTGGCATAGATACCTACATAGGTTCGAACAGTATGATGGAAAAATTGATTGATGGATAAATCCACATAAATATACTGATTATGTATATAATCATATATATATAAAGAGAGAGAGAGAGAGAGAGAGAGAGAGAGAAAGGGGAGGGGGGCACTGGTTGATGGGTAGATTTAATCATCCAAACATAAATAGGAAGGTACATATGTACATGCATTCATGAAAAGTTTGAATCAGTCTAACGCAGACGGATCATACGAAATGAGGTGCATGAAATATCGTGATATGCCACTCTTTTAAGTGGAAAGAACGTGTCTAATTTGAAAATGAGCATTTGAAATCCTGCTTCTCACTTGTGCCTGAAAGCAACCAGTGCCGCTGATACAAAAAAGGTAACAGTTTCTGCTATAATATATATATATATATATATATATGTATATATATATATATATATATATATATATATATATATATATATATATATATATATGTATGTATATATATATATATATATATATATATATATATATATATATATATATATATATATATATATATATGTAATGTGAACAATAGGAAGTGAGACTGACTGAGGAATGGAAGCGTATGGAAACTAATCTTTACTCTGTAAATGTTTTCATTGATGAGCTAAACATTTCTCGGGAGTATTTCCTTCTCCAGTAGCATGTGCTGCACACACACACACACTCATATATATATATATATATATATATATATATATATATATATATATATATATATATATATATATATATACTACTGCTATGGACAATGTTCCGAATTTCTCCATTGCTTAAAAAAAAAATGTAAATAACGAAGCTAAGATTTGGCATATCTATAAAAGATACTTTGAGCATTACAAAAATTACAGTTATCCAAAGTTATAAAAATGCTTCACTTTGCGTTACAAACGATCAGACCATCTATCGATCATAGTATGCACTATTTTTATTGGAAAAGTAGTTGCAGTTTTCATCAGAAAATGTTTCATAATTGCAAATTGGTATATTTTGCTATATGCAATCCTTTCCAGCTCTGAACACGATTCCTAATCCTGAGAATTGAAAACTAGACTTCCAGAAGGCTGATTCTCAGACGATGAAATCTGGAACGTTGTCATTGACCCAATGTCGACTCACTCTTGTCTTGCAAGCTGGAACAGAGTCCTATTGGAACATTTATTTCTTCCTATGGAGCATGGTGTCATTAGGATTTTCGACTTGACCCCAAGGATATCCTAATGTTACACTTAAGCAGTTATTTTGTTTCTTAACTTATTGAGTAATACCTTGATAGCTCATGGCCGACTGCATCAAATGATGATGGCCTTGTGTCACTTTCTCGGCATTGTGAGAATAGACTCCATCCTTTCGGTGATTGAACTGATGTTTTCTTTCCGATTTTCATTAGAGTTGAAGTTTGTCCAAGCCCAGTTCTACAAAAGTAGGCATGTAATCAAGAATCACTTTTGATCTGCTGATACATTGATTCTGGTGAAATATCCAACTCATGATTGAATTCTACCTTTACCAAGGATTTCACCGAATTTCGCTTGGAAGAGCTCTAATGACTCTGAAGGAACTCACTACCTGAGGACAATCCGATGATCCGATGTTTAGAAAACCCCTGTATGGTACGATACATAAACACCGTACTGATTAATTCATAGTTTGATATTAGCAGGAGGTTAAAGACCAGTCTTATGGAGTCCAATCACCTTTATATCCCATCCATATTTGTAAAAACTAGATTTGCTGCATCATACAACTGAAAATAAGAAAGACAGAGAGTTGGCAACTTTTCTATTGACTGACACAGTCAGTTATACGAAAAATACTGAAAAATAAATATGATATAAAGTTGTAAGAGTATTTATGGCAATACCACAATTATGTTATAAAGAAAGTTACAATGATTCTTTATTCATCTATAGTATTTATGCCAAATTGTACATTCACTGTGTAGTATAACAGGTGATATTTTCAAAGAAGAGTTTTTATATAATATAACACAATTTATTATAATTATGCAAGATCATATAAATCCGTTTCTCAATACATAATTGTCGCCTTAAAAGAAATAAATAGAGTGGTTATAGACCGTAAATAACAAAGACAGGAAGACATGAAGTTGATACAGATATTTGGGTCTTTGCATTACCGGCAGCTGTTTAGCTCAATGTTAGGTGCAATGCTACGATTAAGCAACTAACCTATCAGTGGCAGGTTCGATTCCTGCAGCAGTCCCATTTTCTTTGATTGTCCATCCTATTTGCTTTATTTAGGCCAAATAATACATCCACCAAGTAATATCACGGGTGTTTATTCCAATTATATACACATACACACACACACACGCATATATATATATATATATATATATATATATATATATATATATATATATATATATCCCATAATTTTCTGAATTGTATCAGTAAATATGATTTCGTTCATAAATTTTTCATTATCACAGACAATACATGCGGAAATATATGAATTCATATAGATAATTGTCATATCTATGTACCTACCTATCTCAGTGTAAACCCATAAAGATGTGCATGCAGTTATACTTTGATTGGTGCCCTTGATTCATTCCAAAAGGTTCAGTATTCGTCAGAATGAGCCGTTCGTAATGTCATATTTTACCTTACACTTGGCAACATAAATTTGCGAAACAATACTTGAAACACACCGTGTCAAAACCTACTCGAATCAAACCTGCTCAACTGAAGTTTATATCTCAATATATGCATATTGTCCATCTATCCATTCATCTCAATATATGTCTCAATACATGCATATTCTCTATCTATCTATCCGTCTATCTATCTATCTATCTATCTATCTATCTATCTATCCAGGTACACAGCAATGCACCTTTCATATCAATGTCTACCCTTATGTATATTCAAAAACTTATACAATTATACACATGTGCCAATATCCCCGTATTTATGTATCTTAATGTAAGTTTTAATATCTTATTTATAAATATTCGAGATTCCCCTGTGATGCTAGTTTTCCTTCTAATTCATTTTAAACAAACTCGAAAATAACATCCTGCTGTGATACTGAACATATTTTGCTACACACCTCGAGTATAACATAGAGGCAAATGTTTTATTGAACTTCTAACCTAACCCAAGAATTCCCGGCCACCATTCTTCACAATTCACTGTTCACAAGGACGTTAACTCAAAGTAAACAACTTCTTTGGCATAATTGTATGGTGCACATCCATCAATACTTTCAGATGATGCGAAGAGAATGTGAAGCAAACAGACTGTAGGGACGTGGGAAGGTTGTTAAAATAGATAATATACCGAAGTAATAAGAAATCATTGTCCCCGACAGCAACAATAAATCCAACTTTCAATCCTGAAGGTCGTGTACAAGATCAGCGGAAGAACTCGATACCCCAAAATATGTGGTTTAACCGAACAGTTTTACATATTTACAAAGCCCGACTTATCCAAACAGATGAAAGAGTGACAAGAAGAGTGTTTTGCGCTAGAATTTTGAGTATGGAGAGATAGCCTCCTTGAAAAAAAAAAAAGCATTGCAATTTTTGTCTTTTACCTGAGCATGAACACTGACTGCTGGTTAAGGTGAGTTAGAGCATTTAAAAAAGGAGCCACTGGTTATTGTAATGAAATATGTCATCAGTAGGTTATTGGTATCAGTATTGTTATGTTTGGTATGAAACAAAGTCATTGCTGAGTAAAATGTCAGCGTGCTTCGCTTGCTAAACATGTCTCTAAGGTGAGATGGTCTTGTCTAACTTTCATTTCACTCTTCTAGAAAAGCTGTATAGTGATAATACAGAATCAGCGCAATGGGTTCGAATGTTGGTCAGGACTACTCGAGTATCCTTCACTCTATCCACTCTAATGCTGTTGGACAAGGCTTGAATCTAATCCCTTCTCTGATTGTTTCATTGAAAATTATCCTCATTATCTCTTGTCATCGACATGTCACCATGGTATATAAAATCTGGATAATCAAATACTTCGGTAATCAACTTTTGCAAACTCTGCACAAGCAATAGCAGAGGGCTTTTCAGCCAGTGTTAACATAGATGCATACTCCACACACCTTCACACACGCATAAACTCATAAACTCACGCTCATTTCCCGCATATAACTAAAATATTGCCCACATGTGCAAAGGAAGCCTTCCATCCACCAAATACGATTTTATGTGCTACGAGCTATTTTCTCTTCGTCCATTCTTTTACCTCCATGAATTACTTCATTCAAGTCAGACTATCTAGTATCTTTTTTTTCCTTTTTCACCTATGAATTGCATAGAGACACGAAAAGAAAAAGCCATTACATACTTTTCTGTCGACTTATTCCCCGAAACAATTATTTTCATCATTTCACTTTATCACCTGCCTTCGTCTTCCAATTTACCATCATTCTTGCACTTTCTCTCTTTTGTGATTACAGCTTATATTCTTCCATGTCCTTTTGTCCCTATAAGCCAAACAATGCTGCAAGTAACCCTATCGACGATGCAGACCATAGACAACCCCTCCAGCCCTGAAAAAAAAAAGAAAAACCACTGATTCATTCACACAATTATTTCCTCAATTTCACCATTTCCCGTTCACCGAGTCGTTTGAATTTCTTGATTCTTTTCTTTCGACTTCGATTTTCTGCTTGTTTTTCCATTTCCTGCGTCTCTCATCATTCAACTGAGATTGGGGGGGGGCAGAAAAACGTAGGTCCGGCTGGGGACAGGGGGGTCGTGGACCTTAGGCCGAGTAATAGGCGTCCAAACTGCGTTCCATTTCAAATAGATTTTCTCGCCAGCGGAGGGCGCCACATCTCTAACATCCAGACATAGTAAATACATTGCCGATGGTTATTTATGGGCTGAGGAAAAGGCAATAAACAATGAAGTGCTTGTTAACCCCACAATCACTTCTTTGCTTTAAATTCAATGATCGGCCCATCAACACACATAAGCACGCTCTCTCGAAAAACCTTACGGGTAAAGATATGTACACATACAGTCAATCATAAATGAGAAATGAAGCCATACAAACGCTGAAGCAATTCTATGCAGATTTTAATAATAATAATAATAATAATAATAATAATAATTGCACACACACACACACACACACACACACACACACATATATATATATATATATATATATATATATATATATATATATATATATATATATATTTGTGTGTGTACGTGTATGTAAATATGAAGTTGATATAATTCGTTGGGGTCTCAATGCCAGAATAGAGACTATAACAAACATTAAATTCTAAGCGTTGATAAGTCCAGTACCAGTCTGAATGAGTGTTTAATATATTACTGGATATATTTACGTTTGATAGTCGGTACCATTCGCTGAAATGCACACACCGCTTAGTTAACCCAAGGGTTAAAACAAAGATATCACAACATGATCTAACAACATCACATGCCTCAACCAACAAGAAATTCTTGGAACAATTATGCACCCCACCAGTTTTTTGTATTACTTTAATTTCCGTTTTTTTCGGATGAGCCAAAAGTAGAAATAAAGTGTCATTTCTCTTGGAAGGTCTTCTGATACGGTTTGTATTCAGTTTTTAATACAATTTCAGTAAAATGAATCAATTTTTTCTGACTATTTTTTACCTCAAAAAGTAAAAGGTAATCAATATATATATATATATATATATATATATATATATAACCATAATCTGTTATATGTCAATACATCTATGTTTACTTCATTTTACAGCTTGAAGCAGCAATTTTCAATGTTTTGCTCTGGCCTACTAAGCGACTCCTCCAGAGTTCCGTGGCCCCCTGCAAAGCAAGGTTACCACATGTACAAATAGAGAGAATTCATTTATTGTTATTCCAGTCCATGAGCTCTTTCAAACTTGCCATGACTATAATTGACCCCGTTAAGCATGGCTGGCCTGGACAATTCAGGTTGTTATGAAAGAAATGATTGCCTTAGCCACCAACTAGACATTTTATGTCAACCCAAGTGCGAAATAGTCGAGGGAAATGATGTCATTGGCAATAATCCAAACAATTTTTTCATTTTAGTCCGAACAGTTTTTTCTTTATTTGAAAAATGTTTTGACAAAAAAAAAAAATTAAACAATTAAGTTTGATTTATTCCATGTATCCTGGTAATATGGTTGGTTTACCATTGCTTTCCTGAGAGGCGTGACACATAGGAGATGAGAAATAGTTGGTACAGAAATCTCTGACCTGTCTACACTCTTATAGAGTCGTTAGTAAAAGTGGATGTGATCAATCTTGTACTTTCTCGACAGCAATGTAGGAATATGTGACAATAAGCACTGCATCATAAGATTCAAGCAGCGGTAAAAAAAATATCTGATAACTAGTTGAGTGAATGAGCTAATAACAGACTGATAATTATGAGCCTTATTTGCTATATTGTTGATTGTGAAGCAATACAGACTGGTTTTCAAACCACCGTTTCACAGTAGCCACCGACTTTTGATACCTAATCTAATTTCTTCATCATCATCATCATCATCATCATCATCATCATCATCATCATCGTCATCATCATCATCAAAAGTTGCAGCCTTTAAACATCTGTCTTTGGACATAAACCTACCCTAAGATATACGAGATCTCGCTATTGCAAGCGTCGCCAAATCAATATTTCCTGAACCTGTCTAAATGATCACAACAATCCTATATTCTGCTGGCCACTGTTTTGCATATCATCTTTTGGGATTCTTGTTGTGAGTGGCGGTGTCAAGCAGTCGTCCAACATTGTTGCAACTTGGTCAGCCCATTACAATTTGAGTTTTCTGATGGATTCTATCATATCTCCGACTTCTGCTTTTTTTTTCTCTAATATACTGTGCAATCTGGTGATCACTCCATATGATATCAACTATGATCCTCCGGGGGTCCGATTGGTCTGATACAATGTCAGGAAATAAGGTGCACCATTTGGTTCGAACTCAATACTCTTGCAACAATCAGCGAGATTAGATTGCTAACAATGGATGGACAGTATCACTTGAGAATAATGAAATTATCGAGAATCTTAAATTAAATCGACATAGGATCACACGGGCACAAAATTTCTGAGGAGAGAAATAACCTACTTTAGTAAAATGGTAATACTAACTGATTCCTCAGGGACAACTGACAATTGGTTTTGAAAATCTATAAAACAACCCTGATGACTTTGAGATGGAAGTAGTGCAACTAATGCCACCAAAATGAATAGTGAATCTAAATACCATTTAGCATTAAAATCTTTTTTCATTAACTATTGAAAACCAAAATAAGGGATACGAATTTATAATTAAATTTGGTAGCTATCCCTTTGTATCTCAAGAGAAATTAGTTCATTATATAGATGAGTGCTGATGCAAACCATCGACTATTATAGTCATTAATGAAGTTAAGGCATTTAAGTTATATATTCTTACACAGCTACAATTCACAAGGCTATTTAAAGGTTGCAGTTTATCAATTACATTCAGATATTGAGGAATCTGTATTTTTATAGATGTTTTTAATCTATTTTGTATGTTTTTATATGGAAAAAGACGATGATGTCATGAATATAATCTATTATGACCCTATTCATTTTTATATAACGGAATTTTCTCATACATGACTTCAAATTTGATGATTTAGTGATTTATTCTTGACTGTGGGGGTGAGTTTTCAGTATTTTTCAGTGTGACAATAGTTGATTTACCTGAATGCTAACAATTTTTTTTTTGTTAAGGCCAAATTTGATTTGGTTTATAGCATCCATAAGAAGGTAATGAAAAAAGGATTAGGAATTTTAATTTTATGTAGAGACCGTTTGAAACTGTTTCAAATTGTTATTGGCCTATTAAGTCGTCTGTAATTATACAAGCTAGACCACAAGGCTTTTCAAATTTAGTGAATGATATTTCAAGATATGGAAAAATGTTTCCTGAATTCTGTTTTCTTGTGTTGGAGAAATGGGAAGGAAAACGGGACAAAGGAATAGAGAGAGCATCTAGATTGACCGAACACACATCGATCTTCCAAAACTGATCGAAAAATAATGGCCATCAATTCAGTTGTCTCCCAAAAATGTTTCCAGAAAGAAAATAAGAAAAACATTTTGCCAAATTCCCTGTCCCACCAAAAAGATTGAAACACAAAGATCCTCTTGAAGAAATTGAAGGCATCTGATTATTGCGTCTGTCTGTAAAGGAAATTTAAATCCACCCTTAAGAGATTTTTTTTTTGAATGATAATTGGAAAATGCAAAAAAAAAAGAATTTCCTGTCTTGGATGGGTGTCAGTCAATAGAAAGCATGACAAAACAACATCATTTGTTTGTGGAACACTAAGGTAACTGAAATTTGATCTTCTAAAGAAGACGTTGGGAATGTGACTTCAGGATTATACATTCTTAACAAGGCTTTTCAGGATAATTTTTACATAATCACCAAAGGAACAAAAAAAGAAAAAAAACTAAACATTTAATATTTCAATTATTTTATTTTATTTTTTGGAGCGGAAGTCACTCTGTTATATTTTTCGAAAATGTGCATAGTGTTTTGTTGTACTGTGTACAACTGTCAGAGTTCACACGTAGGCAAGGAAAGATTGAGACTTGAATTACTATGTAATCTCAATTGAAAACTACATATATATATATATATATATATATATATATATATATATATATATATATATATATATATATATATATATATATCATCATCATCATCAGTCTTTTATCGTTCGTTCTTGGACATAAACCTTCCCCAAGATTCGCCACAATTCTCTATCGTGGACGTTGCGGGGCCAGTATTTTCTAAATTTGTCCAGTTCATCTCTCCATCATGTATTTTGTCGGCTTCTGTTTTGCATGTGTTATCTCGGGATCCACGTTGTGAGTCATGATATCCAGCAATTGTCTGTCATTCTTGCAACACGGCCAGCCCATTGCCATTTAAGTTTACTTATAGATTCTATGATGTCTCTGACTCTCATTTTCTTCCTTATATACTGTTCTGTCTTGTGATCACTCCATGTTAGGTTTAGCATGATTCTCTCACGTGTGAATTGCATGCTTCTCATTTTGCAGGTTTGTCTCTTGGTTATGTTCTAGGTTTCAGCGCCATATTGACTGTATAGAGTAGGATCGCATTTTAGTTTTGTTAGCCAGTAGTTTTCACAAAGGGGAGTTGCTAGCCTCAATCCCAAAATGGAATGCTCTACAGAACTGGTGGGTTCCACCGCTTCGCTATTTACCAATTGCTGGGGGAGAATGGAGTTCATGCTTTTCCCAATTTGTTTTTGATATACTTTTCTATTCTTGCAACCACTACTTCAATTCACATTTTTACATTTTGTCTGCATCAGAGATATCAAAACTCATTAAGTTATCTTTGTAAACATCTATAGATAATTACAAGATATTTATTTTATTCAATTCTTTTTTTCAAGGTGGGGTGGATTTCTAACCGAGTTCCCAAATCGATAATCTAATTTGAATGTTCTAATCGGATAATCTTGTAATCTGCATTAATCCGGAAGATTCCGACCGGCTTATCGATGACATCTCTTTTAACATGAAGCAGAATTCATGTTTCGAAATCCGATGAAGCATAAACATTCCATACGCTGCAATCACGATTAACATCACAGTTCCAGATAAGAATCAATTTCAAAATCATTTCTACTGGTGCCAGCCAAATATATTCAGTGAAAAAAAAAGAAAAGAGAATTTCATCATCTAAAGTTTATTTGTTTGTTTCAGTTCGGTTAAATTTGCAAACGTTTCCCTGGGGATAATGGAATATTTCTAGGAAATATAGATTGATTAGCTGATTTTGTGAAAATGCGTTTTAAAAAGAAGAGGAAAAGGGAGGAAAGAAAAAAAGGAGAGGAACTGAAAGAAAAAGAAGATAACGGAACAGACAGAGAACTAAAGACGATAAGAAAAAAAGAAAAGAAAAGAAAATGAAAGAGGAGAGAGGAAAAAATTAAAAGTAATGAAACCAAAGGAGAGGGATAGGATCATTAAGAATGAGCAAAAGAGAGGGAATGAGAAGTATAACAAAAAATGAAAGAGGTACAAAAGAGAGGAAGAGAAAAACAAAGAGGAAGGATTGGAAAGAGGGAAAAGAAGAAGAAAAAATGATGCGAGACAGACGATCAAAGAAGAGATAAAATGAGAAAAAAAATGAGAAATATGAAATAGAAGAATATTGTTAGAATGACGCTGGTGTAGACATAGATACGATCGGGAGAATAAAATGGATCGGTCTAATGAAATACGAGATTAAACAAGGGGTTTCCAATGTTTGTATACCTATACCAACACCATATCATAAGAATCTGAATTAAAATCGGTTCATATATCGCTGCAATGGTACGAGCTAAAAAAAAAACCTGAATCCACCCCTAAATTCAATCAATCTTTTCCTGGGTAATGGCCAACCCATCCAAAAATCGTTATCGAAATTCGTTGAAAACCTTTGGAGATATTGTGTCACGATCCCAATTGAATACATAGATGTGTGAAAGAGAACAAAATATATCTATGAGTCAAAAACAATTCTGGAATGTGCCCCCCCCCGATCCAACCACATTTTTCTTGCCTCTTGGCCACCCTCCCAGAAAGTTTAATTTACATTCATTGAGGAACTTTGAAAATAATATGAAGCAGACAAGCGTGTAGAGGAATGGACGGACAGGCAAACAGACAAACACGAATGAATACAGATATCTTTTCAGATTTCGTTGGCAGATGCAAAGGAAAGAGAGTATGGCAAATAAAAGATTTGAAGAGAGAACGAAAGAAGGCTGTGGATTAAAAAGAAGGAATGAAAACGAAATGAGAAAACAGATTTTGTTAGTCGATCAATAGAAACCCTCATGCTACTGATATCTTTTGACAGCATGCCGTGTTGAGGGTGATCAACTGAAAAATTAAAAACAGGGGTGCCAATGGATAAGTTACGTCTACTGTCTTTTTCTGGGAAGTGATCGTTAAATGATTTTAATTTTTCAAAAATCAAGTGTGTATGCAGCCAAACATAAAAAAGAGATCAATTTTGGATAAATTTGCATTGAAAAAAAAACCTACCTCTAAAATAACAAATTTTAGGGGGGATGAAACACGACATAAAATATATTTTCTAAACTTAATGAGGAGTAAATGTACGACGTTTCAGTTCTCTTGCTCTATCAGCTCAGTCTGTACCTGCAACAGTAAGTACATATATGCACACATAGTCAGCAAGACACATTTGAACACTGAAGAAAACTTATTTTGACAGTTAGGTGGTAGACAGTTATGGTTGACGGTTTGTAATAAACGCATAAATCTTCAGCGAGAGGAGATAAAAGATGGCGATATGAAATACTGACAGAGGGACAGGCGGAGTGATTATGAAACGACTTTATTCCGTTGACAGCGAGCAAACAAGTAAGAATCTCGGAGGATTCCGCCATTCAGACGCGAGAAACTTGCTTTCGAAAAAGACTTGCACCGTCAACGCGTTTACTTTTCTCGACGGAGGAAAATAAAACCTCTTTGCCTTTCCATATCCTGTTTGTATCTCCACAATTCGTTTCAAAGTTAGAAACAACTAAATGCTCCCCACCTCTCACTCTCTCTCCTTCGTCTTCTTGTTTTTCGATTTATGAATATGTTTATAATTCTTATAACTTAATGCAAGATGGAATAAAAGAGAAAAAAATAATATCATGATAAAGTATTTCCATCTCATTTTAGACTCGTATCTTTCTGTTCCCCTCGGATTAGAAATTTCCATCAAATTATTTATTCATTGTTCTTGAATTCCTCCTGCGTTATTTTTCGCTCATTTTACCATTTGATATTTTTCTGGAATCATCCTACTAAATGTCCGACCGAAGATACGAATCTTGAACGATGAAAAATTCCTTTCTAATATTCACGGTTGTATTGGGACGAGTTCTTGAACATTAATTATTTTTTTCTTTTTCTTTGAGCACGTATTTTTATTTATTTTCAACTCAATTGATTGTTTTAGCTTCATTTTTGAAGAAGTTTTTCTTCTTCTTTTTGCCTCTTTCCCTTCTTCCCCCTCTTTTTCTTCTTCCTCTTGTCGTTCCATATCATGGCATTCCTACTTATTCCTTCCTTTTTATTCCCTTTCTTCTTCTTCTTTTTCTTCTTTATTCGTTTTCCCCTTGTCGTTCCATATCATGGCATTCCTACTTATTTCTTCCTTTTTATTTTCTTTCTTCTTCTTTTTCTTCTTTATTCATTTTCCCCTTGTCATTCCATATCATGGCATTCCTACTTATTCCTTCCTTTTTATTCTCTTTCTTCTTCTTCTTCTTCTCCCATTTTATTGGACTCTAATCTTTAACCGCTCTAGTCAGTTATTTCTTTCCCTTCATTTCTAACAGAATATTCCAACAACATGCTCCTTACCTGTTCATTATTCTTTTTTCTTTCCCCAAATCAATCAGAGTATCTTCCTTTAAAAAAAAATCTACCACTTGCACTTGAGGTGTTAAATAGAGGTGGAGACAACAGTCAACGTATTTTCGTCCTTTCAATTTTCTTCGACGATTTCTTACACGAACAATTTTTTTTAACTTATAATTCACTTTCAACAGAATACCATTAACTGTATATCTCTGGAGTACATTCTTTATCCAATTGTGAAACTCACATGATGCTGAACGTAGGATGAGACTTTGAGAACAATATTGTTCGTTTCCTGAGCTCATAGCCAACCGAGACTTGGTTTGCCATACCATTTACCAGTATATGAGGAGAAAAATGTTTGCTTTCATGCCTTCAGCCAGCAAGGTGGTGGTGGTGGGGGGGGGGGCAGTGAGAAACATACGGAAATTGTTTGATCCGGAGTTTGATCTTGACTTGCAGATTCCATGTTCCATTTTGAAAAACTGTCAGAGCACGTCCATCTCATTTGGACTGAATACCAGATCGGTACACAACTGGGGCTATGATATGCCATTTTTACTTTGATTGCAAAAGGCTGCAGAAAACAGCATTTTCAATAAAAACTGTTTTCAAGTAAAGTCTCAATAATGGAATAATTCCCAATTCTATTCAATGATATTTGCTGTAAGATAAATGATCAATGAAGCAAATGATCAACGAAGCAAATGATAGAACAATAGATATTTATTCAACGCTTTTCAAACTTTCTTTACAATACTCTCTGTTGGTAAGCCGATCCAGACAGAAGTCGGTGAACAGCCTATTCCTTGTGCGTAAGAATGATTATTTACTTAACTTACTCAAGTCTGGCACGAGGATAAATAAGAGATAGGGTAAACGCGTTGCGCCAATGACCTGAAATATAAAGGTCCTGTTAGCTTTGAAAATCAGTATTTGAAATCCTGGCTCTCTATTTGAATATTAACATCGAACACTTGCGCTGTTAGGACGTACACAATAATCACAGCCACTAAGCAGGAAGGCAGACACAGGAAGTATAAGTAAGAAATAACATGCCAAGTGGTAATAATGATATCATCAAAGCATAAAATCAACCTCCCTATAGTAATTAAAGGGTATCTATCTATATTATGAAGATACTTCTTCTGTTTGATTTGGTGTTTTATCTGTCTGTATTGCATAATAAAAGTAAGATGAAATATACAAAACTTGCTGATACATCTCCTATTAATCATTTCAACCAAAGAACTCTTCTACCGAAACGAATCTACTCGCTCTTTGATGAAACCTCAGATGAAATTGATTATACGTAAAAATTTATTGGGAACGTGCGATAGCGCTGAGCTCTTCATATGAGTTGCTTAAATTTTTACACAGAACAACTTTTTTTCTTAAATTTTGTAAGAACATTTCGTGATAGCTTCCTTGAAACTCAACCAATATTAATCCTCATCATCCTGTAGAGAACTTGATTCTGAGTAGCACTTTTTTTCATCATACCAACTAACAAAATATTGACGTGAAAACGATAAATACAAAATTTTACCAAATTGCATTCTTTTTCTCGTATATTGTATCGTTTTAAAATGAATATTAACTTGAATACGAGTTTTCCATATTAATGTATTTTGTGGAATGCGTGATAACCTTTCTTTGGCATCTAGCATTAGGACACATCGATATATAGTTTACGATGTTCTACAAACAAAGATTGTATTAGGAAATAAAAAGAAGGTACTTGTTACTGTAAACATGGAATTCAGTTGACGGCCATTTGTCAGCAGTCAACCGATATGACAGAACGATTTTAAATTTTGAAACGAGTGAATCTGCTGGAAAATCACTATTTAAGTTAAAAAACAATCCATTCGTTTACTTATAAGTTTACAATGATTTCTAAAAGAAAAAAATTACACAGATTTTAAAGAAGCCAAAGGCCGACGGAAAAATGCAAACTTGCACAAAGTAATGATATAATCGTCAAAACAAAAAAAAAAATGAAACAAAGGTTATTTTAACATGAATTAATAAAAATAAACATCAACTCACAGGCAAAATAGAATAAACTTTCTTCAAAATTTGGTTACATACCTGTCACTATAAACATCTTTTCTGTGTCAGTGCATTAATACCTTACGTCTATTTTGCAATGAGATATTCTTATTCGGCATTTATGTTTCAAGTTTTTAATATTTTATTAATACTTTATGAAGGAATGCATTTCTCTTACTGGTTTTCAATATTAGCAGCTTTGAAGTAGTGACTGTTAAGTCTTGCAGTAAGTAAGAAAACATTACGAATAATTCTATTCATCTTTGTTTGAATTATTCACTAGCTTAAAAAGTGCTACTCAAAGGTAGAATATTTCGGAAGAAAATGTCCAGTAATGAACCTATTTATTTTCCCTTCTAGCTGATGTCTCTGTCAGTGATTTTAGATATTGTTATTATTCAAAACCCCTTTCACCAAATACTTTTCTCGGTTTGTTGCTCATTATCATCACATTTCCATGATGTCAATTTGATGGTCCATAAATAGACGTTTCAAGAACGCTATTTTGCTTTCAGTGCGTATTTGCGAGTTTCAAGGTTCTTGCTTCGAAAAAGTCAAGATAAAGAAGACAAAACCAGTTTTCATATATTTTTCGGATAATCTTTAAAAAGCCTGTTTGATTCGGATACGTGCCTATGAGCAGATTTACTGGCTCGCTACATGAATATATCAATGCCATGTTTTTATGGAAAGTTAACCTTACCACAATTGGTAGTATGTGAAGAGGGTTATTCCAAAAATCTAAAATAGAAGCACAAGCTTACCTCACTATCCGAAAGGAATATTCCTATACAATTTTTTTTAAAGCTGGCATGAGGTAAAGCGAGGAAACAATCCATATTTATTTACATGATTGATTTTTTAGCATTCCCAGATACCAAAAGTTCAAAGTGAATGAGAGAGAGAGAGAGAGAGAGAGAGAGAGAGAGAGAGAGAGAGAGAGATTGTAAGCTGTCTCTATAACAGATCATTGCAGAATAAACGCTGAACCTTATTTTCGCCTTTTGCCTCTTTCCTAAAAGTGAGCATGGAGCAAAGCAAGTCAATTCCATTCAAGTCAAACATCATTATAAGCGTCGATGAAAACAGTCACCAAAACATAGATTTCTTCACTTTCTAAGCCAGTCTGATTGGCTATGTATGTGTCATGCGTTGAAGCTGCACTGATGAAGCTTAAGGACCTAACAGTGAGAAAAATATCCTCCTCTATTTTGACCAAGTCCCATAACCGTAAGAAATAGCTTCGCCACCAATTCTGAACCCTAAAGTGGAAAAAATTCACCCCTCTATTTTGACCCCGAAAAGTGAGAAAATAATTGTCTCTCCATTTTGACCTATAAAAGCAGAAAAAAATGTCTTTGCTTTGTTCTCTCTTTCTAGATGGCTGAAGGGAAATGATTAAGCTCAAAAACAGTGAAGTATTGGTCGAATTAACGCATGCTCCTACAAACCTAACTTTTCAGCATACGATCAGATGTTAGATGTCTAGATAATTTCATTAGATGTTCTGCAATAGTAGAAATAATTGTGATAACTCGTCAATAATAGGATAATATTCCGATAAAACTACGTACGTTCCGCACAGTTTCATGTGTTGTGAGTTAACTAATAGATTTTATTTCATTCTTATCCGGCATGATCCCTTCAACAATGTTTTAATATATGTATATTAAGTGAAATCGAAAAACAAACTGTATTTACCTATGGAATAGTAGGTTTTCCGTGAAGTCAGGTTTTGACTTAAACAACTGTGTCGACAAATATGGTAACTGCATTCTACTCCTGTGGAACTAGTCATTCTGAGTTTATTAGTTATGTCGCAAGACATAATGTGATGTATCTGCTGAAAGAATTTTATTACCTATGATATTCAAGTTCAAATTAGGTTTGCCATAAGCTACGTGTAATTTCCTAATTTTGTATTTTTGTCATCTGCGTATGGGCGTGGGATAAGTTCTTTGCGGCCAGAAAGAAGAGAAAGAACATTCTATAATTTTCTCTCTTTTTTTCAAGTCTGTACCTAATGCTGTAGTATTTTTCGTTTGAATGTGTAGATTTTTATTATACTGATAATCAACAGTAATTGCAATTGTAGATCTGATCTGTTGAAGGAAAGTGTGTTGTTTGATTTCTTGCTGACGATTACACAAGAAATGTGATTTGGGATTAATTCTATTTCAGTTTGGTACTAAATTACAGATGTCGTATAAAAAATAAATGTGTGAAAGGCATAATAATAGAGGACATACTTACCCAGGTATCAGCTTTAACGAAAAAAAATTAGATGCAAATTCTTTGGCGTATTTTTGAGAATAGACATGTGTTACCAAATGAGTGCATGTGGGGCACAATTTCAGCAGTTTGAAAGTGATGTTATATCTCGAAAATATGTTTATGCACCTACGACAAAATGATTGTGTTCGTGTTTATATGTTGTTCGTTCCCATCCCTTTTCCATGAAAAGATCATTTGGGTTCTTTACTGAAAGGGTTGATAAGAAGCCATGAAAAGTATCCAAGAGGGATGTATAACAGTTCAGTTTATGACTCCTGGGGGAAGCAGCTGTGTTTGAGTATCTAAAAAAAAAAAAAAGAAAAAAAAAGCTAACCAAATTTCACATTTAGTTTGCTTATACCCGGAATCGAAAATATTGCATTTTTGATGCAGGAATCTTTCAGCACTGTTTTATCTGTATACACCATCAAGAGAGAGACACAAAACTGAATACGGATTAGTTTCATAATCAGACTCCTTGTTTTTGATATGGAATCAGATCACACCTATCCACGGGTGCATCGTTTTCCTTTATGCAAATTTGTCATCATAATTCTGACCGGCTGAATTCGAACATGACAGGCTTTTCTGAAGATTGCATCGACGGTATCAATGCGAGTATGAAATTCATAAATCGAAAAAAACTACACTAAGAAATGATTTGGGCAAAACGTCTCCCGCCATGTTGAACACCTCTATCATTCAACAAACTTTCAAAGGATTTATATGTATAAATATATCATTTCCCTGAATTGATTCTTCACTTTACTACTAGAAAAAAAAATTGGACGGTGGGATAAATCTATATTTATTAATCTTGTGTATGTTGTCGGATAAGGGGCTATTACATGCTACCAGTACATTGTAATCTGGCATGGACTATGTCATGTTACTACGGGAGGAAAGGACTGTCGGGATATTCCCTCTTTACGTGAAGGACTATGCATTGCACCGCCACCAAAATCGAGTAAATCATAGGGGAACCCAACTATAAGAGATCATACTTGGACATTGATAGTTTTTTTTTGCTTGTCGGAGGTTTCAGATCCGTGTGTTTTTCAATGAGGTTCTTGGTTTCATCTGAGATTTTACCGATGGTTTGAGTGTTTTTCGGTTTAAACATAGTTGGATTTTTGTCTAAAAGAACGAGTGTCCATAGAATCCTCAAAAAAGGAAGAAATCAAGCAAAAAAATACGGAGCCGAGGCTAGCAAAATATGTGATAGCAAGACGGGTTAAGAAAATATTGGATCCTTGAAGCCCAAGATAGAGAGGTTGGGGCGAATCCTGGAGAGGTCTATGTTCAACGACGGACGATAAAATGATGATGATGATGATGTTGATGATTGTTTTTTTTTCGTCTGTTATGATAGCATGTACTGTTGATTTAAATTATCCAAATGCTGCACCTTTGATCATTCCTTATGTTCGTCTCAGACAAAGTCCGATACAACCATACGACCAGCATTATTGGATTATTTGTACAGAGCATAGGAGATTAAGTTCATTGTCTGTAAGTGTACAGCTATATCAATATTGAGTGAAATAATTTGCTGGGTGTTTGCCTTCTGGCTGAGATGTTTTGCACATTTTTCTCGCCAGTGATCATTATTCAAGCTAAGGAAAAGCCAAGACTCATGTTGATTTCGAAGGCACGCAAGCCACCCTCTTTTGAATAGTCATAATCATTGTACAATCATTCATCTAGCACTGTACTAGTAAATATAATTTTTGCTCGTTGGTCCTTTAGATGATGCATATGGCTGCCATGTTGATAATATTTTGGAGATTCTGTTATGTGTTATACACCGATCTGTTCGAACTGTTACCTACATCTTGAATGGACACAACGCTTTGGTCGTTGTTCCCTCCATCCTTATTGAGGTGTTTGTTGTACTCAGTATCCTTCAGGGGATCTCTGAGAAAATAAACCATTACAATAATAGATTAATCTGTGCCAACTAGTATCCTCATTTTTGTCGGTAAAGTCCCAAAGTTACCATCGTGAACTCTTCTATTATAAATATATCATCAGTACTCTGCCAGTGATGATTGCATTGATTTCTGATCGAAGACAATCCAATGTCCACCTGATTTCCAATGGTCAACACAGAGACTGATGGCAGAAATTCACAAAAACCAATTGCAAAATTTGGTACTTGATCCTAACTTTTCTGTTAAAAGACAAAAACATCAACTTCAAACATCTGAGCGAGAAAGGGTTGATGTTGCAGTAAAACTAGTGGAATTGGATATGAATATGTATTTGGCGAAAGGGCAGAGAGAAAAAGTTACAAGGAAGAGGAAAAAACAAAGAATTCCAAAAATATATACTATACTAAATACAGGTCTGGTTAGTCGCACAGAAGAAACTACCCCGTGACCAATGTATTTTGACATAATATTGTGTTGGAGTTGAAGAATAGGGGTCAATGATTGAGTTACTTTTCTCCCTTTGTTTGATGGTTCTCACAAATAAAAGGGTCTGACTATCAAACAGAATCACGCATAAACAGTACCAGGTACACACTAAAGGAGTGATTCAGCATGAACTAATTGTAATTTGGGCTCATACTGAAAGAAAATTTTGGGGTTGGGAGGGAGGAAACGCTCTTTATGAACATAATAGCGAATAAAAATGTAAATTTTCTTTGCTGTAGCTCCATTGATAATGTGTATGCTTGTGATACATACATAGCCAGCCAACACTTGAAAACTGGCAAAAACCTATGCTGACATTTTTTTCCATCGTTTCAATTGACAGTTTAAAAGTTAATATCAAAATCAGATTGAGTCGATAAGAAGTAATTCACAATGGAGTAGTTATAAAGCATCTGAGAAAACAAAATATCTAAGCAATTTGTATAGTTCGGAATAGCAAGCTTGATTTCAAGAAAGACATGAAATTATCAATATTACAATATTCATAAACGACAGAATGGGTAGATAGCATAGCTGTAAAATCATTCACAGGAAAAACGAAAAGCATACAAAAACTATTCCAGTATTTGCCAAACGGCCAGTTAGGACTTATAATTGCTTTAGAAACATCGGTTTTCGTAAAATCATCGGTTAAGCATAGTTGAACTTAGATCGGAGACCGTTTGGGAATACTAAGTGCCATAAGTTGAGGCATAACAAATACTTAAAAAATGGTACCCAATGCCTCACTGCTAAAGAGTGATATTGAGGGTGAGTGGTTGTCAAACCACGGATTGGAGTTACGCTCACTCGTTTCAGAAATTATAACAGTAATATGGACTATAAGCCTTCGGATAGTTTTGGACTATGGTCGACCATTCATTTTATAGTTTTAAAATGATTTTTAAAAAATAGTTATAATATTCAAGTACGGGGGTCAATAAAGAAAACTCAAAGAAGAAATTTCCTGTAAACTATGAAATCCTCACGATAAGCCATTTATGCATATTGATATTAAGACTAGGTAGAATAGTTCCTCAGGGGTTGCCGTACTGACAACAGTACGGTGAGTCGAGTTTAATCCCTACCTGAACAAGGTTGCGTTCACTCTGCTCTAATGCTTCCGGGGAAGGCATAAACTTATCTCTTCTCTGTAGTTAGAATGAGGGTACTACCCACTTCTTGAAGGTTTATAATGCAGAAGTCTACGAAAAAATGATCGGGAAAGTATCTTATTCAAAGCGCACTAATTGCTATACAGAAGATAACAATGGTAGATGATATCGATTCGTAGAAATGAATATATAACTATCGTGTATGGTATGGTTGAATTATTTTTCTTTTATATATATATGTTCTTTTGTCCACAACATTTTGGTGGTGTAACTTACTAACTTTTCTTGATTTTAAAATGTGTAATCCCTTATAATTTATGCTCACATTAGACTTGATGACTCACATCTATTTCTCTTAATATATATATATATATATATATATATATATATATATATATATATATATATATATATATATGTGTGTGTGTGTGTGTGTGTGTGTATATATGTATATATATATATATGTTTATATATATATATATACATATATATGTATATATATGTATATATATATATATATATATATATATATATGTATATATATATATATATATATATATATATATATATATATATATATATATATATATATCAAGAGAGGAAGCGAGAGAGGGGGATTTCGGTATCATACTTCAGTGTCAAATTCCATATTGCTTCCCTTTCTTTATGTGACCTATTTACTCAAGCAGAAATGACCTGATAAGAGGTTCACAAATTATATTTATATCAATGCCTGATCAGGTAATTGGTTTGACCGAACAAAGTATGTGTGCCGCTTTCAGGTGTCGTGCAAGCCAATTATACAGAGCCACAAAAATAGCTTCAACTTCACACAGAGGCATAACACTTGCTCAGAACAGTTGTTTGAAAGTGTGCAAGGTTACGTGTCTGCACATGTCTCTCTCTCAATATATACGTGACACTCAGGTGTACTTGGAGACAATTACTGATTCTTCAAATTTTATCGACAGCACTTAAATTTTAACCCTCTTACAATATTTATTTTTGCTTATATGTGCTTTCTACAAAACTTCACTTGCTGTAAATAGTGAGAAAGCGTCTCTGCATTTGATCAGCAAACTGCGTGAATTTCGTCATCCAAAAACGAGTGGAAATTGCACAAAAAATAATTAAGTCATCTAAAAGCATATCCAAGGTTATCCTTGTCCCTACAATGCTTTGGAACGAATACAGCTTCTTGTTTTAATTGATTCCAAATAAATCAGAATTTTATGACGTGTGTTTAAAATTGGATCTATAAGCATTGTATTAGACGGTATTGTTTATCAATTGACGATGATATCTACTTAAGACACTACAAAGATACCAACCAAAATCAGTTTTGGGTGAGTGATGAAGGAGTGACACAGTGAATAACTGACATAACAAAGCAATAAATCCAAGATAAATTTGGTAAGAGTGACACAAATATCACTGTAATGGAGTGACAATGTAAAATGCTTCAGAATCATTTTTACTGCTCCAGAAGAACTTTTGAACCGTAAAGAGAAACGATGAATGCGGAAAACTATGACTTGGAAGATAATTTCATTGATAAAGAACAAAAATTCTAATAAAATTCGAAACATCTAACAGTTGAATGCTTGTAGTTTTGGCAATAAATCTGAAACATTCCCAAAATTCCATTGATTATTTAAAGTTCACTAAACTTTCACTTCTGATAAGTGTAACTCCTTTGAAATTTTTAAAAAAAATCCTCATAGGTGTCACTTTCTGGTTAATATTATGTTACTCCTGAAATAGAATGCATGTCACTCTTTTTCATGAACTAAGCCAACAATCTATCTCAAGCCAAACACTTGAGAAAAATGAGATCTCATTTCAGCTGGGAATTAGTCATTAGCAGCAGCTGTTTGTCCCTAATGGAAGGTATCTGTTAACTCCCAGACCCTTTACAGCATTTATCTCTCTCCACTATCAGCATTGATATTCAGGCTTGTCTAAATAAAAGCCAATTTACGGATACTTGAAGAACGTTTTATGAAAGTTGGTCTCCTGCCGGAGAAGCAAATTTATTGTGAGGTCACGTTCCTTTATAAGACGATGATTCCCTTTGCTCGGCTCACTTGCACCGCTAATAAGATCAGAACGATCACGCCCGGGCCCCAGTTGGCTTGATTCTTTCTCCTAACGTGTCTCCTGTTGCGATAAGAGCACACCCCACCCTAAAGATTCCTATCCTCTTCTCTACTTCAGAGAAACAGCTTTTGAATAATGAAAAGAAGGCTTTAGGAAAGAAGAAATATTAATAAAATATCAAATTACACCTTTCCCTTTTATGTACATTAACCAAGCTCAGGTAGCCTGCCTGACTTTTACTCTTTGCAATATGTAAACAGCTTCACCTCTCAAGGTGTGAAAGAACTCCGCGGGCCCACGAGGCAAAATTTGAGAAAAGAGAAGATATATTTGTTATTGTATTTCGATAGTGATATCTTTCTGGTTAGATCACAGGGCTGATACACCCGGTTATGGACTTGTGAAGTGAAAAAAATCTTCCAGCTCTCCCGTGCTTAAGGGACAAGTGTATAATTGATAATTGTTACTTCAAATAGATATTAAGATGGCGATTGTTTAGCGATTCAAATGACACCGATTTTACAAGTTCTCATGTAAATTCCTTTCTGATGGACGTGAAAGACAGCGTACTGCCTATTATCCATTGCGATGCAAAACAATCCTAATAGATTAGAATGAAACATGACTTAAATTTTATTTTCGATTAATATATCTGAAAGTAACGACCTTTCTTATTTTCCAAAGTACGTCACTTTGAATGACCATATACAGCAGAAGCTGTTTATTATGATCATCGATAATCAGTCGGCGCAAAATACCGAAAAATCTATTGAATATTTTTATTTATCACATAAATCATTCAATGGGTTTCTTTTTTACAATGAATTTAATTGCATAACTTTGTTACAATCGGCAGATATGTTGAATGCACAGAAAGCACATGATACTCTTCATTTTGAAGCAACGCAGTCTGGGATATATGAAATGTCGCTACCCTTAGACATGGTAATCAAAAATAACATTGGATTTGAATCATTGGGAAACTTTTACTTCACACGGAATAATTTGCACTGCACTGCCTTCTATTACCATCTGAAAGCTATTTGTACGAGAGCTTGCAGAACCAGTGCCGTCCGTATAGCTAAACCATCGCCATATAAATATTCATACACTGCACGTTGGGAATGAGAGGCGGTTAATAAATAAATGAGCGAGTTTTTAATCTTGGAGATCCATCGAGTAGTCTAACTGTTTGTTTTTGGTCAACTGTTAAAGGAAAAAATCAGTTTAGATGATTTTGTTTCTTCGAGCGCGCACTAGGATGCCTGATAAAAGACGATTGTTACCAAAGTGAGATTAGATTGTTTTGTTATTCGCCTGTTCAAACCACGATAACAACGATTTTAAAGCAGTAAATATACATTTGAAACAACGAATGCAAACTGTTTCAATTTTGTATGGATTGCCCGAGGTTATCAGCCTATCATTGTTATCTGAGAAAAAAAAACTCAAAGTGACTTCCGTTTAAAATAAATACACGTGCATTCGAAAAAGTATGATATTTTAGGGGGAGATATTTTCCCCAAAGATGTGATATAAATATAAGCCACGGATGTCTTACAAGTATCACGATTCAAAAATATCATAGTACTGGCTTGAGGTTAATAAACTAAAGTGCAAATTCGTAAAAAATCTTTATGGTTGCTCAAAACCAAAGATTTTTCAATTTGTTATGAAAATAATGTTTCCTATATCTAACTTTAAAACTAATTAGTCAACATGATGGAAATTTATGCGGTTATTTGGTTTAGTGTCCATGAGAAGTGCAAAGTGAGCAAGAGGTTGATAGCAGAAAAAAGCCTCACTCTGCACAATTGCCGTTGAGAAAAGCATCAAGCCAACTCTTCTCCTCACACAAAAACGATGGGTAATTAAAAGAGTTAAAATGGTTTTCCAGCCATGGCTGATAAACAGTCAAGGAAACAGAAAGCCTGCGGAAATGTGAGCTCCGTCAGGCAACCCTACGTTTTTTACACCCATGATGAAATAATCCGTAGTTCTAGAGAGACTATGAACTGGGTTATAAGATGAAAAAGAGTGTAAAATGCTCTGACCAAGCTTCACACGCACTCACACACACTCACACACACACACACACACACACACACATATATATATGTATATATATATATATATATATATATATATATATATATATATATATATATATATATATATATATATATATATATACACACACACACAGTATATGTGGAACAAATCAGGCTAGCAGTATAACACAATATGATAATATATCAATGATATAAAGCCAATTCTGAAATGTATTGAATTTATTTCATAGGGTATTCGATACGTACAACTTTTTACTCATAAAGCTGGGTTGTTTTAGAGTAGAGCTGGAAATATATAGTAGAATATGGGTTCGTCACACAAACTAGCTCATTTTTCTGCCCTTTTCGGGAACATGAGCTAGTTTGTGTAGCGAATCCACATTCTACTACGTATATATATATATATTCAAGGGTCTACATAAAGATGAATGTACTTGCGTGAACTTGATTATTTCTTACACATATAATGAAGTTAAAAAAAACTCCAAAAATCATATTGCTCATACCTTTTTGAGCGCAGACCCCTTCATACTATGAGGTTCAGTGAAATGTAGATTCTTTTCTTGAATTTACCATCACTTGGCCTTGTTCAGAATAAAGTTAAGCTTAGTAACGGCGATTCTTTTCTCCTATAGCAACGATCATTCTTTGTTAGCGATATCTCAAGTCCATTGACCCTGACACACACCATGATATTTACTGTTTCTGAGATCCACCAAAGCTATTATTGGAATTTAACAAAAAATAAACGGGCAAAATAAATGTCCTGCATTAATTTATGTCTATATAAATTCGCCCACCTTCATAACATGTTTAATGTCAGTTTTATGTGTTGAGAAAAAGATTTAAACCCCATGCTCATTATTGCCTCTGGTGATAACGACTCAAAAATAGTAGGCAGGAACAGTTTGAAAGGGTCTGTGTGAAGCAGAATTTATAGTGAGCAGCGACGGTGCGTTATGTTTGTGGTGACTTTTTATTTTTTTTATTGCTAATAAAATTCGCATGATTATTTTATTATGCGTAATCAATAATCAGAGTATTTCTTCTTTATTTACTGGCAATTTCTCAGTTTCTTTGTTTCGAAGAAATCTTGAAAATGCTGGATATTCAGTTGTTAGGCATTAAGTGAGCCTTATATCGAGGGACTACATTTTTAAAAACATTCTTGCTTGGTGAGCACAATTAGTCGTCGCACATCTATCAATAAAAATGTCATATACTCAAATAAGTATGTTTAAATATTTAGTTGGTTGTCTGTTTTGTCCGATTCCAAAATTGATTGATCATTCATATGAAATGGATTAAGTGAAATGGAAGCTGAAAATAATAAAAAGGGTTCCAATAGAAATGGGACAAGCTGTTGTGACATAACAATAAAGATTACGTCACAAACGCTGGACGCTTGAAACTGAAATAAAATGAAAAAGAGTAAGTGCATAAATGTTTTTTCTGAAAGGGTAGATTTTTCAAATCAGGCCTTCCTTTTTTTCTTATTGTTTTGAATAAAATAGTATTAAACTTTTTTTTAAAAAGTCGTTTCTAGTAAAATAAGTTTCTTCTCATGCCTTTTTTAAATAGTGCTCGCTATCTGTAGTGTTTTCTTGACGTTTTGTCTCGAAACTTCATGTCCGATCACCTTTTAAAGCCAATTCGGGCTAATATTCAAAAAGAGTTAAATTTACGATACTTTTTTATTACGAATATTTTGCCGAATAAAATAGCTTCAAACTACTTACTGTCGATCCATACATGAATAAACACGTCATATCTGATAGGTATATGCCAGTATATAATAAAACATATCTATCAATCCATGTATGTATGTATGTATGTATGTATGTATCTATCGATCGATTGATCTATCAATCTATCTATCTATCTATCCACCCATCCATCTATCTATCTATCTATCTATCTATCTATCTATCAATCTATCTATCCCAATCTGCTTCCATCTTTCTACTTGACTTATGATTGGAGTAATTCGGGGAAATAAAGTTGATTTGAAGTAGGATATTTGTATTTTGGGGAAGACGAACCTGAATTAAAAACCTCGAGATTTTCTGAGATTAAATATTGACGTCGTGGGAGATTGAAAAGAAAAGAAAACAAAAAATTTGAGTTGTTTGTAGCTCCTTCGAAGTCCTTTTGTTTCTCCTCGGCCTCAAATGCATACACATAGAGAGGACCAAGTAGCCCCATCCACAACGTACCAACCAGCCCCCAACACATTTTTCTCTACATTCGATTCCAAGAGAAAAAATTCTAGCAGAGACTACTCTGAATGTGGTTCATATACTGTTTATTGCAACTTTCCATGGATATAAACAACGTTATCATCAAGCGCACAATTTAGCATGAACTAGACACTCGTTTGTCAAAGTGAAATACTTCTAACTGGCAGGTTGTGCTATCGAAACTTGGCATCAGTGTTGCATGCAACCCCGGGCATGTCAACGTAGTCTGCGTAGCGTTTCGTGTGACCGTTATTGGAATGTTCGAAAGCAGATGTTTTGGTTAAAGATTTCGATAATATGACGTCTACAAAAAATGTTCTTTCAGCCCTAAGTGATACTTGGCAATCTTCCGTTTTGTGTGGGTAAACATGTTAACCATTGTTGACTATGGATGCACAAAAGAGTAAAAGAAGAGTGACTTCACCGAAACTAACTGTATAGAATAACGATTGTAAATTGTAAAGTTCCTCCAACTCACTTACCAAAAACGACGTACATGTGCTGTTAACTGTTCTAAAATCGAGTGTATGAAAAATTTTGAAAGAAAAAGTTAGTATAAGTGTATTGTTATTTGTTTAAATATCACCGGGTGTAACGATAGTTTTGGCGATTTTATGCATCCGTGGTGGATTTCTATTATGCTAAGAACTGTTGCATTCACAAAACGACGGATTGTCCGATATTCTATGTTACGAATAAGAAAGCAATGGAAAAGAACGGATGGGAATGACTGGATACTTCGAAGCTGTACTTCCTAATGCAAGGCGAAAAGTAACGACCCAATTTAGCATTGCAGATGCAATGTAAATACACCCCCCCCCCTAAAACAGTTGAAAATATTTTTCTTCTGAAAACAGACAAATTTCCAGAGGGAAGGGAAGGGTTATGAAAGCAAAAACCGTTATTCTCTGAAAATTGATCTTATCCATGTTTGTTGAATAATCGACAAGAAACTTCAGAGGGGATGAATGGCAGATTTTGAGAAACATCTTTTTATTACAGTTATTTGAATAAATTTGTTCACATAGTAAAACTTACAGTTAAAGCCTGAGGGTCACTGTTGGCTGAAGTTAACAAATTAAGTTAGATACATAATAAATCAAAATTGCATGAGC
>OY735205.1:26230190-26235190 GCA_963457665.1 Thysanoteuthis rhombus | reverse complement strand
CATTTCCCCCTTTTGTATCCTTAATTTTGATTAGTTTTTTCATTGATTTTTTCCCCATGACTTTTCTTCGGGCTGTAATTCTTTGATATCGAGTAAACGTAGTGATTTGAAATAGAATGTAAACCCCCAGCGAGAATTGGAGTCATATCTCTAGCCAATTGGAGTACAACATATGTCTTGCTGCCTTCATCTACTTTGCCATAGGGATCCATATTCGTCGGAACTTGATTGTACACCTCTAAACTGAAACCCCTTACAATCGTTATCCGACGCCATGATTATACATATTTTTTAGACGTGGTTATCTTAATGCAATATTGAAATTCTTTTCTTACTATTCAGGCTCGGACTGTTATTCTGTGGCGAGTAGTGAATATTGCAGTTGGAAACAAAAACTAAACCAACGGTGAGGATAAGTCAAAGATCCCTCTATCAATATTATTATATCTGTTGTATTTATCACAACATTTCGGCTCTTGATTTTTCCTGCGAGGCTTTTATTGCAAACATTCCTATTATATATCCGAGTGTAAATATTTCCAACCTATAAAATTCCCTATTTCAGCAACATAACTGAGAATTATCTTCGATGTGTGGATCGTTCAAAATGGTCAGGCAATGAAACTCCTAACATAATGCGATGGACAACACACATCATTATCGGATGCTATATACACTCGGAGGAAGCTGAAGAACACAAACGACAAAAAGAACAAAGAACACCAAACATTCAGATATTTTATGCAAAAGTCCCTTGCTGTAATGAAAACAATTCTTTCCAGCATCCAGTGATCTTTATCGTTTATTTGGTACTCGTTTTAATGTTCAATGATTTTTGTAAGCGTCTGAGGCATTGCAGTTAAAGATGCGCACGATAATCGGCAAAATGAGTTCAATCCCAAACCAAGGGTGTTCGCGTTCACTCTCCACTAATGCCCTATTGAAACGCATGAATCCATATCTTCACCCCACTAGCTATGGGTAAGATACCAAGACAGACTGGTCTATCTAGCCAGGCAACCAGTCTAGGGGAAGGGATATTCTTTATACAAAACCAGGAGCTTACCTTCTTCTGGCAACTCCGGCGATGACACTGGTTCCAATCTATATCTAGACTACCTGCTTGAATAATTATCTTCCTCACAACTCTACCGTGCGCCCTGGAGAGACTGACGGCAGGGTAAACACTTTATAAGTGCAGATCCATGGTGTCGGAAGTCTTTCGGTTGCCACTACCAACACCAACTCTACCGGAAGGATAATGATCAAAACACTGAACATGAGACTACAAGTATGAATATTCAGTGGGATTATGGTAATGCTTCTGACGCAGATTTTTTTTTTCTGTCCACTTCCGGAGAGTTCATAAGAGTAAAGCAGACATATATTTGCATTACTCGCTTTCCAAATTCTTTCTTTTCCAGTGTCTACAAAGCTGGTTATTAAGTTCGTTTTTGCGCTTGATCGACTCCTAAATATTTCGCCATCCAAGGCATCGTTCGATGGTTTTAGTATAATTGCTTCAGTTCACCGTTAACCCACTCTTTTAGTATTGCATATTTAATCAAGCAGAATTGTCGATGATGCTTTCAAGACATGTTTGAGCGGTTGTATTTTTTTTATTTCCTTGTTAATCAGATCATAAAATGGTATGTTGTGGAAAACAGGGCGCTCGTGAGATTGACGACAGACAGCAATTATAATATATTGATGGACCCCAAGGCATATATCTAACAGTTGATAAAAATCGTGGTAAAAGTGGAGAAGAGTGGCGTTATTAGAATATTCCATTCCTAAAACCGAATTTTTTTCCTCCAGAATGTTTTAATCTAGCCTCATATTCTGAACATATCTTATCTCGGACGTTTTAAAGGAGACCAATTTATCCTCGTTGGAAGGTTTTAAATAGATGATGAATTATAATCCAACAATTGTGGTGAAGAAAAAATAAATGGTAGAAATAAAAAGGTCGGACTTAGATTTGAAGAGTCTTGCATCAGAATTATAACGGAAAATCACGTCCAAAATGCAATATAATTCTTTTTAATTATATCGTGGTATGTCGTCTCACCCTAGCTATGACAGCAGGCTCCACGTATCACAGGCTCCTCCTAGTCTCAGGATTTCCCGAGGTTTTGCCACATGTGAAATTACACTTGAAAGCTGCAACCACCCAAAGATGATTTATATTACAACGATCATCATCATCATCATCATCATCATCATCATCATCATCATCATTATCATCATTATGTTAGTGCCTGTCGTTGGCCATAGACCTTCCCCAGGATCTGCAAGACCTCTTTATCATGGGTGTCGAGGATTCAAAACTTTCTGAACTTGTCTAGTTCGTCTCTCCATCCATGTATTCTGCCGGCTTCTATTACGCTTTTGATGTCCGGAGATCCATGTCGTGAGTTTTGATGTCCATCGGTTGTCTGTGCGTTTTAATTTCCATGAGATGATTTGTTCCAAAGAATAAAAGATCATCAATTCTAAATAAAAGTTTCTTGTTTAAAGTGATGCCGGCTCGATTGCTTAACCACTGAGCTATACAAGGAATCTATTGATTACTTTCTGATTGTTCTCTTTTTGTTTTGATTATTATTAATGGATGACGACAATCAACACGCCAGGAAACATATTCGGATTTCGTCTCACTTTTGCCTTGACAATCATTTTAATAATAATATCGGTAATGATAATCAAATCACGGAGCTTTCTAACACAGATTGATGTAAAATTCTATCGGAAGCTTTCAAAATGTGGTTTTTGATTGAAGCAAATTGACATTGGCACCGCACAAATGCCACAAAAACGGTTTCTTGTTTTGTTCTCATTTTCTTTTCATTTCTTATTCTGGCGAAAAATTTACGAATTTCAGGCGAAGTCTATCCGAAAGAAATACCGTAGAATATCTGTATGCCAAGATGAAATGAAGACAGCTTTTCAAATTTCATCCATGGGTTTTTCATTAAGATTTTTTCCTAGTGAAATATGTACTTATGAATAAGGAAAGAATACTGGTCCTCATCAGTAGTATTTGAACAAACGGACATTTTGTTTCTAATCGCCTGGTTTGAGAGTAAGAAACAAGAATATTATGCAAGAAGGAAAACATTTTATTGCATTCAACACAAGGCATGAATTCAGACATGTTTCTGGTTCTGAGCGCTTAAGTTCAGGAGAATGTTTTTTAATAAACATGAATTGTTGATTGAAAAGACTTTTCTTTTTAATTAAAGACCACCACCCTAAATGTAAAGATATTTTTCTAGTTTTTAGTGGGTCTAACTGGCTGGCTAGTTATGTATTTGTCCTGCCTACAGGCAAAGCCAATGGAGCTAAAGACTGATTATGTTAAAAAAGAAATACTTTTGTAATTGGAAAACCACCACCTATAAAGAGTTTTAGGAAAGTGTTCAATTTTTATTGCAAATTTATGCTGAACTGGTATCTAATTTCGGTGGTATTCACGTTTGTTGTAGGTTGTTTTTTTTTTCATGTTAATCTTTCAGACTTTTCAGTGATCATCGCCCGACAACACGCAAGAGAAGTAATTCATTCATTGATTACCCTTTTTTTAAATTTCGTAAAAAATGATCATCCAAAAGTTGTTGATCATGTGCTAGTTTCTATTGATTGACTAACCAGACTTGTTTTTCTAAAATCTCGTTTAAAGTCTATCGTGAAGATTTAAAAAGCAAATTTACATCCAGATCCTCAAAACATGACTAGATGCAAGCCTTCTTAAGTCGATTGCAATGAAATTAGGTTCCTCGAGCGTAATAATCCTGTTCCTAATTCTCAAAACCAAGCGATTAGAAGCAAATCGTCTGTTTGTTTAAATACTTTCGACAAGTAATGTATATTTAGTTCTTTCGCATTTCGATTACTTGCATATACACAAATAATCAGAAGTGTATCAAAAATTCAAAAAAATAATACTCATTGAACCACTTGGAATAAAATAACATATATATATGTGCACGCGTGTGTGTGTGTGAGAAAGAGAGAGAATGCATGAGAATGAGTGAAAGATAAGACCTTGACTTATTATTGTGTGAGTTCAAAAACATGCAGGCGCACGTTTGGGGATATCTAACTGTATTTTATTGTCGATAGAGAATGTGTCATGTTTTTTTTCTTTATTGATAAACACTTCTTATAATCGTTTTACAAAATACAGTTAATAGAAAATACTTGAACTGATTATTCGATTACAATTAGCATTTAGCTTTTTGCAGATTTATCCCCGATATCCAACCGAAACATTTTTCGTGTAAGAGGAAAAGTATCGGATTTTTTTTTCTGTTTGTAGGCATGTTGGGTGCATACGAATACATACAGATGGGGATGCGATATATTATGCATGTATACACGTTTGTTATCTCGGTTGCATTATGTATAATGGTTGCTAATGTTGACCTTCCCAAGTGGAATTATGCAGAACATTTCATATTGCATCGTAGACCTCTCTATTTTTCATCGAGGGCAAATTTTATGTTAAATTTCGTTGATCTTAAGAAGTTCGTGTTGAGGTTTTCTCATGCAATTGTTTTAAAGCAGAGATGAAATATGTTGCCTAAGTTTTTTTTTTTAACCTTGGGTTAATTTCATTCTATGGAACATTGTCATCTATTGCTAATTAAAATGTGTTCTTTCATTTTTTCAAATCGGTCTACCTGACTATGTATCAACGACGCGTACAGGCTGCAGCAACGGAGTTAAAAGGCCAGAAATGTCCAGAAAATATGTTTTCTGTTTGTTTATTTATCAGCCCGCCCTCTAAGAGTTTTCAATGGGCAGATTTTATTTGTATTATAAGTTTATTCCACTTCGGTTCGTTGCTCGTATTAGGCAGTGTCCACACTTGCTTTGTTTGTTTGTTTGTTTTTTTTAATTTGTACACTGCCAAATAGAGGACGAGAAAATCAATTCATTTATTGATTATCCCCTTTCCCAAATTTTTATGAGATCACTCCGAACAATACAAGCTG
>OY735205.1:26215190-26225190 GCA_963457665.1 Thysanoteuthis rhombus | reverse complement strand
ATCGCAGGGTTAAGACTTTGTTCCCGAGAAGTGCAGGAGAAATACTATGACGAAAAAAATTCTGAGCAGTTACAATTAGGATGTCTGTGTCTCCATGGGGCTCAAACCGAAGACAATTATTATTCAAGATTAGCTGATATCTATTTTTCTGTGGACGGAAAAATATTGCCCGAAGGAAATGGCAATGTGGGCAAATCAGATCAGAGGGATGGAAATAAGAGCAGAGTAGTGAGAGAAAGGTGGGAGAGAGAGAGAAAGTTGGAAGGAGAGAGAGAAGACGAAAATACAGAGGAGGTGACCTAAAGAGATAGAAAAATAAACGAATTGAGAAAGAGAAACATAGGAAAGGAAATAATAAACGGTGAGGATGGAGAAAAAATCTATGAATGAATAAAAGAAGGAGAGGGAAAAAGGGTAAGAAAGAGGAAGAAGAATAGGAAAGAGAGACATAGTGAGAGAGAGAGAGAGGAGGAAAACTTTGAAAAAAGAGAATGCACAGTCCAAGGGAATGATGGTCGAGCGGTTATAAAGATGAATAATTGAGAGCGGGGTTAAAGGCAAGTGCAATGATTACAAAGAGAAGAAAATATAATCTTATAAAGAAAGAGAAGGAAACAAGAGAAAACTTTCATACTGTTATTGATTGATGATGAAGTGTGGGTGACCTAATGGTTAACGAAAAAGAAATGGCGAACCGTCTATAAACTCCAGTTGGGACGGCGACCGCTCATTTTGCAATAATGCCCTTGAATAGGACATCAATCATCTCTCCCCCACAGCATCAGCTGTGTGTATATAGCAAGGTAATTAAAGTCTTTTAACTTTTTGAAGTAATGAAAGGCATTGGGCTAGCACCCAGGACCCCATTAAAACCCACAAACAATCATTAGGTTGCCATGTATTATTCGAAAAATGAAGACAAAATCATTTCTTTATGCTTCATGCGATGCAAGAAGCAACTATGATTTGCAGGGAGAGAAAAATATATTGTTGATACATAATAAAGGAACAAATTCCGAAAGTAGCAAAAGTGAAAAAAAAAAAAAATGTTGAGACACAAAAAATTAACTGTCCTGTGTTTGATGTCGTCTGACAGCGTGTCGTGTAGCGGGTGATCAGTTGGAGCATTTGAAGAGACGGTAATCAACGAATAGGTTACCTCTCTTGCCTTTTGTTCTACAGTAATAACTAAGAAGTCTGAATTGAAAAAAACAAAAAAAAACAAAACAAAACACAAGCGGGTACAAACTTAGGATCAAATTAGAATAGACATACGTTGCAAACTGAACATCCTGGAAAAGTATAAACATGGGTGAATCTAAAAAAACAAACGTTTTTCGTAGCCACAATAAGTTTTCCAGTCCTTTAGTTTCATTTTTGCGATCAATTCGCATAGTACATAATAGAACCTGCCAGTATAATCAATTTAGAAACTTAGAAAAACGTATGTTGACAGATTTGGTGACAGTTTTGGTTGACAGTTTCCAATAGCACAAATGAAATATTGTCATAAAAGGAAACAACTAAAACAAATCTGTTTAGTCATTCAGTAGAGACCATCACTTGACCAACGTCTTTTGACTATGTTGAAGGTGATCAGATGAATTAGAAAAAAAAGGGGGATCAATGAATAACTTATTCCTCTTACGCCTTTCGTTGGGTTGCTATCACTGAGACAGTCCAATCTTCCCAAAAGCGTGAAAACTGACTGGAACAAAGTGAGGGATCAATTAAGCATAAACTCACTTTGCAAATTGATCACCCAATGATTAATAAAAATAGGGGGGGTATTCAGAAAAGGGACCTTTTTCCTAAACATAGAAAAATGAGTAAATGTTTACATTTTCAGCACTTTAGCTCCATTGGTCCAGCCTGTGCTGCACATACAAAAACCGGGTTGATTGATGGATTCTAGTAATACAATTAGGAGATGAAGGATGAGAAAAGAAGGAACTGGAAAATGAGGAACTGAACAAACAAAAATATAAGCATAAAGTATTCAAATAGAAAAAATGATATATAATCAAATTACTAGTTAGAAAATGGCATTGCAGTGTGTATTGGAGCATTACATTCATCTACTGATTGCAAAAAATACAGGTATTCAACTTTCGAAAAGTTCGCTTGATGCCACTTTATGGCTTTGAAAAGCGAAAATAACGTTCAGCGTTTGCTTTATAAGGATCCTTTGAGGAACCGGTACGCATCCCCTTCATCTCTTTTTCGCACAAATCTCATATCATCAACAGCAGCAGCAGCAGAAGCAGCAGCAGCAGCAGTAATAGCAGCAGCAGCAGCAGTAATAGCAGCAGCAGCCTTTTAACGTCCCTTGTTGGACGTAGACATTCAACAGGATTCGCCAGAGTCCTCTATTACGGGCGTTGCAATGTGGATACCTTTTGAACTCGTCTAATTTGTCTTGCCATCGTATATCTGGCCAGGCACAGTTTCGCATCTACCTGGGAAACTCCTTTGAGAGTCGTTATGTCTATTGATTGTCTGATATACTCGCAACATGACCAGCCCATCGCCATTTGAGCTTTATAATAGATCCTATGATATCCCTGATTCCTATCTTTTTTTAAATACAAATTGATGACAATAGCTTTGTACGCTTTACACTATTCCAGCCTACGCAAGGTTTTTTTCATAAGGACGTTCTAGCTTTGGATTGTAGGGAAATCTTGTATTTTGCTTTTCACGGAGATTTTTCTTATCTAAACAGCGAACCGTAGTGAATGTGGAGAACTACATATCAATCAATATGAAATTAAAACTGGTCACAGATTTCATTTTGTAACCCATTAAAAGCTACTCGTTGCCTGTATCCAGATGGTTTTGGGACGACGAGAATGTGGACTTCTAGCTTGGGCTATAGAGTGTATTGTAGAGATCGCTCCTCCGTAGTTATTAACAGGATCGCCACGGGAAGCTCTTCGCGAGATCTTCAGCTACTTACAGTTAGTCAAGTACTAAACCAGGCTCAACTTTACCTAACTTTAGTGATCTTATAGAAACTGGTATATCAAATGCAAATTCACTGTGACCACTTTATGGCTGAGAATTAACAAATCATTGATGGACAAAAATTGTTTTCCTGGAATTCAGTGATCACTACATTAAATAAGAACATGCACAAAATTGTCACATTGTTCATTACTCACTCACGTAACTGAATTCACAGTGTTATGGTTGCAAATAGTCAACTTGCAAATTTTGTAAATGAGCTTGTTTTTTCATGAATTCAACGTCTACACACTATAAATACACTGCGTTACTCTAATTCGAGATTCTAAGTACTCTTCACTATGAAAGTGAGTTACTAGAAGTATGGAATCAGCAATGGTTATATTCTTCGAGTAATCAACCAGTTAGTAGTTTAACCATTGAGTTGATTGTGATCCGAAATGATCAAAATCATCAATTGTTCCTTCAATCTTAAACAATAAAAGAGAGATTTTGTTTCTGTTCAAATACTCAAGAGCGGTAATCTTTGAATATTAACCATGGTTTGTTTACATGAGAGTATTGTTATTGAGGATTTTAGAAAAACACACACGAAACATTTGGTTTTATTGCCCAAGTATACAAAACTTATAAGGAATTTGAGGGGGGTGGATCCAGATTAATTTACTAGTTTACCAACTATTCCGAATAACAATTTGACTTCGTCTTTTCGGTTTTTTTTTAAATTTCTGAGAGAGACTTGTTTTCCTTCCTTCTGACAATTGAGTCTTGTGAAAGATTTCAGTATCATGCTAGTATCGTATCTTGTTTGGCATTTTTAATTACTTATTCCCATTGTTAATATCATTACAATAAATAGTGATGACATTGAACGAGATAAAATAAAATCCCAATAGTGAACAGTCAAACTTCACTTTGATATTTAAAGTATGGTGCTTCTGAGAGTGTTTCAACTTTTGGACATTAATTATATCGATTGAAAATATTCAGATATTACTAAACGTATAAAAATATGCCCCTTGTCTGTTGTTTTAATGAAAGATCTTTTAAAAAATATTTGTTGCAAAAATATGCAATGTACATACATATGCAAACACACACGCACACATCCACACACACACACACACACACACAAACATATATATATATATATATATATATATATATATATATATATATATATATATATATATATATAAGTGATTACCAAGATCACTACAGTAGGCTCTCTGCCTGATTTGCAGTAGTTTAACGTTAGCCGAAACATGGAACCTAACCAAGAAACAGACCCGTAAATTGAGAACTATGCAACGTGCACATGAAAGAATAATGCTGGGCCTCACATGGAGAGACCACAAAACAGCACAGTGCATCCGAGAAAAGACAATAGTCAGGGACATCATAGAATCCATTAAAAATCTAAAATGGCAGTTGGCTGGCCATGTTGCAAGTAAGGCAGACAACCGATGGACATCACAACTCATGACATGGATCTCCCGAGATCACATGCGCAATCAAGGCTGGCAGAATATTAGATGGAGAGACGAGCTAGACAAGTTCAGGAAATACTGGCTCTACAACACCCATGATAGAGATGTGTGGCAAATCCTGGGGAAGGTCTATGTCAAACAACAGACGTTAAAAGACCGATGATGATGATGATGATAATGATGATGAACATTGATCACCTACCTAAGTACAGACCAGGCTTGACTATAACACACACACACATACACTTACATATATATATATGTATCTATGTGTGTGTGAGTATGTGTGTGTGTGTGCCTCAGTATGTGCTCGTAGTATTGGGCGTCTATGAACCTATGTATACCCCTGTATTTCTAAAGAAATTTTTTCTCGTCACAAAACTTCATGAACGAGTTTTGCACATTTTATATATTCGTTAATTTGATCATCGTCTTGCAGACGCGTCGAAGCGGAAACTATCTTGTCTCTGCACTTGCAGGTTATCTACAATTCAAGCAGCATAGTCCGCAATTCAAAAATCGTCTACAAATTATTCCATTAACGCAAATAGCATTTTCGTTAGAAAGACAGGAAAGCGGTGCCCGACCATGCATGACAAAATATAACGATTGGTTGGGCTCTGCTATTTCAACACCTGATGAGCATAGGAGAGCAGGTGGGTATCACTCTAGTGATTCACATTAATACTTCATGATATACTTCACTTTTGCCTTTATTACGTTTTTTCTGTGCGGGATTGATTGACCGATTTTTGTTGACCCTGGATTCGATCGACTTGACACAACAAAAGCAGTCATTGACAATGTTTCTAAAAATCAATCATTATACGCCCTAAATTTGTTCTATATTCAGTATCTTCTATAGGTAGCGTGCTATAGGTACGGGTTGTCATATTGGAAAACTGATAATTGTGAGCAAATGATGCGTATGCTCAGGTTGAGTTAAAACCCCGAATATTTCGAATGAATTTGCTTTTCAAGAATGGCAGGAGCGACGAAGGATTGCCTTCACTTCGTAAGGAAAGAAAATAGAACGAATGGAAAGTGCTAAAGATGCTTTTGTTCATTGGTAACACTTACGTGCTAATAGGAAAACCGAAGACTGACTTGGCCAAAGGGTAGTTATCAAAATCGACAAAACCTACAATCACAGGTAATAATTAAAAAGCGGTAGCTTCAAAATTTAGTCATGAAAATAAATTCCATGAAAGAATATATAAGGTTAGAATAGAGTCAATTTATGACATTACCATCATCATCATCATCATCATCATCATCATCATTCTTTTAATGTCCGTCGTTGGACATAGACCTTCCCCAGGGTTTGCCACAATTCTCTATCATGCGCGTTGCGGAGCCAGTATTTCCTGAATCTGTCCAGTTCATCTCTCCATCTTGTGTTCTGTCGGCCTCGGTTTCTTATATGATCTCTGGGGATCCATGTTGTGAGTCGTAATGATCCATTGGTTGTCTTTAACTCTTGAAACATGGCCTGCCAATGGCCATTTGAGTTTTTTAATAGTCTCTATGGTGTCACAGACACCCGTTTTCTTCCTTATATACTGTGCTGTCTTGTGATCTCTCGATGTAAAGTTGAGCATTGTTCTCTCATGTGCACGTTGCATACTTCTTAGTTTGCAGGTCTGTCTCTTGATTAAGTTCAATGTTTCAGCTCCATAAATAACTACCGGGAGAATGCATTGGTTGTATACTCTTTTTTTCAGCATTATTGGGATCATCTGGTTCTTGAGAGTTGAGCCTGCTCTGCTGAAGGCTTGCCATCCCAAAGTGATTCTTCGGTTAATTTCCTCCTCTTTGGAGGGTCTCATGGAGATTCTTATTCCTAGGTAGATGTAGTGGTCTACCTTGCCGAGTTTTGCATTTCCTATGTTGACAGTTGGCATTTTTATTCAAAAACATCGAAAATAGAGTAAAAAGACATCTAAGAATATCTAGATTATTGGAAATCCAGATCATATTAATAAACCTGTCAAATAAAGCCCCAAAAATTGAAAAAAAAAATCTTTAGAAAATTTGTCGAATGCGTGTAATGGAGTTCTGATACAAGTTTCCAAGTCTATAAACAAAATGGTATGGCCAAGAGCGCTGGAACAAGCAGACTTACAAGTATTCTCTCATTCTAAAGTAGAATAGAATATCTAGATTCTTGGAAATCTAAACGACATTTATAAACCTGTCAAATAAGGCCCAAGAAAATCAAAAACCCTTTTTCTTTTTTTTTTTTTTTTTAAATGGGCTTAGTGGAGTTCTGATACCAAGTTCCAGGTCTATGAGCAAAACGGTATGGCCATTAGCGCTGGAACAAACAAACAAACGTTGTCTCATACAAAAGTAGGATAGAACACTCCTCCATCTTTGATTGCTATGTTTGTTCAATAAGAATATCAGTCTAAGCAACATCAAAAATGATAGAAAATGATGTGTCTACTTTTCACACGTGTTTATCTCTGACTGCAAATGAAATTCGTTTTCGCAAATGCTGATGAGAAACGGAGTTGAAATAATGTAGAAAACAATCAACACAAACAGGAAAAGAAAACTCGGGAATTTGATTCTTCAAATACTGGTGTAAGAATTGATATCAGAAGGAACTGGTGAATTCTTTCCGTCTGGAAACGAAATTGAAACAGGTTTTGTTAGTCACTAGATAGAAACTGTTGCATTACCAACGTCTGTTGGCAGCGTGCCGTGTTTGGTGTGATCAATGAAAAAAAATTTTAAAAAACGCGGTGATGAATGGATAAAGTATTTCTCTCAGCTTTTGTTGGACAGTGATCAATTGAAATGGCTGAGCCCCCAGAAAACTATCAAGGAAACACAAACTAAAGGACAAAAATAGCATGGCTTTGCATTGTAAGTTAAATCCCGAACGAGAAATCCATTCAGACGGAACGTTGAAAAACAATGCAAGTATTTTCTCTAGACATAATATGGAGTAAATGTTGAAAATTCCCACCCTCTTGCTCAATCGACGCGGCCTGAAAGCATGATACGAACATAGCCAGCCAGCCAGCCAACCAGCCAGCCAACCAGCCAGCCAACCCACCTGCCAGCCCAGCCAGCCAGCCAGCCCAGCCAGCTAGCCCAGCCAGCCAGCCAGCCAGCTAGCCAGCCAGCCAGCCAGTCCAACTTAGAAAACTGAAAAAAAAATCCAACCTGTTGACAGTTTTGATAGATGATTTCTGATTTCTGAAGTTTTACAAATGAAAAGTGTACACAAAAAATAGTTGATGCTTTAGAAATTCTTGCTTTACCCATGAAGACTTTCTTGAAAAATGGTTGAAGAAGTATTTGTGATTCTACAATTTTTATTGTCTTTCTATGACAAAAGGAGCGTGCTATGAAAAGGGGAGAACGGAAGACAGATGATATTTTGTGAATTCCTATCGGAAAAGACTGTCCTTTCTTTTCTGGGCTTTTACAGAAATTTGTGAAACTATAGAATATATTTAAATTAATACATTTAAGCGATAAAAGTTATTTATATATCTGAACATAGGATGTAATCATATTAATAAGTACTAATTGTTGGGAAGTGACTTAGATATACTGAGATGGATGCATCGATCTATAGAATGATTGATTGGGAGTGAAAGAGAGAGATAGGGACTGAGACGGATATATATCATGGACTAGATGACAACATTGATATCTCTGAAGACGTAATGGATTCAAATATAAATTCCAATGAGAATAAATGAATATAACATGGAAATATTTGGAAATTTCTGAATTAGATAAGCCTTAAAAAAGGTGAAAAGAGACAAAGTGATATGGAGGTAAAGATGAACCTCAAATACGACAAGAATAAAGATTCACATTATGAGCAAGTGTTAGTACTATCAAATACCAATCCAAATCGGACACTGGAGTTGAATTGACTTTTTTTTTCTATCGTAACAATCACTGAGAACAATCCTTACCTAAAATACTTGAAGATTGGCACCAGTACTTCCCTGAATCCCTTCTATATTGTTTTTTTTTGTTTTTTGTTTTTTAAATGTTGATGCTTTTTTTCACTTGGATGGATATTCATTTAAGCTCTTTGGGGGTCTTATTCAGACTGGTTTATTGATATCAGTCAGATTTTCTAAAATATAGATGTTTGTAGATGTGTTTTCTGACTATTTCATATGTTGTTTTTAATGGGAAACGCCGGTGATGACAAAAGTAAACTTTATTGTGACAATATTTTTTTAATCAAATTTTCTAGATGATTCTAATTTTTTGACGCTACTGTTGTTCAGTAGTGGAATGCGATGGCATATGCCACATCCTGATCCATGAATTGTAAGTATGAAAAGTTGCCAAATATGTTGTAACAACTGTTTGGCATATATATATATATATATATATATATATATATATATATATATATATATATATGTGTGTGTGTGTGTGTGTGTGTGTGTGTGTGTGTGTATATATATAGAGAGAGAGAGAGACAGACAGACAGACAGACGGACAGACAGAGAAAAAAGAGAGGGAGAGACAGACAAAGACAGAGACAGGGAGACAGAGACAGAGTGAATCTGCAACTATAAGTTACAAATTATGATGTTTATTTCATGAGGCAATTTCCCATAGGGGAACATGCTAGGAAAGTCACAATGAACTAAAGGGAAGAAAACATTTTGAAAAAATGATTCAGTATCATACGTGAAATGAGAATTATTGACATCACGGATGATGAATGTGGAAAAATCAAAAAGAGGTCTCAGAATATGTTCTACAAAAATATAAAAGTAGTGGCCATCGGTCAGACGGACTAATTCGGAGACCTCTTTGACACCTTCCCTCTGGATTAAAGCGTATGAACTCGTTAAGATTCGCCTTGGCTGTTGGCATCGTACAAGGAACTAAACGAGCTTACCTTTCCTCTTATCATTCAATAATTTGGTAATTTTGAAAACGTAACAATTTCCCATTTGTTTATGCTAGTGTAAATGGATGCCTTGGCTCCAAAGTAGGGATCCAATTTCCAATGTGTGTCAGATGCCAAAATGGGGTCTTAATTTTCATCTTATATTTCGTAGTCTTTGAATTTCATAATCCTAACTGTATTAGCTACGGGCTATTCTGACAGCCGAAATCTACTCGGGAGGGTAAAAATCCCGCGCTCTATTCCACTAACCAAAATTGATAAAGACCAAAATTTTTGTACGACTATACCTAATAAACATGTGGACTGAAAAAAGTCAAAAACAGTTACCATTATTACGTCAATACTCCCGATGACAGCAACCGATTTTCATATTGATTTTCTGTTTATTTTCATTGTAACGTCATAACTTTAATGACATCAACGAATTTTCATTCGATTGGAATATTTTGTTCATGCTTGATGTTGATGAGTTTTTGTTTTATGTTCGTGGATGCTATATTTACAAAAGGAAGCAAAAGTGAAACAACTAAGATGAAGAATATGCAATATTTTTGGGGAATCAAATTTTCAAGTCGGAATCCTGCAACAAAACGATCATGATGGTTGGGATCCTCTGTCTGAGAGGATGAAACTTACG
>OY735205.1:26162690-26210190 GCA_963457665.1 Thysanoteuthis rhombus | reverse complement strand
TCCTTTATTGGGCTATTCAAAGAAAAATTTCTTATGTAACAAATTTATACTAGTGAAATTAGTGCCCTGGTCGGTCATATGTCGTTTATAATACTACTAAATAACAAAGCTCAAAACTATGCAAAGTTCTTGAGAAAAGCCACCAGGTCCAAACAAACCCAAATGCTATTTCCTTAACACCTATTTTTAATATTTAATATACAAATTGAAATGAAAATATTCATTATTAATGAATTGGTTTTATACGGATAGAAAATAAAGTAGAAACAATGATACACGCTGGCCCTTTTGAAAATAACCAGTTTCGCACAGCATAACTAAAGCCACAATTCAATTAGAAGATTGTAGCCATCAAATTATCATGACAATGTTAGCTGTACCTAATACTTGCCTTTTCCTCTCCAATCTAGTAAAATATAAGGCAATATATTGATAAGTATATCGATAACTGTCAAGTCATTTCATTCGCAATCGCATTTTTGACGTCTGGAGGAAAATTTGGACTTTTCAAGACATCTTGCATTATTTCTGGTTCCTTTGAGTGGATGAATTTGTTTGCCTTTAATTAGAAAGAGTGTTTTTTCTTGTTATTCGCACAATTCTTCTGCGTTGATTTTGTACACAGAACTATTGACACTCAGTATAACAAGCTCGTTTCGTTGATTTTTTTCTCTCTTTCTTTTATTCTTAATTTACCCATTTAATACATTAGGGGTGAAAAGAGCAACCTTTGCTGGCATTTAGAAAGTACTATTTTTTATGAAATTCTTGGAGCAGAAAATATCAAGCCGTCTGAGTATTAAATACTTCACTCTAAATAATTGCGTTTATGAATGATGGGTGTCAAATGCTAATTGAATATTTACTGCCTCACACTGATGACCAACACGATTGCAAAATATTGATTTTTAGGAGAGTTCGATGTTGGAGGGTCTGCAATAATGAACATTTAAAATCCCTCAGTATTGTGATATATATATATATATATATATATATATATATATATATATATATATATATATATATATATATATATATGTGTGTGTGTGTGTGTATATATATATATATATATGTATATACATATATATACATATATATATGTATATATATATATATATGTATATATATATATATATATATATATATATATATATATATATATATATATATATATATATATAAACCAAGTCATGCATTTAGTCATGTTCTGGACTGCATTTCTCAAAATTGTTTTTAAATTGATTTAGATTGTTAAATGAAAAGATTTTAATTTTTCTACCTTTCTATAATCTTGTCCAAAATTTTTCAAGTTTATTGGAAAGATGAGTTTCCAAACTTGTCAGGTGATTTAGATTCCCTTTGCCTATAGTCCATGATAGCCTTTGCTATCTCAGATAATAAAAACTTGTTCAGGTACCTTATAGAAAATAATGCACGTTAGTATTCAAACAATCTGGTTTTCTTAAATTTAATACTACTTAACTATTGATACTTGGAATTACATGTTTCTTAAATCACCGAAGAAAATTTTCTATTAAAATGCGCTGATTTCTTAGTATTAAATCATACTTCCAGTGGTATATTGACTAGCTAAAGAAGAATACTCCAAAATAAAGTTTGATTTTTAACTTCATCAGACTTTTAACGTCCGTCATTGGACATAAAACCTATTCAGAAATCACCCCACTTCATCATCGTGGGCGTCTCAGAGACAGTACTTTCTGAATTCGTCTAGTTTGTCTCTCCATCAAGTAATGTGCCAGTCCTGGTTGCATATGTGACTCTGGGAATCCATATTGAGGGTTGTAATGTCCTTTGGTTGTCTTCCATTCTTGCAACATGACCAACCCATCGCCATTTGAGTTTGCTAATGGATTCTATGATGTCTTGGATTCCTGCTTTCTCCAGGATATATTGTGCAGTCTTGAAATCTCTCTATTTGAGGTTGAGCATATTTCCTTCATGTGCACATGGTTCTCAATTTGAGTGTCAGTCATTTGCTTAGGTTCTATGTTCGGCTCCATTAGTGACTATCGGGAGGATGCATTAGTTGTATACCCTTTTTAGGATCAATGGGATCTTCTTGTTTTTTGAAGTTTGAGCTTGCTCTGCCAATGGGTTGCCATCCTAGAATATTTCTTCATTTGATTTTTTCCCCTTTTGAGGATTGCATTGATAAACGTTGTCCTTGGTAGATGAAGTTGTCTACATGTGCCTGCTCTACGTTTTTGGTTTTGATTTTTGTGTTCTTATTTCCGACGTGATTATTGTGCTTGACCTTAGTTTTGCTGGAATTCATTTGTAGATCAACTTCTTTGCTTTCTTCATTTTGTTCAATTTGCATTAATTGGCGTTGAGTAGGCTCCTTGCAAAATGGGTGATTTTGTCTGTAAATTTGTGGCTGCTCAGATATTCAGAACTTTCGGGTTCCCCTTTTTTTATATAATAGCATCATGATTGCAGTATTTCAGAGCATAGGTGGAATAAAATAGCCAAATTCCTAGGGATCATCTTTTTTACCAGCTTTTTTGAATAAGTCAATGGTGATGTTGTTTGGTTCAAGGAACTCTCTTTTCTTTGTTTGCATGGCAGCTCCCTCTACATCATATGGAGTTACTCCTTGGAAATCCTGGGGCTGATTGCTGGCATCTTGTCGATCCTGTTCATTGTTATGTAGTCCTTATTTAGGAGTAGTGTTTTTTTGGTAGAATTCTTGGGCACGTTTGACAATCCCGTCTCTGTCTGTGGTTCGGTCTCCATTTTCCTCGAGTACCTTAGTTATTTGTCTTAGTGCTGAATTAAGACCTTTGTTTGTAGCTTTGAAGCCTAGATCTTTTTCGACGGTTTATTAGATGTCTGCTGTCGTGTATCTTTTATCTTCTCTTCGCCTTTTATTTTTTATTTTGATTGTTTCATTCAGTTCGGTCTCTTCAATTTTCTCTCTGGCTTTGGTCGGTGGCTTGAAGTTACTGCGTTTTTCCATGAGATTCCTGGTTTCATCTGAGATTTTATTCAAAGTTTGTGTACTCCTTAGTTTGAATATCGTGGCAACTCCTATTAGAGAAGCTGTTATTTTGTTGCTGAGTTCGTCACTCATTTTTCTGAAATTTGACTTTAAAATATATGGGTAGAGTTCTCTTTCTGCCTTCCTGTCTTTCTTCTTGTTTCTCTTTTTTTCCTTTTCTTTCTCTCTCTCTCTCTCTCTCCCTCTCTCCCTCCCTCCTTCTCTGAAGGAGACACTTAAAATTGACCCAAAGTCAAAATATTTTCAAATCTATCAGTTTTGTTCGTGAAAGATGATGCTTGGAGTGATTAATACAATTAATCGTGATTTCTAGAATATCCTGTAAATAAATCATAATCATCATCATCAAAGATTTTTGATTATTACATTTTTTTCATCTTAAATCTGAGTTTTTTTTTTATTGCATCCTTCCTAGGCAGTGCGAATCGAAAATAAAGAATAACCCCTCGGCAAATCTCTTTATCGGGCCTTCTTGCTCAAGAGGAGCCTGGGCAAACCTATCCCACTGAAAATCAATTTAAAACTCAATACTTGCTTTTCCTTTTGCTGCTACCTCCCTTATGCCATATTTGTTGTTGTATTTACATGTGTTATATGTCCAACAGCCATATTTTGTTATAAATGGAGCATAGCCAAATATTATAGGAATTAATTTTTTATTTCTATTTTTCCATCTAAACAAGTATTTTATCCTTCTTAATTTCGGGCTGAAGATGAAAGGAAATACTATATAAGCATGACTAACGATGCTTAATATAATAAAGAATAAAGTAAAAAAATAAAAAATAAAAAATGTTAAGTTTTTTTTGTTTTGTGTTAATCATTTTCTTCTGACAAGGTCTGGATTTCAATCACAAAAAATGTAGCTTTTTTGCCAGATTCTTAAGGACAGCTTCATTCAAATTTTCGAACGTTTAGTTATTCTATATAGAAGTCTTAGTATTGTAAGCCTATGCTATTTTGAGAATGCCATGGCGGAACACTGACGAACAAATATCGCGCTTCATGATAAAAAGACCGAAGTCTCTCTTTTCTTGACCCTGCGATTTAATATTATTTAGCAAAGTTGGTGCGCGGAATTTCATGGAATACTTGGATTTAGAGATCAGATCTCAACGAGTGTATAATCTTCCAATGTGAAAACGATCGTTTTCTTTTTAAATATCGACACTATCAAAACAGGACTTTGCAATAGATCCCCGACAAAATATATGACAGAGGATTATGAAATATCTGTGTTCAATAACTCTATAATCAGAGTGTATTGCTTATATAGAGAAACATGTTACACATATTTACTAATACACACAATCAAACTCTCAAATTAAAACACACACACACACTGTTACGCGCATGCTAACCCACATGAGTGCATTCATAGGTACACGCATATACACCATTAAAGAAAAGTATGTACTAAAACGGAAAAACCCATCCTCGGAAAATGCACAAACACAAAGATACACCAGTGTTTAGCTTTTCTGTTACAACAAGCCGATATAGAGACAACGTGCACACTGTTCTTCTTTTATTCTACAGCCGTGGTGCTTTCATCTCCCACACTCCAAACACCCATGACTCAATTATTGTAGCGTATCTATGATATTGGGGGTCTGTCCAAAAGTGTCCCCTAATGAATCAAAATGGATAAGTACTTCGCTTCACGTCATTTCGGCTTGCAAATTTTGTTTAGAAGAACTCTACTTTCGGATAGCAAAAGCTTGGATAGCGAAAAACCTTAACCCATAGAGAAGGAGAACTAATGAATATTTTTGTCTCTTTTGCTAATGTGTTCTTCTAGACGTTCCATCATTAATTTTTTTCTCTCTTATTAATTGTGATCCCGTAGAGAATTTTTTTGAAGTGAAGACGATATCCGGGTTTAATGACCTCAGGGTATGAAGATTTCAAAGATAGATTAATATTTTGATTCCAGGAATTTTTTTTTTTTTTCAAATTCTATATAAATGTAAATTAATTCTTACACGTTAACATTTTCAATTTACACTTGCTAACTTCCTTACTCGATTGCAAGCAGAGGCAAACATATTGGAACGCAATACATACGTACAGACTTTCCACAACTCTTGTTTATGTTGATGTCATTTGTTTGTACGATTTGACTCTATCCTTCCACCAATGCATACTGTTCGGAATAGTAAACCAAAACTTTCAACATACGTTTCTTCAGTTTTGAAGCGAGTCTGACTGCTAATTTTTGTATATATGTTCGCTGCGTACCGGCCATGGACAGAAAATCAAAACGTCCACTCAATACTATGTCGATAAAAACGATTTGTTGTATTTTTTAGATTTTTTCCCGTGTACGGTTCAGTTTGCAATGTAAGTCTTAGCTAAATTGGACTTTGATTAGGCCCGCTTATTTCATGAAAAAGATCAGACTCTTTAGTGATCACTGCCCAGCAAAAGTTGAGAGAAGTTACTAATTCATCGATCACCCCTTTAGCTGATGTTTTGATCTATCATCTGCAACATGGCAAGCAGCCGAAGGATGTTTGTCATGTGACAGTTTTTATTGAGTTACTAACCAGAACTAATAATGAATACTAGGCCAAATAAACGCTGTAATGGGCAGAGTCAATCTCTGTAAAAAAGAACAACAACAAAAAAAAAAACTAACAAAATTGATAGATGGATATATAGATGAAAATCAGCTAATGTTTAATTCAATTTGTTTTTTTAAAGTGATATTTGTGACTATTAGCTTTTTTCTCGATATCGGGAAATATCGTGTTAGATTAAGTCGATCCAACTTTTAATATTCCTTTCTCTCTGGATGACACGAATTGTAAATCAACCCTTAGAACATACAGATTTTCTAAAAACGTAATTTGTAGACTTCTAGATATCCAGGAATAATATCGTTAAACAGAAATAAACAAAAAGGTGGGCTAAAAATGGATCTATTCTGACATGAATCTGCATTGTAAATCGAACCCTGATTAAAAAAAGATATTTTGGCTGATGATTAAAAAAAACGATTTGCTTAAACACTGCATATGGACTTCAAGAGTCTTTTAAAAAATTTGTTAAAACAACGCCCCTCTTGTACTCTACATCTCCACTGTTGGCGAGATATTTCCATTTCCTTTTGATATAATATACCAAGTCTCCACTTGCTCTAAGAATTTCAATAGGTCGACAACCAGGAAGTCTCACACAGTTGCAATAACAGACAGACAGATGGGCTTTTGGTGAATTATATCATTATCATAATTCAAACGCCGCACATCAAAGTTCCAATCATGAAACAGAACTGAAAATCGCGCATATATTGTGTATCTGCCTCAGTCAATGGTAGAATGGAAAACAAATTTGAAAACGTCGATGGTACGTTCTACAAAGAGAGACGAAATAAAATTCAAAATTGCAAAGAGAAACGAAATGAGATTCGAACTGACGACAGAAAAAAATAAAATATGAACAAATTGTTAGTTCTGTTTTATGATTTGCACTTTGATGTGTAACATACGAATTTCATTCCGTCTCTTGCTTCAGGAAGCATCGTTGGCGTTTTCAAATTATCATCATCATCATCATCATCATCATCATCATCATCATCATCATCATCATCATCATTTTTATCATCATTATTATTATTATTGTTATTCTTCTTCTTCTTCTTCATATTATTATTATTATTATTATTATTGCTGTTGCTGTTGAGGTTGTTATTATTATTATCATTGCTTGTATTGCTGTCATCATTATCATTATTATTATTGTTATTTTTATTTCTAGTGTTGTTGTTGTTATTATTAATAATATTATTATTATTATTATTATTATTATCACTGTCATTATTAATAATAATAACAATGATGCATTTATGAGAATTGACCGATAACACCTTGCTTATTGATATTCAAGAGAAGAAGAACAAGACAATGCTTGGGCTTTTTTTCTATGAAATTATTCAAATATTATGAAATTATGAAAATTTTCCATATTATCAGACATTAAATGCAATAAAAGTTGTTGAGAAATACGTTAATTTCATTTAATGAGAGAAGAAAATATAATCGAAACTTTTCATAATTTTATGGTAATTTCATAAAAACGAACTCGTGTTTCTTCTCTTTTTTAAACAATAGCAGTATATTTCTGAAACACTGTATTTTTCCTTGGTAGTGTAAATAGCATGTGTGTCCTTCGAAAGGAAGCAGTGGAGGCAGTAAAAAATAATTAAGATACATGGCATAATAGATAATCCTATCATGGCACGTTAAACTTGATTTAATTGAAAAAAAATTACGCTGTGTTTTTGTCCTCGTTTTTCATCATGATAATGCCTTGTTCCATTTTCTATGAAATGAATATCCCAGTTAATAAAAGATACAATAAAAGAGAGGACAGAAACAAATTATACTAGCTAATGTACCCGGTATGACCTTGGTTTCATGTTTAAAAAATGAACGTATTGCATCGAATATTAGTCAATTTGAAAACAGGTTCTCTGCTTCTATGACGTCGAAGCAATCACAAAAGAGCCCTTTGAATCATCAAAGTACCTGTAATTATTGTAACTCAATGTTAATGTATTTTAAAGAAGAAAAATAAAAACCATTTTTCTCTGCTTTAAATAGAATAGTTATTATATTAATGTGTTTGTTGGGAGTTTTTTCTCGCTTCCTGATAATCATTCATCTATTTTGTGAAGCCTTCACACACCAATAAGACTTATTGATTTATTTGTTGTAACATGTTGTCAAGTTTTATTACTCATTCCCCTCTTTTGATGTTCTGCTGTTTACAAAGTGTGCAAAGAAGAAGGGTCAATCTCAGTCCACATGAAACATAGTATCTTAGTGCAACAAAACTTAAATTCAACTGATATCATTCGTCTTTTCTCTTCTCCATCCACGTACAGCCTTCCAATGTAGTTAACATGGGCAAAAATGGAAGGGGGCATTTATTCTTGAATTGTAAGCAATGTGACGCAACCTCCACTGTGACTGCAATTTATTTAACACTCCCCTTAGCAAGTCTAAAACTTGAAAATTGAGTGACAGTAGTAGTAGCAGACAACAAGAATATAGACAGACTGATAATTATCGATGATTATAAACCGAATACATGTTTGCTTGATTTGCTTTTCAATGCCATTATGCTCAATGGAGATGCATTCCCTCAGTAATGAATTCTTTCAACTGAATTGAATATACTTTGATTGTAGGAAAATATTCGAGAGATTATTGATGACATCTTAGTTGTCAACATCTGTGGAATTTTCACAAATCAAGGTAGTTGTTATTATCTATCAGTATTCTAGTATAATTGCAAGAGTTGACCATTTTTAGATTTCGTTGTTCACATCATAAAGATCACATATGCAAACTTCAAAAAGATGGAAATCTTCTACTTAGAACGTCATTCATGATCAGCCCCACTTTTTTCTGGCCTGTTCTTCAGGATCAAAGTGTAGTATCTGTCCCTGGCTTAGACCGAGGAGTCGGTACTGACACTTGCCTGCTGAATGGGCCGGAGTGGGAGTGTGTGTCAAAGACCGAGTGCACCGGTGCAATGCGTTAGCCAATGAGGTTTTACTGAGGCAACGCACTGCTAAGCGCATCGGGGAGCCTTTGGACTTGTCCTTAGGCTCTCCTATCATTACTCAGCCCAGCTGCCGGGGATCCGTTACCCCAGGGCAGCACTGCTCCATTGCACTTAAAGGAGCAGGTCCCCTGGTGGACGCTTTCGTGGCGGAGGTTGTCTAGCTTCTACGGAGCGCTTGGCAACCGTAGCTGCGTCAGCTGGAGCCATTTTTTGGAAGGGAGTCTCCTATTTTCCCTACGTTAAGCCCGACCTTGTGTCAAATTCCGCTGTGGTTGGACAGTAGATAAATAGAACCCACCTTTTTCTGGTCTTTAAGCATGGATCAAAGTGTAGTATCTGTTCCACGGCAGAGCGTGAAGCGCCAGTACTGACACCTGCCTATCGAATGGGGTGGGGATTGTTTCGTAGTTGGCATCAAAGACCGAGTGCGCTGGTGCGTCTGCCAATGAGGTTTTACTGAGGCTGCGCCTGCTACGCGCATTGGGAACCCTCCAGTTCCCTTTCTATCACTCAGCCCAGTTGCAGGGGATCCGTTGCCCCAGGGCAGCACTACTTCATTGCACTTAATGGAGCAGTTCGGGACTTGTCTTGACGCTTTCGTGGCTGAGGTTGCTTTGGTTGCTAAGCAAACAAAAGCTGCGTCGGCTGGAGCTATTTTTCAAGGGCGACTTTTCCAACGATTAGCCTTGGCCTTGTGACACATTTTGCTGTGGTGGAACAGTAAATAAATAATACTCAGAAAGTCATTCTCCGTAAAATAGCACAGATTGAAGACTCCAATTCACATTCTTATTCACTTGAAATGCCTGTCTCGTCGTGAAGTGAAGTCAGTTCCTCTCAGTTTTTACACCAATTTGGCAGCTTCCAGAATCCGACCCTCGTCAACATGAAGTGTTTTTTGTCTAGCAAAAAACACTAACCGTAAAATCAAATCAAACTTGACAATAGAGCGTGAGTGCTATTCAAGACCAATGGTTAACTTTAACCTGCGAACTACTAACGCAATCAGTGATTCTCAGTTTTGAAGGGCAAAGAAGGTTTTTTGAAGAGTTTCAGACTAGGTCCAGCGGCCTTTCCGAGGGGGACACATGCCTGCTGACAATGTGCTCGATCTACAAGGCTTTGTTCTGGAGCTTCCCTCTGTGTGTGTGTGCGCGCGCGCGTGTGTGTGTGTGTGTGTGCATGTGTGTGTGTGTGTGTGTGTGTGTGTGAAACCCCCTTATCTGATTTCAGAAAAAATATGTGTAAAGTATCATTTGCTTTTCTGTGTGTTTTTTTAATTTAGTGTTTTCCCTTGGCAAGTCTGAGTACTCCTTCTTCAATCTCTATCTCTCTCCTCTCTCTGTCTTTGTCTCTGTCTCCTCTCTCTCTCTCTCTCTCTCTCTCTCTATATATATATATATATATATATATATATATATATGTATATATATGAACAAATTAAAATGCTTTAGAGATAGATGTATAGATGGATAGATAGATAGATTGATTGTTAGATAGATAGATAGATTGATAGATAACGAGTCATATTTATTTCATTTTATTTGGACGTCTCCTAACTCATTTTAGCAGAAACCCGATGCATGCGACGATAAATGATTGGGCTATCATAATTTGAACGAAATGGTGTGGAAGATTATAATTGTTTTTCGGCTCCGGAGTGTCCTTCAATTCGATCGACTCTGCAAGTGTGCAGGATCTTGTAAACTGAAAGAATTAATGGGAAAGCAAATCATTATGGGAAGCTTTTTCTTGATATCTCGACGAGGAAGACAGATTATCTACACTCCTTCTTTCTCACAGATCAGACATTATTATTTTGGAGTATTGTTTTATTTACCGATGCCTCGTTTTGTTTTTGGAAAACGAACCTGAGTGATGTCTTCATCGATAGAAAAACGAAGAAAAATTCCCTCTCGTCAATCAAAGTGACAATTATTGATCACCTCATCAATGTATGAATAAAGTATTTTCAAGAAAACACTCTTAAAGAGTTAACTTTTTTTTTTTATCTTATTAGATGCGCTATGCTGAACCATTACTATTAATTGTTTACAACAATTTTCTTACTTTATAATTTGTCTATCGTTTTTTCTCTAATCATTTTTTTCTAAAACTCAGACTACCGATAAAAAATTGTAAAAAAAATATTAACGGTTTACAATACTTCATTTATTTAAGGATACACAATAACAACTGATTGTTTACGGGTACTGCTAGTGCAGATATCAAAAGAAACATGGCGTCGAAGAGACCGGGATCGAGGGTAGGTTTAAAAATAAGATTTGTGTTGCCTCAAGAAACAGCTCAAACTATGTATGAGATGAATGCTTTGTTAATGATTTCACTATAGAAATACATTGAAAAAAACGGAAAATAGGATTGTTAGTGGTCAGGAATTAACTTATGTGTTACTGTTAGAAAAGCACTATTAGATGTTAACGATTTCTAATGATTCTACAGTGGAAATTGATTTAAAATCAGAAGAAAGGAATCGTCTGTGGCCAGAATAAAAATGAAAAATAAAACTTTATTAGAAAACTCAGATGGCTATGAGCTATTCATATTGTGAGAATGAGAGACAACCAATAGATATTACAGCTCACAACATGGATCCCCGGAGACTACATGCAAAACCGAGGCCGACAAAATACAAGATGGAGAGATGAACTTGACAGATTCAGAAAATACTGGCTCCGTGACGCCCACGATAGAAAAATGTGGCGGATCCTGGGGAAGGTCTATGTCCAATGATGAACGTTAAACGATTGATTATGATGATGACAAGAATAAAATTATTAGACGTATGATATCAACATATTGCTGGAGTTTTTACGATTGAAATTAATTGAAAATCTTGAAGAATGTGATTCTCAAAAGTTAAGAATTAATGCAAGCATTATAATTAAAGAGAGGCTTCCATATGTATAGCGTGAATGAATTGCTAATCATTTCACTATAAAAAATGCATCCTAAATTAAAAAGGAAAAGATTGTTGGTGACCAGAAATTAACACGAGCCCTACGGAAAGAATAAAACCTTTTTTTTTCTTTTTTTTTTTTACGTTTGATTATATTTGTATCTTTTGACTCGATCTGCGGCGAATTATTATCCTTTTTTTTTTTTTTATAGATTATTTTCATTCTTAGAGATTTTTCATCTCAAAAAAACGATTTTGCGGATCGTCAGTTTCGCGATGTCAGTAAATAGCTTTACGGCTATTGTTCCCCGGAAGACTTGCACTTATTTTGCAGCCAACGCACGAATTAATGTATACAAATTATTTTAGATTATGTGTATTGTTTACTGAGTTCTTTTTTTAAAATTCTTTTTAAAGCGAAAGTATTGATCCACTGTTTCGAATTCAAAAACGCACGCGCTTACTTTTGTCCCAGGAGAATATTTTCACGATAAGATTTTTGTGCACACAGAATACTAAAAAATAGAGGGAGTTTTGTCAATGGCAAACACTCAAACAAGAATAAAGAAAATTCGAGAATGGCTCTTGTTCTAGTAAACTGAACTTAATCTAAGATGAAGCAACAATAGCTGGACACCCATTAAGGAATTCATAATACCATCGAATTGGTCAACGGGGCCCTGTTGCTGATCACCTCTCAAGGAAACGCGTCAATTTCTGAGGCATTCATTTAATTAGTCTGCCATATAGCAGTAAACAAGGATCGAACTGTGTATGCCATAACCATTGCCCCATGGTATCCAGGTAAACTTTGCAATTTCCAAGTGTTTGCAGGAGAGCTATATCTTCACAGGAAAATAAATTCAAATGTATAAAAAGAAAAATATATTCCTTGTGCTGGACAATTCATTTGCTTGGGGAAGCCATTTTATTTAATATGATACATCGAAATTTATGCTGAAAACATTCTTGATTTAAATCAAGTTGCAAAATATTTTTAGACGTGATTTTTGAAAGCAATTAAATGCAAAATGATTTTATGCAATAAATTGAGAACGTTAAAAAATGCATTTGCACTTCCAGTTTTTTGCCGGAAATTCAAAACATCTCGTTCCATGCTTGGAAAAGAGAAAAACCAAAAGGAAATCCAGATTAATTTTGCTGAGAAGAATCAATGAACACTTCAGCTGGAAGCTCTTGCAATGTTGTATTTTTCATCTCGTAGAAAAGCCCTTCATTAGAAAATATATAATTGTTTTCTGTTCTGTTCTAAGTGGTTGCTTGTTAACGAGAAAAGCTGAAGTAGTTTATACAGAGGAATAAATCAATTTACAATAGGTCTACAGGAGGTTCAGAGTGGCATGGCGATTATTGGTCAATCAGTGAACACATTTCGAGCTATGATTGAGGTTGCTTACTTTCATTTCACTCCAATACCCATGGAAAATGCATACATCTACTACCAGCCCCCAGCTATGGGTTAATAATTGGACAGGTGGAGCCTTTTATCTTCGTAAGGCTGTACATCAAAGATTAAAAAAAGTAGTACAAGTATTAGTACAAGTCTCAATGTAAGGTTAGCAACTTTAAACCGTATAAAAACACTTAACCATTTGGTGTGATCGCAACAGGAATGATAAAAATAACTTTACAGATATATTTACTTTAGAAGAATGAACAATATATATATATATATATATATATATATATATATATATATATATATATATATATATATATATTTATATATATACATATATATATATGTATATATATATATATATATATATATATATATATATATATATATATATATATATTCAACCCTTGAAATAAACCAATATATATGCGTGTATGATAATCTCGTTAAAGCATTCTAAAAGATAAGATTCAAAGATTGTTTAAGCGATCATTGCCTTCAATATTTATGCTCTGAACGTGAAAAAAGGATGTCAGTATTTGCTTTCACAAACGTGTAAAACAGATGAAGATATTAGTGTCTTACTCTAAATCTGCATGGATACTTTTGTAATCAAATAAATAATGCTTTTCTTTGAAAACTCAAAAACATTACTTTATCATAATTAGCTGACGATTTAGAATTTTACTTTTTAAAATGATGTAATCAGACACATGGTCAAGTATACATGGGAAGAAGCAATTCAATATGAACAAATTTGTTTTTGTTTTTGATCATTACTATCCACTAAAGGCCAACGTCCATGAATTGAAAGAACGGATGTTTAAAGATAAAATGAATTATAATGTTGTATTTTCTTTTCTCCCTAGCTAGAGCCTTAATTCGGTGGGATTGTTTGGAGGCTAAATTCAACAGAAATTTGATTTTATGGAATCAAAACATTCCAACATTTATCCTGATGGTCAGTATTAGGTACTCTTTTCTAGACTAAGACAAATACCTTTAATTTGTATGCTGAGCATTGTCTTAATGCGGTCTATAATCCCCACTTAAATTTCAGACTATACCTCTTCCATATATTTCGATGTATTTTGAGTACAAGGCCCGAGATTTCGAGCCGGGATATCGTTTCCATCATATCTTGGTGTTTGGTATGCTGCAGAATAAACAAAGCGAGCCTAATCTTAGCCAGTACCTCCCCGTTGCGCGATGAGAGAAAGATTGGAAAGAAATTTCTAACGTCTCGGTAAAACTGGTTGCAGTGACTATTATTGTCCTTCCCCAAACGTACCCTGGTGGGATCTCAGATTAAACCTTATATCATTCTCTGGCCCAGCGTGAAGGTGGTTAAAGAAATGCTTGTGGTATCCTAAAAATGTGTAAAAAGTTCATCCTCTGTTCAGGTCAAACATTCTGTACCTATTTCTGTTCAGAGTGAAACGTAAGACATTTGTTAAAAATATTCTGTTGCCAAGACGGATACAAACTAGAACTTGTCTCCTGAGTTTACAATAAATAAATGTCCGAGGCTCCCAATAACTTAAATCCCCCATTTTTGTTTTTTTTGATTGCCCTAAAGGGAACGGCATGGATGATTCTAAAACTTTTGTTTTGTCCATTTTCGAGCTACCTCAATATCACTCTCCACACAAGGTCGTGACTTTTATATCGGGTCATATAAACTCAGATCTATATTGGGCGCTTGGTAGGTTGCCATAAGTAACTTGCGAATTTTACTGCTACCTGCAAGATCTCAAGTCAATTTTAGTTTCCTGAGCTTCCCCTTATTGGGCTTGTATACTTCCAAACATAAGAAGTTATTTCCCGTAAAAAAATCCCAGATACGTTGAATTCCTTTGGGATGATTCAACACACACACACACACACACACACACACACACACACACACACACACACACATATATATATATATATATATATATATATATATATATATATATATATATATTGTTTTTCTATTCTAATCTAAAAATGAATAATGCTGTGTATCATACGATTGAAATACTTAGCACCTTTTCTTTCAATTAAGATAATTAAATCTTAAAATTCAACTGCTAAATTTTTTATCACACTCACAATTAATGTATGAATTTATATATAATCTCATTCCCTTTACTATTATCAACGAAAGATCCAAATAATACTGGAAAGAAGGGTGTACAATCAATGCATCCTTCCAATAGTCACTGAATAGAGCTGAGACATGGAACCTAAAAAAGAGATAGATCGACAAATTGAGAACCTTGCAACGTTCACATGAAAGAATTATGCTCAACCTCACGTACGACAGCACAATACATCCGGGAGAAGACAGGGGTCAGAGACATCATAGAATCCATTAAAAATCTCTAATGGCAATGGGCTGGCCAAGTTGCAAGAATGGCAGACAACCATGAAGACTTATGGAGATCCAGATATTACAAGCGCAACCGAGGCTGACAGAGTATTAGATGGAGAGACGAGATAGACAAATACACAAAATACTGGCTCTGCGACGCCAACGATAGAGAAGGTTTATGTCCAACGACAGTCGTTGGAAGGCCGATGATGATGATGATGATGATGATGATGATGATGATGATGATGATGATGATGATGATGATGAGTTGCAACATTTCTATTACCATTAACAATACTTTATACCTCCAGCCACTTTAAAAACAGCCCAATCACCTTTTCATAATCATTTTAGATATACTGAAACATTAGTAACATGGTATAATCAAAGTAACAATAAAGGTCGTTTAAAAGTTAACCCCAACATTGAGAAAGAAATTTGAGTAAAAGTAGAATCATCTGAGATTGAAACATACTGATAAGAAAAGTGACTACACTACATCCTGCTGATATATGATTTATAACAACTGAACGCTAAAGCACTTCCACTATGAAAACAGAAAAACATGACAAGCAATGACCGACCACTAAACGAGAAAAATAAAAAGAATATATAGAGATAGAAAAGATGAACGTTTTCCACCTTAGAAAAAACAGACACATCCCCCAAAACCACCTAAGGAAGAATATAAAAAGATCGTTCGCCTGAAGAAGTCCAAGTAGAACAGTTATGCAAACGTGTTCATGTGGCAAATCCTTTATATATATATATATATATATATATATATATATATATATATATATATATATATATATATATTCAATAGTGTTGTTAGTTTGTTTTAACATTTTATGCACTATTCAAGACCGCTCTGTTCGAAGTTGCATTATAATTTAATATGCTTTTTTTCAAATCATACTAAGTTACATTGATTTATACAGCAATACCTCAACCGTAACACATCAAAAACCACGCTTATCAAACTACACATTACAAAGTATTCCTGTGTATATACAATGAACACAGTACATATTTGTCAACATTTAGTTAAGTTCTATATTCGTCCTCATTAGGTAACTAAGGGTGGTCGCATTAGTTCAGGACAAGAGTTCCACCGAAAACTTGCCAACCTAGTGTGACTCGATTCCCTTTCTTTTTTTTTTGAAGATATCATGGGGATTTGTTTTACTTGCAAAATGTAGTAGTCTATTTTTTCAGCTTTGCGTTTTTGATTTCTATCGTACTGTCCTTGTCCTCAATATTTTTGTTTTACATTACATCCGTTTTGTGTGGAAGCCAACTTTCTTGTTTTCTTTAGTTCGTATAGTATCATTAAGCCACCATGAAAGTCCTCAGTAAAGAAGACTCTTTCATCAGCAAATTTTAGGTTACTGTGGTATGCACCCTCGATTCTGATTCCCTTGCAGTCCCAGTCTTGCTCTTGGAAGACTATCTCAAGGAAGGCTGTGAAGAGTTTGGATAATCAGTTTTCGCTTTGTCTCACTCCTTGTTATAGTTGAAATGGTTCAGAGTCTATACATAGCCTGACGAAGGGACCACTGTTTCGGTGCTCTATTATTTTCGGAGTCTCCGCCTTATTGTACTATCGTATCAATCACTTTGGGTTCAAGATCTTTTTAAGGTCTACAAATGCTATAGCAAGTTGTATTCTATACTCAAGTGTTTTTCTGTCGGCTTACTGAATGGAGATGGTCGGTGGCTGATTAACTTTTTTTCTGAAATTAACTTTTTTCTGCAGTTGGTTTTCATTTAACGTCTTGGTTAATTATTGATCACTTTAGTAAAAAGTTCATAGATGCAGTTGAGCTGGCTTAGTGGCCTGGAGTTGTCGAGGTATTTCGGATTTCTTTGTCCTGTATATATATATATATATGTATATGTACAATATTACTTTAATTAGCATTTAAAGTTACCTTCCTTGACAAATATTACTGACTGAAAATATAGCCAATCACGTGGCAAAGTAGATTAATATCAATCTTGGTGAATCTCCAAAGTCTGAACCTTGCAGAAAAATACACGTCGTTTTCAGTTTGATATTATGAGAACGCCATTTTTATGGTATCATTTTGTGTTTTGAAAAGAATTCCATTACCAAGCAGAGGCTGAATACACGCTCCACATGTTCCTGACATAATTACTTCTCTTCTTGCTTCAGTTTCCCATCTACCCCTTCGAAGACGTCTGTTGTCCCACGCGAATTACCTCCATTCAGCTTTGCAAAACATCTTTTCACTGCGTCGACCGGCAATCTATTAAATTCCAGTTGAAACGACTCTTTCCGTTAGTGTTTAAAAAAAATAGGAAAAAAAAAAAAGAATTAAATGATTTTTATAGAGAAATTGATTGAATATCACACTTCGCATTGAAGATGTTTTTGGTCAGATGGCGGGTGGGAATATCCTTTATGCTTACAGAAAACGACTACCCGGGTCCGAAGATTCTGGGCTAAAGTAAATCAGGGTCCTCTGTCTTGTCGTGCTTACATGAAAATAAATCTCCTCGAAACTCTGCGAAAGCAATTATCCTGTGTATTCAGGCGCGTCGGATACAACGCTGTTGCTGCACATGATAACTAAAGGAAAAAAAAATTCAGAGAGTGCATATCTCTGCAAAGACGAATGTGATTAAAAACTAAATGAGAATTAGTTCATATATAGCAAAGATTTGAAATTTAATCACTTCTCCCTTATTCCATGACGTATCCTTTCAGAAAGTTTCAGTGAAATCCATGGAGAATCACTATAGGTATCTAGTGGACAGAGATATAACTACAATGCAGGGCAGCTATCAGTGGAGATTTTGGGGGTGCAACCCAAAATAAATCAAAATTTCCTTAGCTTTTGACCTGAATAAAATGTCATTTAAATTCATTGGCAACTTCTATTGATATTGTGAACGGACAGACACAAGTAAATACATATGTATCTCCCAGCTCTACCGTCTGAGGTAACCTATAATGTCCCCCTAAACTGGAACGGAAAATAAGAAAAGATCAAATAATCAGTTCAAAACTGAAGGAAATTTCATTTATTTAGTATTTATTGGGGTATTACGAAAGTTATAATTTATTTTCGAGTTTGGAAAGTTATTACGTATTTTCAAATCACAATCGCCATTTTTATCCCTTTCAAAGCGCAGGTGGCATTTACGAACCTTCACTGCAACAGGATACATTGCACATTTTTCTCATTGTCGTAGTAGTAGTTGAAATTCATACAGTAAACAATGTCGAATATATTGCTCTCTAAAGTATGTATCCTCCATTGGATTCAATCTTACTACTCACCATAAACGATGCACCGTTGGATAGAAGAGATGATGAATTAAATCCAGACGTCGTTCCGTACGAGTCAGTACTTGTCTTGACGTTGTTGGTTGGTTATAATGTATAGCAGTGAAATACTGGAAACCACTAACCCAAGTAATATACTTGGAAAGGTTGTACAATGCTACGTAGCCAGTGTTAAAATCCACATATAGGTAACTAACTAAAATTAAAAATTGATTGGTTTTGATGAGTACAAGCTTGCATTCTGTGCTCTCGATTGCCGCCTCTGCACAATAGTCATGGGAATCTTAGAGCTTCGAACGGAGCATCTCAAACTGATTATTCCCAAGTGGGCAAATTAAATTATTTTATAGGTGAATGTAACTACAGCGGTGAAAAACTGGCGAATGACTTGATTTGCTCAGGTATCTATATTCTCAATTCTCAGTTCTTTTTCTCCAATTTGCCTTGGATGGTCTGATAGTATCACGATGGTAGTACCGATTATCTGTGACATTTCTCGAAAGTTTTGACGTAGGTTGTGTCCTACCAATAATTTTAGTTGTTCATATTCAATTGCAGAGAACATCCCTTGATTGACCGTGATCTTCGAGACTCAAATTGTCAGCATGAAACTTTTGAAACCAATTCCACATTATACGATTTGAAGTGGCTCCTTCATCTTGAGCAAGATTAATATAGTAACATTTTTGAGACGCAGTGTGACTAAGTTCATAATCGTAAAAGACGGTTATGCAAAACTCTTACTTCTTCATCCTCAAGTTCAAGAGTCAAGATAATAATCGAAATAAACACTGAATGTTAATGAAAAGGGCACGTCTCAGTCATTGAAACAGTTGTACATATTGGCACAATATACTTAACTAATATGGTAAGACTCAACTAAAATCTGGCATCTGGATTCAGCCCATAATTTCGGAACAAATTTATACTGCTGAGTTTTAAGACTATACTTTATATAACCTTATGTGAGTTGAACGAATTCTAACTTCACAGTGTTGATTAGTTGTCACTGAATGATTCTTTTAGATATGTTAGGCTGTTTTGATTCTTAAGGGAACAATCAAGAAACTGGTTAAATGTTTTTTGGGTCAGGTGAGCGAATTATTATTGATTAAATTCTAAGCAAGATGAAAATAAGACAAAAATGTTTAGAAATAATAGGAAGTTCCGTTGCACATGAAAGAAATCCTTTTATAAATACACCGGGTAGATGACACTAGAATAGTTTGAAATCAGTTTTAGATTGTTATGCCATCAAATTGATTTTGGCATACCACAATAAGTTTGGATTGTCTACATAAGAAACTGTATCTGTGTGGATCAGACATTCCTCTAATGTAACAGGAACGAATAAACACTGGTCATATCGTGAGGTATTTATGATGACATTGCATAACTCAAACAGAAATGAAAAGACAACATCTAATTTGGCAGCACTGGTCCTTAAATCATGAAAATGATATTTAAAAAAAACATATAAATCGGCAACATAGCCTTTATTTCCCAACAAATTATTAAAATGAAAGAGAAAATAAATACGCATTTCATAAATGATAGATAGGTACAAAAAATGATGCAGTTATATTTTTTCCAGACAAACGATTCATTGGGAAAATATATTTTAGACAATACCGATTCTACTCAATCATTGTGCGTTTTATAAGTCGTTTTGTGAAATTAAAAGATAAATATTTAACATATAGTAATAGTTATACTACAGTAATAATTATTGAAGGTATTCACACAGTATTTATGACCTTTCAAAGTACGGGTATAATGTGTATAATCTGTTTCACGTTATCAGTTCAACACAATAATTTCTTATATTTACAAATATTTTTTTTCCAAATTCAGAACAATTGCTTTCGACATTTACATGATTCTCTACGGATGGTTGCAAGTCAGGCGGTGTTGAGTCGGAGAGTAACAAGGGTTTGAACCATGAGTAAGGAACTAAGAAAAAAAAATTACGACGAGGACATTTTGGAAGATCTAAGTTTAGACAATCCATGTTATTTGGATGTGATGAAAATCATTTCAATGTTTCGCTCTATTGACTATCATAAAAAGTGAAATGGTGTTGACAAAAAAACAAAAAAACAAAAACAAGAGACGATAAAGTTTGACGGATTATGATAAGCAAATATAACGGACTAACTTGTAAAGATTCGAAACTATTTTATTAAACTCAAGTATTGGCAACACAGTTTTTACATTCATTTGAATAAGACATTTATCTTTATATTATGTTTTCGTATAAAGTTTATTCCAGACAATTTCTTGAAGTGAATGAATTGCTACGTTTCGATCTTTTCCCACGCATGAGAATATTAAAATGGCTTTCATCGACAAATTTATGATATTTGGACGAGATAACTTTCGATCATTGCGCTACTCAACAACTGACCTTTGATCTCTTCGTATCTAAATAACAAATAAGTTGACCATAATTTTTAAGACGCTCAATATGAAATACTTTTATTGGCTCTATCAGAACTGCGTTTATTTTATTTCTTTTAGAAGAGAAAAAAAGAAACAATGTTCACCGAAGAAAAATGGCGGATCTAATGCTGTTTGGTTCAGCACATTCTATCACCCCGTCGCATCGATTAATTAATGGATTATTTTGATGTCACACACACACACACACACACACACATATATATATATATATATATATATATATATATATATATATATATATATATATAGTACTGATAAATTGATTCTTTATTGCGACGTAACATCTTCACTCCATCACTTGTAGCCGTTGCCTTGCAGTACGAAATGAAGCAGAAGGTTTCTTATCGCAACACATCTTCTTTAAAATTTTTGGAGAAGCTTTTAAGCGGTCACACGATAGAAATATTCATCCTCTGGTGAGAATATTTGTTAGCATTGTGACCAATCTAAGGAAGATTGGTCAGAACGCTTTTGATTCTGTGATATATATATATATATATATATATATATATATATATATATATATATATATATATATATATATATATATATATATATATACATATTTATTTATTCAGACAGTTTACTTATGTTAATCCAGCATACAAGTTATATCCATGGGTGATTATCCAGATTCAGCCGTGTTAAAATCATTTCCCATTGTGTTACAACTCATACTGAGTATTTTCACCGAAACTTATGAAAGAACATGCAATGGTATAGTTTGTACCCGTCGAATAGTAATTCATTCATAGGGAGGCTCTCGACATTGTGAACTTATTTCATAAAATACTGATATCAGCAGAACTAGGCACGTTTCATTGCGTCATGATACATAAAACATGACTCCAAGAACAACAACTACAAAAAAAAAAGAAAATACTAAACATCGGTCAGAACACTCTTCGCGGATACGCACCTAATCTATCTTGGAATCGAAATAGGAAACATTGAGTTCCTCGGTATCAGGATAAGAGTAATAAGAAGATTCAGGAAATAACAACTCGAATTGAAGAGCAAACATCTTTTTCACATCCACGGAAGAGAATGAGGAATTCGGAGTATAGTCGGCTTCTTCATTCGCAAAATAACCAAGGCGAACACTGAAGGATAAAAGCTACCACGGATCGCGTAGAGTAGTCAGAAAGAAACAAATTGAACATCATTCAAGTTTACCTCCACGCACACGCACCTATGAATTAATCAATGACGAGAAAGACAACTATCTATAGATTAAAAATAAATACTTCAACATCATACAGGAGATCAATGCCCGAGTTAGACATGGTAATTGAAATTACGTCGAGAAGTCTGGATCCACAATGTGAGACAAAAGTTGTGGAGATCTTGGTTACTCTGCCTGAATGAAAAAGTTCAAAATCACGTATATCTTCTTCAAAAAGAAACTCAGAAAGCTGGAGGATTTGAGAGCCAAAATCACAAAACTATAAACATCGTAGCAGATGGGAGCAACACTGTCAAAGAAGTCCATGTCTTAAACCAAGTCAATGTAGCGGGTTATCGCAGAATTGTGAGATTGAATGTTTTGTTTTGGAAAAGTGAGACGGGAAAATCTTTAGAATTATGTTTCTTGCTATAATACTTCATGTAAAATCTGAAAAGGCACGTAGTTAAATAGTTTATATGGTTCTCATAAATTGGCTAGCCATTTAATTTGGCCTATAATTCTATCCTTGTTCGAACCCAATTAATCTTTCTCCTTACTTCGTCTCACATCCATCTCTAATTCAAATTTATGTATTTGCTATTTGGATGATTGGTGCCATGTTCACTTCGTAATGATGTCTCCTGCTAAGCGTTTTGGTTTAAACCTGTTATATCACAACAACCAAATGTGATATTGGTACAATTCAGAACTTAATGAAGCGGGATTAAGCCATATAAATCTAACAAACCAACAGAGAAAAGGGATGTCGAGTTTATATCACGTTTCAAGTGCCACCAACGCCAAAAAATCCTTTGTCGAAAAGTTACAAAATTTTGGACAACAGAAATAACTCACCACTCTTTTGTCTATCATTTTTGTACGTCTTAATCATTACACTTTTGTACAGGAAAGGGCATCCAAGAGAGGAGCGTGTAGATGCCTCGTTTGAGATGAAGTCAAGGTATATACTACCATTTCGAAAATATGATAATCATCTTGGTGAAGGTAATTTAAATTCCAATTAGATCATTCATTCATCTGAAATATATGTATATATACACACACACACACACACACACATATATATATATATATATATATATATGTGTGTGTGTGTATGTGTGTTTGTGTTTATGTGTGCATGCATGTGTGATATGATATTAAGACACTTTTGTAGGGACTTAATTTTGTTTGGCACAGGTTTTACGCTGCAGCAAATCGAGAAGCTTCACATCATGTAAATACATTTGATTTGCTAACAAGTGGAAACAAATCCCTTTCAAAATGCTCCCATACACATCACATTCTGTTGGTTGGAATTTCCCATTGATATCTCTTTCTCTCTCTCTCTTACCCTCTCTCTCACTCACTCACTCACTCTCTCTCTCTCTCTCTCTCTCTCTCTCTATATATATATATATATATATATATATTCTAGTATAAATTCCTGAGGATGCCTGTCTTTTCATATTCCTTAAATAAATTGAATAATATGTGTTACCTATAATTGGAATGGGTTGCTTTAAGAAAATGTGCATCTTGTAGCTGTGAGAAATATTGTTATAATCACCTAAATCACCCGATGCAGCCACAGGAAGTTAGTTATAATCGCCCATAATATAATATTTTTTCTTTTAAAATAGCTGCAAAAATATGAACAGAAATATCCGATGCAAAATGAAATTATAAAAAAAATCCGATTTAAAAAAAATATAAGAAAACATATGAAAATGAATCGGTACCATTGATGGAAACAGTTACCCCGTGCTTCCATTTGCAACTCTCCCATCCACATGAGACAAAAAAAAAGTTTTCAGACTGTTGTAAACTGGATAACGGAAGAAATAGATTGAAACAATAACGCAAGACGGTAATAGTCCATTCCGTAGATAAGTTCGTGGATGCTAATGTAATTGATCCAATAGGTAAGTCCAAGACAAAGTGGTCTGTTCCGTATATTACGTAGAATCTTATATTTTTTCAAGTCCCATGGAGATCTGTTGGATGGTCGATGTCTCATCGCCGTCAATGCCGTCGTCGTTGGCTGTAGTATTAGTAGTAGCAACTTCATTTGCATATTTTCACAAAAACAGTTTTTTTTCCTTGTTTTTCACTATATACGAAATTGTCGTCTACAAAGTTGCACGAACAGACAGATGGATTATGACACATATATATATATATATATATATATATATATATATATATATATATATATATATATATATATATATATATATATGTGTGTGTGTGTGTGTCTGTGTGTCCGTGTCTGTGTTTTGTGTTTGTGTGTCTATGTGCATACGTCTGTGTGTTTTTATACTGCATTGTATCTACTGCACGGATGTAACTCAACCTGTACGTAAGTCGATCATGAAAAAAGGAAGAAAAGTATATGCACTGTACAATGTAAGATATCCCGAACAAACATAAATCACCTAAACTTATATATTATTCATTCGTCTTCTTTGCCTCTTCGAAGAGAAAAGGAAACAATGTCATCCATTACAACTCTGTCATCAGATCACTAGCTCAACCCATCAAGGCGTCTGCTCTTCAATTTCATCTCTCACTATCCTTGTCAAGACGACTTGAGGCATATTTCATGTACACACTGCATTCTCTTTAACAAAATAACGGTAACATGTCAAAAGTTTTTATTAGTCGCAGTGGAACAATATAACTGCGATGACTGAAATTACTTTGACACATGACCATATACATCTTCACACAAACAATGCACGTAAAAATTGGAAAACTTCGTCTGTAAGCAATTTATTATTTGCATAATTTACTGAGCCTGGTGCCAGTTGTTGGACATCAATTAAAGTTTGAAGTTACTACAGTAGTCAGTAAGATGCACTCGTGGTTACTTTCGCAATGGTTGATAAATAAGAATTGAGAGCTTTTTCCCCTGGGGGAAACAGCAGCTAAAACTGTTGCGATACTCTGCAAAGCCTTAGAGGAAAATGTCACTTGAAGACCAACAACATTGAGACTGACCTTCAACAAGCAGAATTGACGAGAATTTTGTAAATGTCTATCACGCAATCAGTAAAGATTGTCTTCGGATCACCGAGGGAATGTCTGAGGTGACTGTTTCGTCTGCGAAAGAAAATTGAATATTTTTTTCTCTAAATTGATTTTACCATTAAATCCATGTATGATTTGCTCACCAGGCTACGAAGGTAATCGTTTGAATATATACTCCAATTTGGGGGAATACGTTTGGGATGATTTTCTCTTTCCTTCAGATAAAACAACAGAATTTTTTGTCTTTTCTAGTACTTCAATATATATATATATATATATATAGATAGATAGATAGATAGATAGATAGATAGATGTGTGTGTGTGTTCGTGTGTGTGTGTGTGTTTATGTGTGTAAAATTAACTCATGTGAATACATACAGTGGCGTTTTGTTAGGTTGGAGTTAGCTGGGTCAGTAACGAAGTGTCAAATGTTTTACAATAAATCGGCCTTAAAAAATGCAGAAAAGCACAAAAAAACGCATTAAGAAATACTGTTAGCCTCTTAACTATCATTTTTAATAGTTAAAATTGAACTCAAATTTTCACACAACCAAAACATCATGGTCTCACCCCTCTGATGGTGTCAGCTGGGTTTCGGCCCTGTCGGTATTCCAGTGCATAAACATACAAACATATATGCCATAAAATCAACTTACTGACACCAAGGCTCGAAGGGAAATGTAGCATATAATATTTTTGCTATTTTTGATAAATACAAGAGTGTCAAGGATTGATTGATTAATCTCAAATTGTTTAATATTGTCTAGATTCAGGGTTTTCCATTTAGAGACATCTGCAAAGACGGTTTTGCGACGAATGAAGTTTCCCTCATAGCCCAGGTGCTGTTCATTTGTCGAAAAATCTGAGCTTGACTACTTGGCTATGTTTTCCACTGATTGGCGTTACAAGAAGCAAGTAAGGAGATTGCTTTCGTGTCGTGGTCAATCAAAATCCAGTCTACTGTAATAGAGCAATTAGCATCTTGTGGATAATACAAGACGCATGAGACAGATTAAGGTGTGAATTATCTTTTCCAAACCCTTTCTAGTCATTCCGGCTCGTCCAACACCTTTTACGACTCGATGTCTCGTCTCCCTTCTTTTCATTCTATTGCACCTTGATTCTTTTTGTTCCCAACATTAACGTGAAGGCAACCATTACCTTTCACTTGTAAAGACAAGCAAAATCATTTGGGAAATGCTTCCCTTCTTGTTTTGACCGTGTTTTCAGTGAATCGAAATGTTTCCTCGAACAAGGTGAAAGCTAACAGAGCGCTAGGGGAGAGATGGATGAGGAATGTAATCATGAAAACAAAATGGGAATGTCTTGTTGGGGAAGGGCAAAGTCAACCTCTGAATGGCGTCTTCTGTACACGCACAATAGGAATTAAGGCTATTTACTCTTCAGCCAAATGTTCTTGTATCTGTTGTACTGTTAATCATAGAGCCAAATAATCAATGAAGTTGCTGAAAAAAAATGTCAGTTACTAGATGCAATACACACACATACACCTTAAGTAGCCCTGAGAACCCAACGGCCGGAAGCTAACGGTTGAAATATGAAAAACGGAAATAGTAGTCTTAAAGATCGATGTGGTGTTAACTACTCCAAGCCTTAGAACTTTGAAGAGAAAAACAACAAAAAAAAAAAAGAAAGAAAGGTTGGATAAATTGTAATAGAAACGAAAAAGGTCAAAATATCAATTTCACGCTTGTTAGTATGTAGGACTTTTTGGTTTTCAGATTATTATTCATTTTTCCCACACCTGTCATCCTTTTTTCCCCTCCTATCCATTTTGGCAATGTAATGAACAAGGGTAAAAAAGTTATATAGTACTTATGTTTGAATTGGAACAAAAAAAAGGACGCTCATAATAAGAACTATGTATTCATGACCCCTCCCTCAAAAGTCAGGAGTCTAAAAATTAAGTCATAGCACTAGCAGACGACGGGAATATGTACAAATAGCAAAGGGAATTAACAACAAACAAATAAATAGCGACAATCACAACAACAACAACAGCAATAACAACAACAGCAACAATAATAATAATAAAATAATAATAATGATAATATGCATATTAGTTTCATATGCTTTTATATGTTATTGTAGTCAATATAGATAAATTTCATAAGAAATGAATTGCCTTAACAAAAAATATTCTGCAGAAAAATACAGAATAATGATATCTTAGTTGTCAACACACGTTGAATTTTCAAGAGTGCCTCTAGCTGAAATAATTCTGGAAATAATGACAGTATTTAGAAAACTACATTCGAAAGGCTTGAGTCCGAATTCATTCAATAATATTTCCTGCCATTCATAGATCTTTTTTTCAGTTTCAAGCATCAGGTATCTATTTTTTTTTTTACTTTGTATTTTTTTTTTCTCCGAGATTCCATTAATAAAGAGGAAAACATTCCTGTGTTCGATTTTGCTTGATTTCTTTTCTTCTCTTTTTTTTTTTTTCATTACGTTTTACTGCCACTCACGACACACACACATACTCGTTGCTGCAGATCGCTTATCGCCTCCAATGCACAAATGCCGCTATTCAACAGCCGTGTCGTGCAAATGCCGCACGTTACTTTACGGAGGGAGATAAACGCAGTACCGAGGATGCATATTAACATTATTCTTCATATCGAAATGCGTATCTTCATTTTTTTCCTTTTTTTAATTCTATTTTTAACACGGTATGCTACTAGAACACGTTACTCACATGAAGTTTTCTATTGAGTGACTGACCAGGACTGTATTTATACATATCATCTTATTAACCAAACTGACAAATAAAAAGTCTTATAACTACTTCTAGTTCTAGGAGAATTGATACATATCATCTTTTTAACCAAACTGACGAATAAATAGTCCTATAACTTCTTCTAGTTCTAAGAGAAACATGAATAGATGTAAGGATTCAAATGGTCGAGATAGCAATAGATGTGTTAAGCATTGATGTGTGTATATGTGTTTGTGTGTGTGTGTGTGTCTGTGTGTGTGTGTGCGTGTGTAGACACTTATATGCATAACTTTGCATATATACATAGAAGATTAGAAACAGCCTTTGTTGCAAGAGCCTCTTGAGCAAAAAAAAAAAAATCCCATGGAAGCTTCTATGCAAGCTTTAACACATTTTGTTGATAAGAGAACCCCCCCCCCCAAAAAAAAAACCCCTTCTCTTCGATCTTCAAAGTGGTTCACTGATGCGAAAGAGTCAGGCATCACTTTATATTTTGCCCCCATTTTTTCCTCAGACGTGTCACCGACTAATCCAGTGTCAAGCTATTATTTAAACAGACAATTTTCCAGAGACTGTTCTTGTAAAGAAAACACAAATTTCTATCATTCCCAGTTAAAAACATACAACTACCACAATTATAATCCTAAAATGTATTAACAATCAAATAATTCAATATTTAAAATATATATGATTTTTCACCAGGTAATCGAAGTGAGTACAATCAAATCAATAGTAAAATACACATTGCCTTTCTCACAATCTCCCTCGGGCTGGAAATTCAAAGCACTGCAGTATTGAAATTAATCATGGAGGTTTCTGGAAGCGTCAATCCCCGGCATTTAATTAAATCGTCTATTCACAGACACTTGAAAGAGAGTTCAATTTCAGCTCATATTTACTTTCTCGTCTTTGGTCTTTTCTCGGTGGCTAAGTTAATCCGTTTTCCTGTGGTGAATATCATTATGTTTCACCCCACACTCATTTGCACATTATTATTACGTGCTCCACACTCCTCGTCTTTTCGTCGTCTTTTTTTGTTGCAAGTGCTCCCTTGGAAGCCCTCATTCATCTTCACTCCTTTCGAGTGAAGAGTTTCTATTTTTGAATAGTGACAGACGGACACACATTCATATAATGTAGTTTATTAGTTTTAGAGAGTGATGTTTAACTGAATATTTGTTAAATTAACGAGTATGTATCCGTCGCACATAAATGGGTAAATATAGAAAGAACATAACGTCAGATCTCCCTGGACATATGGTGCTTTTCCAATATAATATTTATGGTTCTAGGTGTGCGATCGATTTGGGGAGAGTTGTTAATATACTTCTGTCGCTTATGTTAGTCTAAAACCACAGCATTTAAAATTGATCCAGATTTGAAAAAAAAAAAAAAAAAAAAAAAATCCAAAACACTATGGTAAGTTTGGTTCGTATGATATAATGTTCATTAAATGTTCATTAAATTATACACATGGTTTGCTAAAGTTTAGTATGATAGTTATTTATCATAATAGTGCATTAGTTATTCAAAGTATTCTACGTCTGTAAAGGATTGGGGATCTTGCTAGCATCTGATGAGAGCAATTATCCTCAAATTAGCTTTTCACAAATTTCAATTTCTATTATCATTAATAGCCCCCTACCCAACCTGAGATATCTTGATATTTAATTGCCAAGATCAATTAGCATAACAATCCCCACAACCACTCCCACAACTAGATCAGTCAGAAACAGCGTTAAGGATTTGTTATCAATATTTTCAGGTAAAATCAATGTATGGGACCACGTTGCATTTGGAGAGCACTGAGAAAGAATATCTTATCCTTATTGAGTCACTCATGGTAACCATCAATCTACGGTGGTATATTTTTCGCAAAAGACTACTTGAGTAATGAGACCAATTCACTCTTTTCATTTTCTGGACCTTTGCGAAAGTTGATAAACTGCCAAAAACTTGACTGACAATGTCAAAATCACAGATGCTTCTCCAGGATTACAGCAAAAGAAATTTGTTCACATACATAGCGATAACTTTATCAAAATTTCAATTAATTTGCATATGCATGAAAACGCAAAAAGTTATTCTTAACCTTTCAAATTAGTCATAAGATGATATATGTGCAAGTCAATGTCTCGCACCTAAGATTAAACACACTATGGTAAGGAATTGCTCTCTCTCTCTCTCTCTCTCTCTCTCTCTCTCTCTCTCTCTCTCTCTCTCTCTCTCTATCTATCTATCTATCTATCTATCTATATATATATATATATATATATACGAACTTTTTTCTTTTTCCATCAAAATATAGATATGTGAGTGTAAGCAAACAAAAGTATATATATATATATATATATATATATATATATATATATATATATATATATATATATATATGTATGTGTGTCTGTGTGTGTCTGTGTTTCTGCTTATCTATAGGATAGGTATTTAGCATTACATATCGAATACAAAATTGATTCGACTTCCATTTTTTCAAGAAATTCGGTCATGTCAGTGCGTAGAGCACTTGTCAGCGAAAGCATGTCACAAAGTTAATTACGTCTGATGGCATCTTTTCAATTTTTTACATGTGTCTTCCAGCGGATTTTGCATATCTATTTAATTTTGTGTCTTATCACTTGGAATCGATTTGATATTTTCTTCTTGCATTAATGGAAGAAAAAAAATTCTTATCTTACTATTAACGATATAATATTGCCCTTTTCAAATATGGAAACCAATTTTGTAAAATTCACATGTATTTATTTTTGGAGAACATGTTAGTTCCCAACAAAGTGTTGACTGCTGACACAAGCAATAACTAACGTACACAGGATTTCCGGGTGTCATAATTATGATATATTACGTAATATTTTCCGTTGGGACTGAGGAAAAAACTAATCTAATTTTGGCACTTTTGTACGAAAGATTCCATTTGAATACGTCAAACTTCCAGATGAGATTTAGTCGAATAGTTGCTACCTCCGACGATAGCTTTAAGAATTTGAATTTAATAAATGAAGCAAGGTAGATTTATTTTTATTGCATGAAACATTGTCAGCCATCATTGAATCTTGATCTATTTTCTTTCGTCATGCTTCCAATCGTTTTTCATCGTAATCACTCGAACCATCATTCCACGGTAGTAACAAAGAGCTTCTTAATCATTGCACTAAAACACGCATATCAACATTCCCCACACACCTTTTTATCTTATATATATATATATATATATATATATATATATATATATATATATATATATATATATATATATATAGAGAGAGAGAGAGAGAGAGAGAGAGAGAGAAACAGGGCTATGGTGAGACAGCTGATCAAATCAAGGAATAATAAAATTGTAAATACAAATAGAACTAAATAACATGCATCAAGATTCGAAGATTGAATAATAAAATTGTGTTTCGCTATTTGGTATATAAACTATGGACATCATGATTCACAACTAAAATCCCCGGAAAGATTACGTGAAACCAGGGATCACAAAATACAAAATGTTGTGATGAACTAGATAATTACATAAAATAATGGCTCTGTGACTGGCTAATCTTGACCAATCAACAACAGACGCTGTAAGGCAGATCTTTTCTATGATGATGAAGATGACACATTGAAATAACACTGATCGGATTGAAAGTGACTTGCTTGACGTATAATCGTAGATACTTTGGGGCTATATAAAAATGATTAAAAACTGTTTCTTTTTCACAGCCTGATAAGATAAAAGTTTGCATATATATATATATGTGTGTGTGTGTGTGTGTGTGTGTGTGTGTGTGTGTGTGTGTGTGTATGTGTGTCTTTGTGACTGTGAGTCGGTGTCTGTGTGCATATTCGTGATAATTTACTGATAGCACTGCAGTTCGAGAAAAGTAAAAAAAAAAGAAGTTTCTTTCTGCCTTTAAACGTCAGCTCCTTGAGGTCTTAAGGCAAAAAGGAAGAAAACTTGTTGACTAGTCGGTTGGGAGTTAAAATCCTCAATTAGACAGAGCTACCTTGAGCTATGATGTCAGAATGCAGGAATAATGTTTACTTTTCAGGCTTGTCAGGTTGTAAAATCCGGATTGCAAAGTAATTAGTCTTGCTGGGCGCCCGTCACTTGTATCAGATGGTTTCAACGAGGAAACTGTCGGGAGCTGATCTCCTTGATAGGATTGTCGAGAAAGCCATTCTTCAGTTTCACTGTTAAAATTTTCATTTTATGATATTCGATCATTGAGATATTCACCTCTGAGTTAAGGATATCATATATATAAAGGGATGTCTTCTGTTTAAAATGAATGCTTTTTTCTTCATTACTTTAAACTTTTGGGAGGCAGGAGAAATTGGATGTGATTAGGAAAAAAAATGAAGAAAAATATCAATAAGAATAAGAATACAAGTCCGGGTAAATCTTGAAGAAATGACAATGACTGGTCTGAGAATTTTGAACAATAAGGAACCCATCGACTGAATCGTTTAGATACAACAAAAGAAGTGGATAACTATTGTCTGAAAATTCTGACAGGGGTCCAGTTTTACTCAATGTGTATAATTGTACGGTTAAATGAAAGCAGGACAACTGAAATAAGGCGAGATTCCCCAACTGACCTATTTTTAACTATCATTATATGGACAAAGACTGAAATCTAAATATCTTTCCGTTGAGAGTCTACTCCTATTGTGACAGGAAAATGTAATTATATTAGTTATCGTTGCAATAAACTTAAATAATGTGCATCCATTAAAGAACAAAACAAGGCTTCTTATATTCGATCCACTCCGAATAGGACTAGAGGAAGTTGCTTGTATGTCGTCGAATGTCTTATCGGAAATCTTTTGTCGTCATAACCTTTTAAATGTATTTTTTGTGGGTAAAAAAATACATTATATGCATGATAAAGAATATATTTCATATTATTCGATGGCATGGTTTGATTCTTCTGGGCATTTCCCCGAACACGGGGAGGGATGGTATGTTTTGTGCACATCTCTTCTGCAAGTAATATGAAACTGGTTATATTGGGTTACATGGTACCGACAGAAAAAGAAATCCCCAATCTGATCGATTGCAAGATAGGGTGTTATGTCTTTCGTAAAGGTGTATACCAGAGTAACTCCATCACTTACAATGACGACCCCAGTTCAGCCAGGGTAACAACCAATGAGCTTATGCTACAAAAAAAGTCACCTGCAGTTGGAAGGCCGTGAAGCAATGAAGGCCTAGCGTTTTATTATTTTTTCCAATGACCTCTCTGTTTGGAGAAGCAATGTCAGACCAGGGGAGAATTGAGGACCTGGGGAAGGTATATAAGAAATCTTTTCTGTGGAATCAACAACCAACGGTAACCAACAGAGCCAATCGACAAGACGGCCTGGCAACACAGGGACCACCAAGTAACTTACGTTTCAAATCGCAGAGCAAAACAAGAGAACAAGGGAGACAGTACCAGAAAACATAATCTTTTTCAACCGTCGTGGAAATACCTGCCTCTCCGGAAATTGGCCTCACTGACCACCAACAGCTTGCAACAGACTTCGGAAGCTCTCTTAAATATCTGTTTGTGAAGCCAAGCTATGGGTAGGAAGTAAATTACCTGGATTGGATTTTTAATTTGACACGAATTCAAACTCCATGTCTTCGATTGTATGCTTAAATATGACGAGAAAGAAGTTTCAGGTATAGATTAAATTACATATCTAAAATCCCTTACAAATTGAAAACTACGATATTACCACAAATGTTGACGGTGCAATGCCCTTATTAGTTAAAAGTATCAGAGCAAAAGACATACATTCATTTTCTGAACTGTTTTACTTGGATTTTGAGAAAACTTTCCCAAACCTCAGTCATGTGACACTTCCAAACATCCAGAGAATGTTTTAATTTAAGCGTGGTGCACGATTATTTGAGCAATGGGGCTCTTAGTTAAGGCCAAGTGAAAAACTTGAAAAAAGACATCTTGCTTTTCAAATAGAAGTGTTACTTCTGATACGGAAGAAATGCTGTTTGGTCGACTGAAAGGTTACCTGACATTGGACCTTTCACGATTGTAGAAGGAACGTCGGTTCTGGACACTGTACACAAAAGCGTGAGAAGGTCATCAAACATGGAGGGATTGGCAAAGGATCCAATGTAAAGAAATCGATCGAAGAATTTATTACGAATCTCAGTTGTGTGAACGGATGTCTTGCTCATGGATCACTCAATGAAAATCACTGGATGTTGCTAATGTTTGAGAATAACACGTCCTTATAGGGTTCGGTTAAGCCTTTGTGCAGTAAGCCAGAAACCACGAATACCTTAATTCTCTGATTTCATTCTAATAATCAAGTAATCACCTGTGCTGATTTGTTATTCTTTATGAGAAACAGGTATATAATCTTGATTTAATTTTACCAGATGAATTATAGTCAGCAGTAACTATTATCATTGATTTCAATCTCAAATCAATGTTTTTCTAACAGTTTTTATGGTTTGAGTTATGATTTATTCAATAAACGTATCAGTTTTTAGCACGAGAAAGCTTCATCAATGGGGGTGATAATCTGAACCGTGAACAGCTAATATGAGTTCATATCATGGCTCTTACTGGGGGTAATATGATATCTTGTTCAGATTACTGGGAGGTAGGTTAAACCCAAGAACCTGTGTAGTTGGGGAATAATCTACTCTCCCTAGCCCGGTGCAATCTACACATTAGAATGCTTACAGGAAGGACTGAGAGATAATATCCGGTATCTGAAATAGGGTGAACGTTGGATACGATAATTCATTAATGACTAGTCAGGACTATCCTGAGGAAAGCAAACGACAATGCTGAATATTCGATAATATTAAAAGTTTTCTAAACACGTCTTTCCCGTTTCACGCGTCGGATTTACGCGAAGGTGTTACTGATTAAAGCTTTTAGCGGATGGTCCGTCACGAAGAGATAACGCCTGACTTACTTAACTCCGAGAGAAGATTGGAGAATGTCTGCTCAGCAGGAGGATTATACTTTGGGAAATTTGGTTTTGCATAGATAGGCAATTTCTCTTGAACTTACAGCAGACAATATTAAAAAACAAAACAAAAAAAAACAAAAAAAACTTGCACAAAAGAATTTGCATCGATCAACTTTTTGAAATCTATTAACTTTCAGTATGAATCTATAAAAAGTTGAATCATCAATTTGAAAAAAGTAAACACTTCAGTTGGTCATTGTTTTAGGAATCTGTCGGGATGCTGATTTTCTGATCAATTCGCGGTGGAGATTACTTAGCGTTTACTTTGGCCGATAACGTTGACATATATATATATATATATATATATATATATATATATATATATATATATATATGTATATATATATATATATATATATATTCACTCCATCACCCAAGTCAAGCGCTAAATAATCTGATCCTAAGATAGTAAGATAGTCTTGAAACTCTCAACTCACCAGTTTACCGATATATATATATATATATGTATATATATATATATATATATATATATATATATATATATATATATATATATATATCCTACTTCGTCGGCTGAGGTAAACAAAACAGGTAGTTCTTGTTGATACCAGCAATAGGGGAGAGTCTTTAACCTGAATGGGACGTGTTTTCGTTATCCATTGGATCATTAGTGACGATCCAACAATGGAACAGGATACAGAGAGTGGAATAGAGAAGTAAAAATGGATTCGTGTATTTGTCAAGGGCAGTAATACAAAATAAACGAATATTGCCATAACTGGTGTCCAAAACAGTTGCCCAGCCTTAAATACCGACAATCCGTAAAATAATTACGTAGTTAAGGTAGATTAATATCTTTTATATTAGTATTAGTCTTCAACAGAGTTGGAATAACAAGGATCAGAATGAAGATTAAACCCACACAATTAGTCAATGATCAATGTGAGATATTGTTAACCAATGTGCCACATTGGTCGCCTAGAAGTTGTCTACTAAGTTTGAATGCACATTCTATAGTTCTCATTTTGAGGGTAAATATTTTGGTTTAGTTCCATGGTTGAGTTATTGATATAAGGTCCATGAAGAGTGTCCATCATCATCATCATCATCATCATCATCATCATCATCATTCTTTCAAAGTCCGTCATCGGACATAGGCCTTCACCGGGACTCACCATACTTCTCTATCATGGGCGTCACGGAGCCAGCACTTTCTGAATTTGTCTAGCTCGTCTCTCCGTCTAATATTCTGCTGGCCTCGGTTCTGCATGTGAGATCCATCGGGGGATCCATGTGAGTCGCAATTTTCATTTGTTGTCTGCCATTCGTGCAACATGGCCAACCAACTACCATTTGAGATTTTTAATGGATTCTATGATGTCCCTGACTCATGTGTTTCCTCAGATGTACTGTGCTGTCTTGTGGACTCTCCGTGTGAGGCCCAACATAATTTTTTCATGTACTCGTTGCATGCTTCTCAATTTGCGGAGATGTCTCTTTATTAGGTTCCATATTTCAGCTCCATTAGTGACTATTGGGAGGATACATTGGTTATACATCCTTCTTTTCAGGATTAATGGGATATTCTTGATTTTTAAGGCTGAACGTGCTCTTCCAAAGGCTTGCCATTCTAGTATGATTCTTCTTTTGAGGATCTCATGGAGATTCGTTGTCCTAGATAGATATAGTGATCTACTTTGTTCAGTTTTGTGTCCTCGATTTTGATCTTAGTGTTTTCATCTCCAATGTGGTCGTTTCACATGATCTTCGTCTTGCTGAACTTCATGTGTAGACCGACTTTCTTGCTCTCTTCATTTAGTTCATCGTTAAAGCTAAATTTGCAACGCCCAATATTGATCGAACACATTGTATAAATCAATCTTCCACGAATAAGGTTTGTTAATCACTGCACTTCGGCAACATCCACAAAATTACTTGCTTAATTTTGCTGAGTATACTACGAGGAGAAATAAGCGGCATATCTAGCGAGGATCAAATTACTTCAACTTGTAAATGGTCTTCCAGAGAGCTTGTTAACTATCACCTCACAGTAGGCACCAAGATTCGTTTACAAAGGTTACCTAAAACTATCACCCAATCATGATCCATCTCAATCTACCAAGGAATGGCCTATGAGCAAACTTCCTTGCCATTGCACAACGGTAAGCCTAGACAGATAGTTGGTAAGCTTGGTTCAGTCTGACATAAAGCAAATGAATTGTGAAACTTTACCCTAAAGCATACAGTCTGTGTTGGAGCTTTCTAATCATTATTTTACGATAATCGCGTAAATAATTTTCCAAACTTACAAGGCTAACCATGGATGATACATTGCAGATCGAACACACCCTTAAAGGAAATGGTCTGCAAAAGAGCATACTGACAACAAGGCTACTGCAGGTGTCCAAAATCACAGTTTTCTTCATAAAGTACGTTGATGTTATTACGTGAACCTCAAGATTGTCGGTATTATGAATTTGCTGTTACTAGAGATGGATACAAAAAACAGTATATAATTTTTTTTAGAAAAAACGATGTATAAATAAACAAATACAGTATACAAATGAAAATATATGGTGAGCTAATTAATTACTTTTCTCATATTGCTTCGAAGAAGATATATGCCTAGGTTACAAAATGACGTTACAATAATAATAGTGCCTGCAAGGTAACATAGACTTGACGTTACGTTACATTGATATCCCATGGTAGAATCCCGGCAGCATCTCGGCAACGTTGTCGATAAGGTTTCTTCAAAATTTCTTGAAGATGTTAGAAGAGCATGCATCATCTCCAGAGAATAGATTTTTAATGAGATTTCCTAATTTCAGTTCATATAACCGAGTGAAATAAAGTATTTTGATATTTTTTTCCTTCAGAATTAGTAGGGATTTCAGCTATGTCACTTTGTGACATTACTACAACATTGGAGTTATGGCTTGGATGTGCGGCCAGTTCGTGTTCAGAAAAAGTACTCATTTGCAACGTTACTTACGTACAACGTCATCAATCCCCAAACCCAAATGCAACCTGTCAGCAACGTTGCAAGATTGCTTTGTGTTTCAGGGCATGAAGGTTGGATCTTGGTTCGTGAACTAGATATCTAAGATAGGCAAGGGAGTAGAGTTAGTCTTAGCTTAATTTAAGGTAAGGTAAGATTTATCTAAAGGTCGGAGTTTCGAATAAAAACAAACCTTTGTTTTCTTATTTATAAAACTAAAAAGAATAACCATTGGCAACTAGCAGTAAAATAAATTAAACATTTTTTATCATATCTGACATTCTAGAAATTCAAATATATAATTTTATAACTATTAATTGATATGTTTGTTGTTACTATCGATTGCAACCTTAAAACAATACTAACTGTGACCCGAAAACTATAGCACTAACCCTGAATTATATCCTTTATAATCAAAAGTAACAAATACAATTTGATAAAGTTCAACTTAGCTGCTTTTGTTCGTACTCCCGTTCATTTTATAATACGCTAGTAGTGCTAGGAGCAGAAGTATCAGCCCCATACATCAGTGTCATCGGTTACCTGTTTTTTATATTCTGTTTACGAGACCAAGAGCAAAGCTTTACCAAGGTATAATCTCCGAAAAAAGTCTTAAAATGTGAAAAAACAAAAAAACAAAGTGCCGTTAAAAAGTGAATGTCTCTGGATTAGGCCATTAGAACAAGTCCTGTTACAACAAGAGTTTAGTGTACATAAAAATAACGTATCCATAAGAAACTTTGATAAAACCAACAAGCAGAAGCCTAGATTGATTGACAAGAGAAAGCAGCGACCGTTAACATCAACTGCATTCTTGTTGCAAACTATCTACACATTATTAAACTTGGAAAAACATGAAACCACTCGTAAACAAAGTCAGAATAGCGCAAACGTCTATGGAAAGAACAATGTTATGGATAAGTCTTGGCGATCTAAAAAAGATAAAAAACATGGATCTGAGAGAAGACCAGGGTGGAATATATATCCTACAATCAGGCAACAAAAATGTTGATGGCCAGGGCACATAACAAGGAAAAAGACAACAGATGGAGCAAAAAGCCAACAATGGTGTCAGTGGAACTATAAATGCAGTACGACAGGGGTTAACATAAGGTGGAAAGATTAGATTTAAAAAAAGTTTGCCAATAAGACATGCAATATATATCAGTGCAATCACACTCGTCATCGAAGGAGATGAGAAAGTCGTTTGTCAAGCTGCACCCATTAAAACTGATTATATATATATATATATATATATATATATATATATATATATATATATATATATATATATATATATATATATATATATATATATATATATATATATGATTGTAAATTGTGTATTTGACATAGGAACTCATTTGAAATGATCTCTAGTCATTGTTGATGTATCATTAAATCTACACAATGCAATGCACTTACCATTGATCTAAACAGCCACTGGTAATGCAAAGGCCTAAATACATGTTTTCATACCGAATATTCATTTCACCATCACCGGTGAGTAATATATTAACCGTGTAATATCGGAAGGTCATTTCGAATGAGCTTTATATGATATAACACAATTCGTAATCATTCGGTCAGATCTTATATATCCAGTTGTTAATACATAACAGTTGTGCAAAGAGAAATGAATAGACTGAGAATAAAAAATGATGAGGAAGTGAAAACAAGTATTCGGACTTTTGCGTTACGGGCAGCTATTTAGCTCAGTGATTAAAACATCGCTACATCAAAACAGATACCCTATGAATAGCAGCTTCAATTGCTGCATCAGCTCTATTTTTTCAATTTTTTATTTTATTTATCTTGACTACAGTGAGTTATATATCTAAATAGCTCTTAATACCAGACAAATTTATAAATTTATACACATACACACACACACGAAAACACACACACACATAAATGAATACATATATATATATATATATATATATATATATATATATATATATATATATATATATATATATATATATATATATATATATAAACATACACGCATATATACACGGACAAACGCACACGCACACGCACACGCACATACACACACACACACACACACACACACACATATATATATATATATATATATATATATATATGACCTTTCAAAGCTAAGGTGTAATGCAGATGATTTTTGCAAGATGACGCGATTCCATTCCTTATATATCAATTATTCATGTCATTGTCATCTGCTATTTCGCACTGTCCTTTCGGTGTCACCAGAGATAAGGTACAACTCATCAAGGCAAAGTACTTTCGACTCACATCTTCATTCATGGTGAAGCTTGCAAGTCAACGTCGTGTTGTTAAGAATGGAGATGAAAACATTTTGTCCTTCCTTGTTTAACCTCCTAAAACTGTATTTCTAATAATTTTTTTCTTTCTTAGCAATATATCTCATTATGTATACATGTACACATTCACACTTCACTCGTCACACACATATACACACATATATATATACGCACACACAGACACATATATATATATACACATATACGTGTATACACACACACACACATATATATATATATATATATATGTATATATATATATTTATATACATACATATATATTGGTGTATATTTTGATATTCAATTTACATGCTCATTATAAATATATATCCTTATTATATATTCATGTATGTACATATGTGAATAAATTCACCTTAAAATCTCAATATTTGTATAACCGAGAGTCAATGATTCTTCCGAGAGACAATGCAAGCTCACACTCGAGGCTGTAATCCAAAGGATGGTCAAAACCTTTTGCTAGGTATAGTGTACTGAAACCTTTTAACTCAACAGGCTTAACCCCATCAAATAGCCATTAATACAGATCAAAGAGAACAAATCCTTAATGCCAACTCCTTTAAAAGTAGGGAAGAGATCGATTTAGAATCATCAGGAGTATTTTTGTTCAGAATTACCGATGTTCCCAATACGGAATAAAATGAGATGTTTTTTTTTTCATACTAAAAATGACTCAAAATCAGCAGTTCGACCTATACGCAGGTCAGCTATATATGACCAATACTGGTCATGTCTAATTTCTTCAACATTCTTAGCGGGTTAGCCTTTATATCTATATATCTATATCTAAGGTAATTGTTGGGGGGATGATTAGAAAACCGAGTTTTGCTTACTGGGGGTATAATGAAATAACCATAGCATAATCATCTCTGAAGCCCAAAATGACTAAAGTAACATATAATTGAACCCTAAAACTAGTGGACATATAAAATCGTATGAGATATTTGTTGTAACTAAAACCAGCATAATTAATTGGTGGATCAACGACAACACTAATTAAAAGAATGTGTCTGAAAAATCAACCAACATAATTTATAACAAACTTGTTTCTCCTATGGAGGATAAAAAAAACGAAAAAAATATACCAAAAGATACAGCAACGAGTATGGTATCTGAAATAATTCTAAAACCACCAAACCAATAACATTACAACAAAAATATTTCGTGAACTGAAACAAAAAATATTTTTAAAAAATCTAATGTTACAGATAGAAATGTAGGATTCTGCAAATTGAAAACTTAGTATGCTACCTTTAGAACTATCATGAACAAAAAAAGATGAAAGAAATATGAATAAAATAAAAGTAAACACATCTCCCAATAATGCCTCAAATAGGGATTCAAGTAAATCATTTGCCTAGAGAAAACAAAAATAGCAGAAAGATATAGATGATTTTGAAGCAAATCTTTTATTCCACCATATTCAAAGCTCTACTCTTACTGTGTTTGTGTATAGAGCACTTTATTAAATATCATATGTCAGATATTGGATGACTTATTTTTGTACATGTATATGAAATATTTATAATCTCCTGTTATCTCACAGTGAATGAATCATTGGACCTAAACTTCCGTATCTGCTCTATTCGTGTCATAAAACAAAGCAATTACATCATCAAGAAATAGATATATGATAAGACGAATGATTGTATGTTGATTTTAAACTTTAGTTGCTTTGAGTTGAGAAGCTAATAGAGTAGGTATAAATGGTCGATGAACAAAATGAGAATTTTGATATAAACAGTTATATTAGCCTTTGCAATATTGGCAGATCAATGCCGAAAGCAACACCAATTCGGAATGGTAACCTATTGGTTGCACCTTTGATTCCTGCAGCAGTCCTATTTTCTTTTATTCGATTTATGCTGTCTTGGCCAAATGATGTATCCACCGTTTAATAATCAGAGATCATTTCAGATAGATCTTTAAAGTGATATAATGTGTGAACACACTCACACATACATTATTAAATAATCCGAGATCATTTCAGATAGAGTTTAAAAGTGATATAATGTGCGCACACACACACACACACACGCATATATATATATATATATATATATATATATATATATATATATATATATATATATATATATATATATATATATATATACATATATATATATATATATATTTATATATATATATATATATGGCAGGTATAAAAAGAGCAATGCATCTTTTTGACAATTTCATTTTTTTCAGTTTTGTATAGTTTATATGTAACTTGGGAATGCTAGAGAGAATTCTATTGGAAAAAATCCTGTTCGCAAATCGATGTTTGCGTCAATATATATATTTCTCACTGATTTGCTCTCAAACCAGGCCGAAAGAAAATAGAAAAAAATCTGAGTTGAAAACCCTCCCTTCAGAATTTGAAAGTGAGAAGATTGATCAATTATTTACAAAACCATTACAGAGAAAATGCAAAATATCAAACATATTTCAATATTTGATAAGAAAACCATCAGAGAGATTGAAGCCCAACGCCATTTTTAATATCATTGTGTAGGTATGACTCTCATCAGAAAAGCCATATACGTACTTAATTAATGCTTCTGATCATTTCGGATTTTGACCTTATTCAAAAGAATGGGAAAACGTTGCTAAGCAAAATCTCATATGAAATCACTCCAGAATGTATGCATCCATTAAATGATAATTAATAAATAGCCAACTTCGAGGATCGCCTCCTCAGTTTTCTTCAAAGTACTCACCTTAGCACTTTTATACCAGCGTCCGTTTCCGAATTTCAAAACAGTTTGCAAAGTCTTCCGTCAGAGTCCTTATAACTCCCTCGTTGCTTCCAGAAAAACGTTCACTCATTGATGTTTCGCTGCCAACTTAGTAACACGATGGTTTACAATCTCTCCATGCATGCGTTGTACGGGGTGTTTTAATTGATTGTTGAGTAATAACAGTTATAAATATATCTAAGATGGTTTGGTATCTTCCAGACACTCTGTATACCATGTTGGTTACAGTGGCACTTATATCGGCTGCATTCTTTTCCATTAAATGGACAGAAAACCATTATAAACCATCAACCGAAAACTGTCACCAAATCTGACAACATTGGTTTCTTCACTTTTCAAGTTGGTATGGCTGGGTGGCCGTAGGCCACATCAATGTAGCTGGAGCAATGGTTTTATGCATTCACTCCTTATGACTGGAGGAAAGAAGTTTTGTGATTTTTTTTTATTTCCCCCTGAGATAGAGTTCTTAGTGATAGGTTCAATTTGTCACGTGAATTTATGCAAATTTGATCAATTTGTTTCTGGCAGCATTTATACTTGTTCCGTCATTTTTGAGGATTCAAAAACATTTTTCAAAGATCCCTGCCCCCCCCCCCACAAGCGAAGATCCTTGATTATCTATCTTCGAAATTTGTAATTGATCAACACCAATACGGGACACTGCCAAAATACATTGGTAACGTGATAGTTTCTTTTAGCTGACCAACCAAACCTGTTTTCTCATTATTGTAAATGAGTTATATTTTCCACTAATTCAATAGATTCACACTGTTGAAAATTATTTCCTCGTCTATTATTTAGATATAAAAAACATGTGATCTTCCGGTAAAGTTTGATTGTCTTACTGGTAAAGTCGGCCTCTCACTCATTTCATTTGATTAATGATTCACTAAGTTACTTCCAACTGGTAATTATTTTTAAAACGTTTGCGTCGAGTTTACATCCTTCATTTATTGTTTTCAGTAGAATCATTTAGCCCTTGTGTTGTCCATTATTTCTCTGTCCACAGTTTTTGGTGACTTACCACCGTTTGTTCTGTATCTATGGAGTATACTTAGCATGTAAAAAAAAAGTCTGATAAATTATATTCCATACTTTGCAATTTGTGTAAAGAAAATTTGGAGGCTGTCCTGAGTTCAAATTATATTATTTATATGTATTAGTTTGAATATTTTATGAATGAATCATCATCATTACTATATATTTTAGCGTTTTTTATAAAGAAAAGCTAGTGAAACCTTTCATTTAGTTTCTTAAAGTATGAATTATACTAAAAATATTTATATATATATATATATATATATAAATATATATATATATATATATATATATATATATATATATATATATATATATATATATATATATATATCTGTGTGTGTGTATGTGTGTAAATGTGAGCGTAAGTATGTGCGTATAAAAAAAGTTTGAGGTTGTTCAGAGGGTTATACATTTTTAATAATGAAATACACAAAACATCAAGAAAGGATTGATATAATTTATTAATTGTGTAGTGCAAAAGCACAATGAGATTTTCACTCATCTCGAAAATAAGATTCAATGTAAGTTCATGTGTCAGAGTAACTTTGCTCTCTCGATGAATAATCTGTTCTCATCACATTTTAAAATATTATAACCAAAAATACATTCAATAAAGTCGAAAATTCACAAAACAATGAGTCGCTATTTACTGAGAACGGCTATTTATTTTCTAAGCCGGTGGTGTTTAAAAATTGAACGCTTTCAAACAATTGTTAGCGCATAATATTTCACCTTCAAACTGAGGCATTTGATGCCAAGATTTGCATCTTTAAAATGCTTCTAAAAGTTTTGGGCTCTGAAATCAGTGAGAGCGAGTGTTTCATTTTTTCAACATTTTAAAATGCAAATCAGATGCTAGAAATTCATTTGAAACATTCCTGATACGAAAGTTCAGCTAATCCTAACCACACAAAACATCGTTGATGTTCGAAAATTAAAGTTTGCAATTGTAATTCTACACCAGGACGTGCGAAATCATAACCATCCACAACTAACTTTTCTGTAAAACTGCATATTATCATAATTCTTCGGGGGAAAGATAGTTACATGGCTGACCGTTGAATCATCAACGACTTAGAGTTCAGATGTGTCATTCTCCTTGAATGATTTCATCCTTATGCTATAGACCTGAGTCAATCCTGCCGTTTAATGTTTAGGGGAGGAAGAAATTACTGATTCGTGGCTTTTCTCAGTTTGGAACTGAATGCAAACAGCCCCGACCAGAATTAGATCTTGGTTTGCCGATTCCAACATCCACGTCATTAACTACAACTGTATAGGCCATAGCCCTGATGCGCGATAGAAAAGCTTGGATTTGTAACCAGAGTTTTTTTTTTTTTCTAACTTTGTCTGTTAAAGAGAATCACGTTCAATCATATGATTCAAGATTCAATATTCAATGGATTGTTTGCAAGGAGGAGTCTGAATTGAAAAATCAAACATTTTTATTGTCTTTGTGAAATGAATTATTTCAAACAAACACAACTTCGCTGATAGTATAGACATTTTTTTTTTTTGTTTTTCTCCTGTCCAAGTGATGGATGAAAAAACGATGTGTATCCTATGAACTTCAATTTTTAAATAATTTTTTATCATTATTCGTATATCAATTTAAAAAAAAATCAAATTCCAAATTTTCCTGCTATTGAACGTCCAGTTTTCTGAGGCGTCATTCACTCCAACCAAAAGGCGACTGGAAAAAGGACGCTTATCTCAAAGCAATAACCATGAATCTTCTCACAATGCCAGTTTTTGTCTCTCAATCTGATCCAGCCGATGGACAAGAAGAATAAGAGCCAAGGCTTGGTTGTATGAATCAATAACGGACTCGCAACTTCGGAGAAGAGTCTATCTTTCGTTCGGCTCTCTCGACCCAAAAAATCAAATCAGCAAGCGTTTCGAAAGAATTCAGTCATTTATTTTCGCGAGCAGCACTCCTTTATGGCGCTGGCTGCTTTATCTAAATTGTCAATCAAATTGTTTCTGACTCGAAAGGCTAATATCAGCCTATTATCAAACCGAGGCCGCTGACCTATTTTCGATCGCTCATCGTAATTTTCCCAGTGAATCTAAGGACTAATATGATTTTGAATGAGAGGGGTTTGGAATCCAAATTGCTTCAATGTTTCTTCGATTTTCCACTTTACAATTATTACGGCAAGATTTAATATTCCGCCTCTCATTTCTCCACAAATTTCGCCAGATCTCCATGTTATCAACTGTAGAAAAGAAAAAAAATACAGGAAAATGAATTCAAACAAAACAAAGAAGTATAAAGAATAAAAGAGAGAAATAAACTTTATAAACCTTTTGGGTCTTTTTTGTCAGTCTTCACCATACTGAATAATAATAGCTGTTCCAGCTCAGCCTACACTTGCTCATTAAATGAATGTAAATAAAAGGTTCAGGATATTTCAACAACTCGGCCGTTATCATCATGGTAAGTGAATAACCAAGGATTAGGATTTGGGGATCTGTGTTAATCAGTCAATCACGGAAAAAAAAGTTGATTTGTTCTTGGGGCTCCAAATTCTTTCATTTCCATTGATTCCATTCTCATCATCATCGTCATCGTCTTTTTAGAGTTTTTAGACATACATCTCCCTAAAGATTCGCCAGACCCCTCTCTCTTGGTTGGTGCAGAACCAATACTCTCTAGTTCGTTACGGTTTTGCATATGATCTCTGGGGATCCATTCAGTGAGTCGTGATTCCTGGCAGTTGTTTATCATTCTTGCAATATGACCAGCCCATTACCATTTGAGTTTTCTCATGGATTCTATGATATCTCGGACTCCTATTTTCCCTCTTATATATCTTACTGTCTTGTAATCTCTTGATAATATGCTGGACATGGTTTGGTTCTCATTTTGGTGGTCAATATTTTCGGTTAAGTTCCAAATTAAAGTAACCCAAGTAAATGAATCCACACAAAAAAAAAATGCAGCGAAGATAGAAGATATGCAACAGCAGTCATAGAAACAATTCTCTTTAAAAGCAGAGATTTCAAAGTTATTAACAAAACCAGTTCCCTCGAAGACAATGGAGACTTAACAACGTACTAGGATCGTATCATCTAACGCCCCCAGGAATTCTGCATACAACTAAAATTATGAATGCAATAAAATGAACAAAATATATAAGTCACAAACAACCAGATCGAAGATTTCCCAGAAGTTGCTCGGGGAGAAGTGAGGTAAACCAGCAAACAAATCAGGGAGAGAGGATTCTTGGCCGTATCACATCACCATTGACATACTGAAATAAAAAGCGGTAAAGTTGTCACGAGGAAACTAGCCATCATATTCAAATTATGCATCTCAGAGAATTTGAACTCCGTAATCATAATATAGCCATATAAGAAAGAGAAATAAGTTATCAGGCCA
>OY735205.1:26030190-26157690 GCA_963457665.1 Thysanoteuthis rhombus | reverse complement strand
GCGTCAAGCCAATTGCAGTAGAATCTTTCTCTAAGTCTGTTAAATGAAATTATTCTACCATCAATCATCTACACCCAACAAATCTATAATGAATTAATAAAATGTCGAAACTGTAATGGTACATACTCTGACAAGATTTTTACAATAGTCTACGACCACGATCAGTATTAAGGAAACTATTTCATTTGTAATTGCAGATCTTTTTTTACGTTTTGGTTACTGTGTCCTTTGACTGATATTGCTATTGTTCGTCAAAATAACGGCATACTCAATGGTAGCAAGCGATCAGGGACTAATGGAGATGCTTAGATTTAATTTATTCTCAAGTGTTAAGCGGTTCGAAAGGAGAGCATCTGTTGCCTAAAGACGGACTTCCCAAGGTAGAACAATTTTGTGTTCAAGTTTCACTTGGAGCTTTCTCTCTGATCTGCCCAGTTTATCGAAGGCTCCAAAATGACAGCCTATGTGGTTCTGATGAAAATCAACTAAAATCAAGATGAAATAAACACTACGGAAAAATAGATAATGGATAACGCAACTACTTTTTTTTAAGATTGCCGCTCCACATCTTACATTTCAAGAATATTTCAAAGCATGAAAAAATGTTATCATCAAACCAAATCGATGACAAGGCATACTGACATATCAAATACAATATTTGCTGTCGAATGACCAGCTTTTGGGTGAACAATGGTTTACTTTTCGAATGAAAATGATATTTTAATTAAATGAATTATGCATTTTATGAAAGGAAATAAAATCATTCAGAATCAAGAACAGTGCTATCATATCAGACCAAATAGCCGTTTGGAAGAAACAGAATTAAGAAGCTGATCTTATAAGATCTTTCTATTCAGATAGAATTTTTAGACGCTTGAAGTTGCATTAAATACACTGTTTAGTCATTATATAGTATTTTAGGTTTCAGATTTCATTGTAGATTTGAACCATTTTGAACACATTGTTTTTATGATGCATGTCATCGATTCCAGGTATCGCAATAAATATATATATATATTATTTGATGAGCAACTTACCAATCCGTCTCTGACACTTGAAAAATAAAAGGTTTTAGTATCGAGTGGATAACTATTAAATGTTGAGGAAAAGTAGTCTCCCTCATGTATTTATGTGTTTTTTTTTGCAAATAAAAATAAAATCTAGACCCATTTTGGATACATCAAATTGCACTAACATTCTTGGCTAAAAAGGGTCTTTTGAAATACATAAACTATCCGTAGACATCATAATGTGGTACAAAGAGGTACTAGGAAACTAACAAGACCTGTCCTCCATGAAGAAATAATTGGCTAATTTACATGTAACTTATCAGCATAATATCATTATTATGGTTTGGCTTCACAAATGAAGATTTGGGAGGGTTTACCACGTCTATTGCAGGCTACCAGTCATACTTAGGCTGGAGATATAGGTCTCGCAGAAAAAGTCTCGCCGGTAGGGGGAAGCTTACCTCACGGTCCAGATGATTCCTTCTGTTTTGGCTCTGTGCTCAATTTGGAAGTTGCTTGATGAAAATAATCATTCCAGATTCTAGATTACCCCTTAAAACCATTTTTCCGTTTCAACGATTTTCACCTAAAATTATTCAGATTTTCATTTATACACATATTAAGAGTCAGTGAAGCCATGAGTCAAAGAGTAGTAAGAAATATTTCCATATTTTTATTTTGGAAATTGCTAACAAAGTTAGATTAATAAAATGGAATTAGATGAGGATTCGGAGTCAACGTGTCTGCAATTTTTGTATAAATCATCTTCAATAAAATATACAAAAATAATAGATCCATTGGCTTCAAAGAATTTATTTGAAATGTTATTCAACCGATTGGAATCTGAAACAAATTATGGTTGGTGAATTCAAACCTAGATCAGTAGATTAGACATCAACTGAACAAAATCAATGAATGGCTTTCAAAAAGGAGTTTCGCAAAAAATTATATTCTTTCAAAATATTTTACTTCATTGAAAAATCGATGGTTGCGTAAATAAAGAAAAAAGGAAAATGATACAGAGGAAGACAAAATTTGCAGGAAAAATATTCAAAAATCATTTGCGTCATGATATTTCTATGGTCCATGTTGAGTGATTACGAATTGAATCGTTATAAGCCACTGTATAACCTCATTCATACTTATGATATTTTTTTTAATTGAAACACCAGCTCTAGAGGGTTTTTTTTTTATTCGACATTGTAGAACTCAATGGGCAATCATAGAAGGCCGGGGTATACACAACCGAAATATTGTAAAAGAAACAAAACCAAGAAGACGATTAAAATGATCCAATAATCTGCATCCTCGCCTGAGAGATCAAATATTGAAGTATATCAAACCTAACTGGTTATCTCGGAGTCCATAAAACTCTTGAATGATTTATAACCATTTAATTTCGTACTGACATTTTGATTCTTGGTATCGGAAAAATGTATGTGTCATTGATTACCCTTATTATAATCAGTTTGTTCTTCTTAAACACAGCTATGATAAGATGGTAACAAATTAACTCGACTTATTATGTTAAAATAGAAGATATTTGTACTATAACATCTTTATTAGATGACTTTATTAAAATCTTTTCTACTGTTATCTACTGGCATTTTGCAGAGAACATCATTATTCAATTTAAAACTACTGCTGGTAATACTGCTATTACTATTACTGATAATTATATCATTAGAAAATACGGTGCTCAGCGATCGGAATGATAAAAGGTATTCTTAAGAGCCCTCTGGCTTTCGTCGCCATTGAGCAGCTGCAATGGAAAAGGTACTCTTCCTGAGGTAAAAAGAAGTTCATGTGTTGGAGCTTTTCTTATGGCTTTTTTTCAATATCTGACGTAGTTTGACGGTCGAAATAATTGTGATATTAATCAAGTAAGTAATATTCTTGTTTGGACCACGCATATCACATTAACACTTATTCCATCTGCTTTAGATATGTTGAATAATAGAGCACCTGAGGTGACCTGTCTCTCTCTATCTTTCACTGTTTTACTAATAGCAAGAGGAGATATGGATTTATGCATTTTTTATGCATTTTTTTTTTAATGGATTTATGATTTTTTATGCATTCTTCATTATTTCAATATGAATACAAACTGACCGAATCGGAGTTTCAACTTGGCACTCTGAGTCCATTCTCTCTCCGTCGTTACTTGCTATGCCAACGATTAAAATCAAAATGAAATAAATACTACGCAAAAATGATAATGTCTCATAATTCACTATTTTTGTCTTTACTGCTCAAGATAATTTCTGCCGTCTTCAATATAATTCGCTGCCATCCAGCGCCAAAAACAACCAGGTTTTTGTTTTGGTACCGTTTTATAAAGAATCTCATATCAAATTGAAAGAAGTTGTGAGAGAACCGATTCACGAATTTATCGATGTTGGTTGCTGGTGTAACGGCCTAAAACATACCATCTACCAAGACTATACGAGAGGTTAAAGTGGGCTACCCTGTTTATATCCCGGGTACAATCTGTGCTAGTCAAATTTATGACCAGGGACATAAAACGAATGGGCCAACTTGATACCCCCTAGCGAATATTATACTCAACTTGTGTTTTCCCTTTATCAGTTAGTTATTCAAATGCTCCATTATACGCCAACACTCAGATGCGCAGTATATTCGACTATTCAATATCAAACGTTGGTTTTATTTCACGAGACATTCTTATGAAATACAGTGAACTATTTCAATCACTTTATTGCTGTCGCAAAATAATCGAGTGCAGACAGAAGATATTCCTCAATTGAAGCAATTTTCTTCGAACTGTGAACGGACGATGTAACATTCATATAGATGGAGGGATGATTTGAAAACTTTGAATCTTGAGCAGAAATGAAAAATGTTGAAATTACAGAAGTACCAAATGCTGACAAAAGGTTACATCTACACATTTTGCAGAACTTGGGGAAATAATTGAAGAAAATGATTGAGATCATCGTCAATTTCCGATGTGGATGAGAATAAGCCTTGGCGTTACGTCGAAAACCTTTTCGTCAAAAGGATTTTTTTTTTAATTTGTGTCATACATATGAATATGCGTATTTACTCTCTCAAAATATCTATTCTATATTTGAAAAAAAATCAGAACTTTTGACCATTCAAAGACAAAAACAGTGAACATTCTCAAACATTTTTTGATTTGAGACAAACATGGATGTTAAAAAATGGAAAAAAAACGATGAATCATTAGCTAACAAACAAACTGAGTACAGCATTGAAGTGCCCTGACACATTCTCAGGATAAAACATATGACCTGTCAAGCTCTTTGGACTACAGCAGCTTAAATTAGCCACAGCATCAACTAGCAAATCTTGGTATATACAACATTACATCCTAACAAACCAACATTGGCTATGACCTTGGCATCGGTTACCCATAACTAAATCTTTGATTCCCTGGAGGCCGCCACGTATGCAATAATGCTATGCCTCAGGCAGCGCTGGAGCTTCGTGGTGATGCCAATTCCATGTGCTACAGGATGACATGACTCTATTCTGATTCTGTGAGTAAATAAATGGTATGTCGTAACAGTTGCTTTTGGTCTTGTACATCGGACTTTGCTGTGCTTGTTCATGTGGCAGATGAAGATATACTGACTTGGTTGATGTCAGACCCAGTGCTGCTGCATTCTAGAAAATAAAAAATAACAAGATCCAAAGTAACACTTTTCATACCAGCAATCCCAAGGTCTACTCGGATGCCACATTGTTCTGGATTGTTCTGAAAATCCTTCAGAATGCTAGTCACACGGGCTTTGTTAAGAACCTTCCTGCCTCTATGGGAGAGAGTTCCTCTGTAAGCACGAAATGTCTTTGCTGTTTGACAAAACTGAGACTCCACATTCAAACATTCAGTGGGACCCAGGCCAGAGTGATGCAGAGGATATTTTTGGACAGGACTGGTGTAGAAGTTCAAAATCGGGTTGTACAGATTACCATTCACGATGGCAGGTCGGAAGAGTAGCGCATGTGTATTACGGTGGGTAAGTAGGTACCGGAGACGACCTTACGCGTGACAATGTTTGTAGCTGACTGCTCCGAGATTAAGTCATCTATCTTCTTTGATGTCTAGCACGAAGACGTATTTGAAGACTTCTGGCTTTAACGGACTTCACAGAAAATGGCCAGCCGTCGTAGAGAAATGCATTTCATTTAATCTTCATGGAAGCTTATCGAGTTGTTATTTTGAGAGAACTCCTCCGCGTTCTCTCAAAATTCAGGGTAGATTTTGAGTTTCTAAACATGATGAAAATTTTTACTAAATCTTACTCCCAGTCGATGCAAACGTACGTATACAGTAAACCTTCGACAGATTGTTAAAACTGAAAGTCTGTTTAATCGAATGTTATCAAAGAGTGCATTTTTCACTTTTTTTTTTTTTTTACTCTCTTCAACTTTCATTTTTTTAATGATAGTAGACGATTCAAACAGAAATTTTACATTCTAGCACGTGATACCCGGTGTTGTCTGGAAATTTTACCCGATGAGCTCAAAAATGTGAAAGTCAATCTGGTCCGATTATATTGTGGCCATGTACGTAATATATTTGTGTGTAATATTTTTTCTTTCCAGTAATTTTTAAATTTCTTCCCGATGCTGATGCATAAATGTACATATATACCATATACATGTCAAATACGCAAACGCATTAGCATACATGCCATATGCTCTCTCTTAAACACACATTAACACTAGAACTACATATAGGCTTACACATACACACATGCTGCATACCTGTACGCCTGTACACATACATGAAAAATACAGATATTGGAGACGCACATGCCATATATGCACTCTCATACACGTATATCAAATGCTCTAATAGGTAACATACTCACTTTCACAAATGCTATATACATGCATTCAACATTTTTGAGTCATTTCTTTCAAATCAAATTTCGAAATCGAAATATGACGATATGTTGCTTTCTTTGAGGCAGAGTACAATATTATCGATTGTACGTGGATATGTTAAATAGTGTTGTGTTTAGAATTGTATGTTTTGATTTAGTACTGTCATGATATATTTTTCGTATCACGAAATTCGAGGATCAGATATTATTAGGATTCAATGGCTGGATCAACATTGATGAAAAAAAAAACTTTTTTTCACTCCTAGGGGTTAAAACATTGGGGAATTTTTACCACTTTTGGGTTGAAAATTTAGAGAGAAATGTGTTATTCATTTTCAAGGTCAAAATCGAGAGAGGAATCTTTCTTCACTTTTAAGTATCTCAATCGAAGGGTAATTTTTTTTTCGGGATTGGAATCATGAAGAATATTTGAGAAGATTCCTAGGTTAATATCAAGAAAAGGACTTTCCTTTCTATTTTTAGCGATCAAAATCAGTTTTATCTCTCTTTTAGGGATCAGATCGAAAAAATAAATTGATTTTTCATTTTATGGTATCAAAATTAGGGTTTCTTTCCTTCTTTTAAGTTTTTAAATTGAGATTCTCTTTTAAACAGTCTAAAAATTTCCCTTTAAGGGGTTTAAATCGGGATAAGTTTTTTTTCGATTATTGGGGGCAAAATTGGAGTGAACTATTTTTTTCCAATTTTTCGAGACGAAATCAAAAGTAACATTTTTTTTGTGTATCAAATTCAGATGGAATATAATTCCGCTTTTAGGAATCTAATCCAAGTTTTTTTTTCTTTCACACTAAAATAGTTCAGGGATTTTGTTTTCAATTTAGGGGGTCAGAATCCTGGATTAAATTTCCTTTCATTTTGGGGTAAAAAATCGAGAGGGGATCTTGTTTTGGGATTTCTGGGATAAATTGGAAGCAGTTCAAGGGTTCAACATTGGGGAAAGTTTCTCTCTATTTCACGGGAAAAAATTAAGATGGTACTTTTAGTTTCCACTTTTAGGTGTGAAAATCAAAAGAGATTTTTTTTTCGCTTCCATGAGTCCAAATCATGGTGGAATATTTCTTTCGGTTTTATGCATGAAAATCAACAGGGAACGTTGGTATTATCTTTTAGGGGTCAATATGATGTAAACATTTTTTTTTCTTTTTTAGGAATCAAAATCAAAGAGGAATTTTTCTCTTTCTTACCGGGTTCAAGGAGCGCTTTTGCGACATAAGGGTCACAATCGAGAGTGAATTATCCTTCCAACTTTACTTCTCTTATCATTAAAATGTAATCCTTTTTCATACCATAACTCTCCTTTTAAATTTGTGACTTTTTTTCATTTTTTGTAATTCCACCCCTTAATTACTTGGAAAAAAACCTAACTTTTTCTCACATTAACCCCAACACCAACATTTTTACATTAGCCTAATCATATTACCTTCTTTTCAACATAAAACCCATTTTGTATCAATCGTGTGAAGGAAGAGTGGTATTGAATCAATTTCAAAAACATCATTTGATCTTCATCGATTTATCTTCTTTTTCTTTTTTTGGATAGCAATTCAACATACTTTTTAAGACAATATTTAGTCTAAAGAATATGATAAGGTGGAACAATTCTCGTTTAAACAAATTTTGTCAAATACAACAGATATGGAATGTTACTTCAATTTTATAGCAGTATTTTCTTCTTCTTTTCAAAAGATTACATATATCTTATTTAAACTGATCTAAAATTTTCTATAAGTCTTCTTTCCGATCGAGCGCTTTTGATTGCTCTTCTACTTATCACGGAGATCTTTTGAATTATTCTTTTTTTCCTAATTTCTTATAATCTGCCAATACCTATTTTGTAAATGTGAGATTGTACGAATTCTATACTCTCGGAGTTTAATGTGGCAAAAAAGATTTGCGATACTTAGAGCAATTATAATAAAATTAAAAAAACAAAAAACAAATGTGCATAATAAGATCTCTTTTCAACATGGACAGGGTATCTTGAATGAGATTGATACCTAGAAAGGACTTCACTATATTCCCCATAGGGAAATATCAATTTACCCATTACAGTAAAAACTACAAGTGAAAAATTTCTCTTCACATCACACATTTATGAATTTGTAAGCCGTGGGAAATGATAATATTTTAAACGTCTTAGCAACATCTGGAATATCAGTCAAAAAGAAAGTTATACGAGGAAATTGTGGGTTAATAAGTGGTCTTTGTCTCGTGGTAATAGTAGTCAGTTAAGTGGATGGCAAAGCGGAGATATGTGTCGAGATCCCTGGGTTATAAGCCTCCAAATTCTTGTCTTTCAGCTGTTTTTTTCTCTTCACAGAGTGTCTATGATGGTTAAGATATTTAAGTAGTTAATAGTTAAGTTTGGAAATGATTTTCTTTCTATTCGGGTAGATCCAGTGAAAATATTTGGGCCGTATGGTGTGCTCTACCGGAGGTATTTGATGTGATATAATTGAATCTGGATGAAATGACCTGAGGTTAACAAAGAGTTTGGGATAGGTAAATACAAGTGTTGTGATGAGATCATGTCTATTTAATGCTATTAGCTGTGATAGTGATAGTGTGTGTAGTGATTATAAGTACGTAGGAATATGTCAGGTAGATGTCTGCATGGAGGGAGTTATTAAGGGATTTATGTTTTAGCGTTGGGATCGATAGCTTTTGATGGTGAGTCTGATTTTACGTATTGACGATTTGTGTTGCTTGATGATGAGTCTTGCTAAATGTAAAAAATGTTAAAGAAGCCTTGCCTCTGAACAAACGTGTTATCTAGGAAAACGACAGCATTTCTTTCTGTGTGAGTGAGTGAATGCACTTGAGTGATCATCTATTTCAAGTGTTCTTTTTTGTTCGTTCGTTGATTATTTTGCTGATTGATCTTGAAGTTTATCCAATGTACACTTGTGTGGCATATCTAATAAAGGACTACCGATATGAATGCTTTGGTGTTATCTTATTTTTGTGTTTTGTAATAATGTTTCCAATTGTTTTCGATGTCTTTGAGATGATGCAAATATCTTGGTCTTTAACATTGTGATTTCCGTGAATTTTGGGTGAATAGTTAGTGAGGTGTATCTGTTATTTGGTATTGTGCTGTTGCTTCCTTCTTTTCTTTTTTTTTTGCAGGTGCAGTATATTTTGTCTGCTATTCTTTTAGTTTTGTGTATGAAATGTGAGGTGTGATGAAGATAAATACATATTCAATGTAATTTTCTTCGAAAAAAAAATGGTGGTAACATATATGTCAAGAAAAAAACGTAGTTGGTAATTAATATTATTATTGAAAATGGAAGATTTTTTTAAAGTGATGTAAATTAAATTGAATATCTTGCAGAACCTATCTATACAAACGGCTCTCGTAGATTTTTATTGAAGTTGAGAAAATTGGTCAGATCAAGTCAGAAGAGAGGTTAATCGAGTAAATCGCAGGACTAACGACCACGCCTGCTCTTTATTTATCTATTTATTTTTGTTCCCCTCTTTCAATGGAGAACTTTTTTACCCATCCCCTTATCAGTAGGTATATCAAAGTCAACTATTTAATCATCAGGGTCTGTGCTTCACCCCCTCTCTCATCAAATGACTTTTTTGCCCAGTCCTACATAACCATCGGGCAGGCCTAACAATGCCCTCTTATGAGGATCATTTCTGCACACAAAAATTGTTACAGGCAATCATGTATCTCTCTCTCTCTCTCTCTCTCTCTCTATATATATATATATATATATATATATATATATATATATATATATATATATATATATATATATATATATGAAAATAAGGAAAGCCAATTTAGGAAATAAATTTCGCTCAGACCAAATCATTCACAGTGGAGAGTGAAATGATCATAAAAAAAGAAATGAGCCCCAGATGGGATTCGAATCTACACCGTTTTATTTCCTACGTATCCTACATCTGAGCTAAGCAATTTAGTGCACAGGAACATAGCTGTAAGCAGTGTGTATAACCTCCAATCGGCTAGCACTGGAATAGGCCTTGTTAGTACTCCCATGGAGAAAAAAATGTGGGTTCGAATCCAAACTGAGGCTCATTCCTATATTTTCCTATCGTCGCCGTTGTTTCAGTCCGAGTAAAATAAGGTTCCTAAACTGTCTTTCCTTATTTTCACACAGTCGGACACTTATATCCATTACCCACCGCGTACAAATACACACATCTTGCTCCCCCCTCTCTCTCTATCCATATATATATATATATATATATATATATAGTCTGCAAGGTGCTTGTAACTGAAATGTTATTTAAGTAGCAATGACCCCATCCTTCTGTATGAAAAACGCATTAAGACACACTCCTTAGTTCTTTTTTTTTTTTCAGCTATACGAACGATGAAGGATTTTGAAGGCTAGCTTACACCAAATACAATGTTAATTCTGGATGATTTTACACGTCAATGAACGATAATCTCATTGAAATAATGCTGTAAATAGAAGTAGGAATCAGTAAATGCCTATAAATGATCTTAATTGAAAAAGAACTAAACCTTCATTGTGTCACGACAAAATGTATGCTGCGACTGCAGACAGATATATGAAACCTCCGGCAAAGCACGAGACAACTTTCGTTACCCCCATCTCAATACTGTCCTCTCCCGGTTCCTTTTTGTTTCCAAACCAGTAATCCATCTTGTAAATCATCGATTTCAGACAAGAGATAGAAAAAATTGTCACAACACCTGCACACTATCCCAACATATGACAATTGAATTGGTAAAAACAAGGCTGACAACGATGTTTTCGACTGTACTGGGATCTATTTTGAGAGGGATTCTAGGTAAAGCCGTATTTATTTGGGAAAAGCTCGCTTCCATTTGAGGATGCACCTCGTAGATTTATATGCCTCATAGCATCCTTTATCAGTTGGTAGTTTTGGGCGCCGATAAACCTATGTATGTACCTGTATTTCTAAAGAAGTTTTTTTTTCTCTTCACAAGATTTTATGAACATGTTTTACACCAGTTATATATTCGTTGATTTGTTCAGCGTCTTGCAGACGCGTCGAAGCAGAAACTATCTTGTCTCTGCACTTGCAGGTTATCTACAATTCAAGCAGCATAGTCCGCAATTCAAAAATCGTCTACAAATTATTCCATTAACGCAAATAGCATTTCGTTGGAAAGACAGGAAAACGATGCCCGACCATGCATGACAAAATATTATGGTTGGTCGAGTTTGCTATTCCAACACCCGATGAGCATAGGAGAGCAGGTGGGTATCACTCTACAGATTGACATCAATATTTTATATTACTCTTCATTTCCCTCTTTATTACGTAATTCCCAGAGAATAGATTGACCGATTTTAACTGACATTGGATTCGATCGACTTGACTTTAGATGAGCGGTTGCAGCCACCAGTTCCAGTCTATCTATCTATATATCTATCAATTAATCATTTTATATCTATGTACAATTCTCATCAGAATCAAGGAAGATAATCAGTGGCTAGAAAAATTGGATCTGAAAGAAAAAAGAAAACAAAAAGATCTCCAGTCCAAGAGACAATAGAAGATTCATGATATGGTTCCTACTAACAGGAAGAAGACAATCACATCAGTTCGGAAATTTTATTCCTTGTGAGAGAATTTCCCCAGCGATTGAGTGGTCTTTTTAAAAATCTGACACCTACAGTTGGATCAGTACATCACGCCATCGACAAAAAGTGAGCAAAGTAGAGATTTGCAGGTGTTCCAATTCTTGGGAGTTGTATTAAAACTTGTAACTTTGCATCTAAGTAACTCGGCCAAGTGAACTAATGTTGAGGATTATTCGGATTTATCTTTCTCTTGATCCATATTTATAGGCAGGGATTAATTAGATTAACATGAAATTTAATAGCAAACTTGATTTTTCTTCATTGCAGGGAATTCAGCCTGGCTACATCGACCAGTTTTTTTTGTCAGAAGATGTTTTGCATCTTGCTTGGACCAACTTCTTAATTTTTAAATTCTGCGCTTAAATTTACCAGGTGAAGAATGAATCATCTGGATGAAACGTGATGGGGAACAGCAAAAACCACCAAGTGACTAATAAAATCTACTAAATGTAATCATGATGAAGTTCATCTCAAATTCGTAAAAAACGAAAGTGTTATTACGTAGACTAATACTTGGTGGTCAATACTGCAACTTTGAATGAAATAGGATGAAAATGAACGCAGCAAAAAGAGGTACCTGCTGGGATTCTGCCTTATCATGAAAAACGAAATCAATTAAGATACTAACAATGTCCAAGACTAAGATCTAAACTAACTTACAGGATATAATGGGAGAGAAGGCGAAGAATAGATCGGCCAGGACACAGTTATAAAACAAACGAACTTGAAAATATTAACCGGAAGAACATTTTCCATAATGGAAAATGATAATTATTCTTTTTTAGACGCAGAAATTCAATTTCCCATATTTCGATGAAAACAAAGGTAAAATCATTCATAAACAATGGACTGAAGATGAGATGATTACAAAAAAAAAAAAAAACGGTGGAAGGCGCGAACCTTTGAAATCTGATTCCTAGAATGATGGTGATTGAACTGATACAAGAAATAGATAGTGGAATGTTTTGCCTGGAAACAGAATTGAAATATCTGACGTTTTACAAATGAAAAATATATGTAAAAGATTTGCTTGATTTCCTTTGATGCTTCAGAAATTCTTGCTCTATCAAAGGAACATTTCATCAAGAATTCTTGAAGTATTTGTGATACTACAATCTGTATTGTCTTCCTGTCACGAGAGAAATGGGTTATGAAAGTGGGGGAAGACTGGTGATATTTACTGATTGTTAAAAAGAAGTAGTTATTTTGTGTATTCTCTTTATATTCTGTTTTGGAAGACACAGGCAGAATTATAGAAGATACTTAAGTGAATTAATTTCAGTGATAATCAAATTCATAAATGAATATAGAAATATAATTAGATGAATAAGAGCTGGTTGCAGCTATCCAACGTGAATATACTAGGGTAAATGAAAGCCAGATATATGTAATGAGTGAGATACGAGCAGAGAAATGGACAAAGGGACGAATACACGTAGATAAATAAATAGATAGATATGAACAGATTGTGATACAAAAATGCCAAGTTAGAATGGTTATAAACAAAATAAGATGCCTAAGAGTTAAGGACATGGTGTGATGGATACATTGAAATAGAGAGATCGATAAAAAAAAAGACAGTCTTGAATGAAATTTAAATGATTCACCTAATCACACACTGTTAAAATATAAGGCATCATGGTAAAAATAATAACACCGAAGTCCTTAATATCTTCAAATTCTCAGGAATAAATCCCATCTGTTCTTATGTCCAAGAAAGCTCTGTTATCGGAAAGTATTGTTAGTCAGAATGTCATTGAATTAGGTTGACCATTATTCTTCGTGATGAATTGGAAAAAAAATAATAACACGTATTTTACTTCAGATTGTCATTTTCATGCTAGTAAAATACAAGTTACTTTGCTGACAGTTTACCGAGGGGTAATGTCTATAAAAAATTATAGAAGTTGCCTGAAGCGATCATCACCGGCATTTGACTAAATCTAACGTCCACAAACAACTGGAAGCACGTTCAATTCCACCTCCGTTTACTTTCTCAAGAGTTGTTATGGAAAACCCTCATGATATCACTAGTCGTGTGGGCCCGTTAGCAATCCAGTGTTGTTTTTTTCTCGTTTTGCCTCCTCCATCCGTGACAATAGCAATCATACACCTGATTCAGTGGTCGGAAATACAGTCAACTTTGCAGATAAAGTGATTCCAGTCGAATTACTTTGTTTTCGCATATTCCTTACTTCGCGAATATCCTGATAGAAAACAGTTGTATGTTTCACAGTTTCCTTTGTGATATGTATCCGATATCCACTGTTATTCAAAATTATTGTAGAAGATATCTATGTCCAGAATATGCAAGTATCATACGGAGTACTCAAGAATGAGTTTACTATTACTTTTGTGATAATGCTGATAAGTGAATATGCATCGAACAAAGCAAGCAAAGTTTAATGGTCACCTTAACTCATGGTCACCTTAACTCAAATCACGAAGAAGCCGATCAATCGAATATTTTGCCAAATAGAATTGAAAATATTACAAATGGATTAGATGTTTAAAAGGGAAAAAAACAATTTACTAGAAATACCGACAGTATGTCTTAAAAGCAAAACCAGAAACCCCAATCTGCCGCAAAGATAATACAAGAATAGTTTGAGATAAAGTCTAAAAAGACTTACATTTTGTTATCAGACACTATGATTAGATAACAACTCGGGGAAATGTCTAACAATATCGTTAATCTACTGTTTAAAGGATAATGGAAGATTTTTTGTCACAACTGCTGAAAAAAAAGTATAGATATTTCTAGTAAAAATTATAACTTGCTTTCATTTGAAAAAGTTGGAAAATTCTAAGAAAAGGGGAAAAAAATTAAAAATTATAAATTCTGAGAAACGTTTAGAGGTTTTGATGAAATTCAAAAATTTTGAAAGAGTTTGAAAATTTCGGATGCAAGATTCAAGTTTAAGAAACGAAAATTATGGAAAAAATATTTTGCTCGATATTCTTTTAATATCGAAAGAGACAAAAGATTCAAAACAAATCCAACTATCGAAAAAGAAGGAAGAGAAGAAGAAGAAGAATAACAACAAGAACACGAACAAGAACAAGAAGAACAGCGTCTTGAAGTAAAGCGAATTGAATATTAGAAATGGAAGTTACTGACTGGGAGTCGGGGTAAGAGTACAGAAGTTTAGGGCTTTTTTAGGACCAAAGTAAAAGGAACAGACGTATTGCATACATAGCTACATTTTAAGATTTATATCTAAAGCTAACATTCATTTGTTTTCGTGTCTGATTTTTACAAAAAAACAAACAAGTCGCTGAACTGGCTATGGAACCACGCGAGCATTTTTTTCTTTTTCGACTTAGTAAGAACTCTTTATCAATCCGTAAATTAAAACCATAAGTACCTCACAAGTAATAACACCAATTACAGTCCACATATGTCTAACAATGGAAAGCTAAATTTTCTTTAAAAAAAAAACCCTCTCAAAAGTCAAAATACATAATTTAAACGCTCTGATGTTGTTGCCGACACTTTAAACTACCAATTGGGTATAGGTTTACCTGGAGATGATTCTCATTAACGAATAGCCAATGGTAGCTCTACTTCTCCAGACAAACCAAAACTTCCCAACACACTCTACCCCGGGTGGACCGTCTCAACGTAATTAACCTTTCACTTCTCATCATAAACTCTTGTTCCTTATCGATTGATAACATTCAACATATTCTTCTATCAGAAATATTTGGGGTTTTCCACAAAATATCTCTTCATTCACAATCATATTAATATCATGAACTTCTCATTAACCTCTCAACTTGACAAACTTATTCAACTGTTGCATCTTAGATGAATTACAAGATTCTGCTAGCATTCATTCATTTATGCTTTTGGCACACATACTTCGTGTACTTACCTTTCAGTTTTTTTTCTCACTTTACCGAGCACCTACCCAGGTTATAACATACATCATAGCCTACATCAATAACTGCTGCCGATATCAACACACCCTGACGGGTAACTACACACTTTCACTCTGAATAAAGCCTTTGGTACCGTCTATGGTTTATCAAATAAGCGTATCCCCTTTGACTACTTTGTGCAAATCATATTTGTAGCTGTTTAGGTTGATCACATTAGATAATTGGAATCAAATGCATCTTATCATGACCCTGCCCTAAATCCTCGAGATGTTTCCTTGTAGATGTAATTATTTACAAAATTGATTATAAGTACCTAAACAAATGGAAACAATAAAAGAAAAGTAATGTTGGTTGCTATGAAGTATATCAGTATAATAGAGGTAGAAAAACAGAAAAAGAAAGGGTAACGAAAGTGTAAGGAATAATGAGAATTTGTTGTTTCTTCTCTCACAAGATATACTTTGAACGTAATTTACTCAACCAACGAGGAGACTACTCTGAACAACTTGTAAGTACAATGCAATAGATGAAATATTTCGTCTCAGCAAGTTGCCAGTCCAGTGCAACGTCCAAACAAACTCTAAAAGTCAAGTTCAAGCAAGCAAGTTGTAAGTCTAGTGCAACGGACGAGATAACTCATCTTGAAAAGTCACCAGTCTTTTGTGACGGGTTTGGAGATAACTGGTCTTAGCAAGTCATCCTACGATTAAGTATAATTTTTCCACAGAATGACAAAATCCCATCCGCAATTGAAAAGCATGTTTGCAACATGCAAAACAAAGAAAGTAATTACCGATGCGCTAAGTTGAAGATGTTCTTTTCTGTGGATCAACTTTTTCAAATATTTCATAAAACTTGGAATTATCAAAATGTTTTTTTTCTTAACAAATTTGTATATTTATCATATTTATTTGACATCCTGTTGTACGTATAAGTTAAATAGTATGAAATCGTTTTGAAATCGAGATGAATTTTTTCTATTTTACCAAAAAACCGGTGGAGGACTAGCAAAGTTAAAAAGATATCTTAAGCAGCTATTTTGATGGAAACATCTGTCTCTCCGATATTAAGTCTCCCGATTTTTCTTACAGTTAACATGTTTTACTGTTTGAAATGCAATCTCACACTTGGCATGAAATATGAACATATTACTTTGATAAAGAAATCATTTTTTAGAGAGCTTGCCTGGTTGGTGATGTCGTCAGTATCCATCAGCAGTCGGTGTTCGTACCCAGGTAAAAGTTCGAATTTTGAATGAACACGGAAAGGATAAACACCCTAGAAATTGCCACAGTACTGTCTCCCTATCTTTTTTTCTCTCATTTGACTTTCCACTGAACGAAGGATAAAAAAAATCACTGAACTCTATCAGTCTCTGTCGAGAAGATTTTTTTAATTTTTGTCAGGAGAATATAGTAATAATAGTACAGAAAGCTAAAATAGTAATAAGTAGAGAAAGCTAAAAGAAATAGAGTCCTGGGTACGTCTTGGTATTCACAGTAAATGCCAAGGGAATCAGACAATTCTTGGATCACCCATCACACAAAAGCGTGAGTAGCCTATTAGAGTACCAAGGAATTATATTTATTGTAATAAATATACACTCAGTTATAAATCCATTGTAATATCATTGAATATACTGTTATAAACAACTTTTTATTATAGAAAAACTCATAATGAATAATATTAATATAATTCAAAATCTATCTTTGATATAATGCTTGGAACCGACTGAATTTGATAACATTGCCCATTCGATGAATGTTATCTATGATTATGATAAACAGATTTTTGTATATATTTTTCTTCTTTGAGTATCATTATCTTCTTACATTAAAATGCCATTGCATTGGGTTTTAAGAGTGTTCAATAAATTACCATAAATCATTCAAAAAGTGTCGGGAAAAATATATTACGGTTAACTTTTCTGATTATGTTAGAAATAGTCAACCAAAACTACCAAAAAAAACTATTAAGACAGGTCCCATGTTGGTATGTCTGCCTGGCTATGTGTATATCACGCGTACTAGTTACAACAATAGAGCTAGAAGGCTGAACATTTTACACATTTACTCACTATGTTAGAAAAAAAAATCTGTTTTCGTGTCTTTTAAATTTCCAACCGGTTGGGTGATTCAATTTATTATGCTGAACTGATCTTTATTTCATGTTGAACAGCCAGAGTTTGGAACCTGCTCGCCAATTCACTAATTCCTTTTTTGTGTTTTTTTTTTTTTTTTTTTGATTCATGCTTTTTTAGTGATCACTACCTTTCGAAATCGACGAAAAAGTTACTCATCAATTGATCACCCCCAACATGGCATTCTGAAGAAAGACGTTGGTTACGTGACAGTTTTTATTGTGTTACTAACGTCTTCGTTGCTTATTTTGCGCGCAGATGTGATATTTTGCGATAAGATGAGATTTGCATTCTGAAAAAAAAAAAGAATTGCAAAGGAGCAGGTTTCTTCATTCTACACGGATTCGCAGGATAGCATTTTGTTTATTTTAAAAAGATGTTTGATATTTCAATTCCCAACCTCCTCTGATAGGTGGCCTAACGGTTAAAGACGAGGATTAGTGAATTGGCGAGCAGGTTTCAGACTCTGGCTGGAATTGTTTAAGTTTACAATGCATAATTAATGCACTTGGGAAAGACATAAATTTACTTCTCCCGTCGGCTATTGGAGAATGTAAAACAGTCCATTTGAGCCATTTGGTTAGCATCCGAGACCTGGAACACCGCGATTGCTTCGGAAATAATGACTGGGTGTCGATGGAGCATTCGGGAATTAAAGACAAAATCATTGCTTCATGTGTCAGAACAACTATGCATGTCCATTCCACACTTCCTCAGATGGATGATGCATTTGCTATTCTCTATAAATCGCCTTGTGTTAAAAACTGTCAACTAATACCCATATGTTTGTCTATCTATCTGTCTATATGTCGTGCGCACAGGCCACACTAGAGGGGTTAGAGGGCCGTACATTTTAACATTTACTCATAGTTGTGTCGAGAAAAAAATTTTTGTATCTTTCACACCCCCAAGATGTTTTTATTTCGATCTGCAATGTCAATTTCTGCTAATTTATGTTTAGCATTGACGATTGTTCGTTTGATCATTCGGACTTCTCGTGAGATTTGCCCAACAAACGGAGAGAAAAATAACTCTTTCATTGTTCACTTCTATTTCAATATTTAATTGATCATCACAACACTACATGCTGCAGGAAGATCTTGTTCATGTGACAACTTCTATTGAGTGACTAAGTCTGCTGTTATCAAAGGTGGTTTTGCTGAGTTTAAACGAACAAACGGTGCAACACCACTGATAGTCAAATATGGAGCTGAAACATGGAACCTAATACCAAGACTGACACTCAAACAGAGATCCATGCAATATGCCCATGAAAGAATCACGCTCAAGATTACATTGGGGGGGTCACAAGACGGTGCAATAAATGAGGGAGAGAACAAGTGTCCGAGACAACATAAGATCCATTAGAAAACTTAAACAGTAATGGACTGATCCTGTTGCAAGAATGTCGGACAACCACTGGACACCACAACTCGCAACATGGATCCCCAGATATCACACGTGAAACCAAGGCTGGCAGCAGATAAGATGACATGATAGATTAGACGAGTTCAGAAAGTATGGGCTCCTCAACACCCATGATGGCAGAGTCCAACAATGGACAATACAAGACTAGCGATGATGATGATGATGATGATGATGATGATGATGATGATGATGATGATGATGATGATGATGATGATGATACACATATGCCTGTAGTTTACTTGATGTACTTACAAGTAACACAGCAGAGTAAGATAATTAAAACAACACTGAAAAGGTAATGAAGAACAATTTATATATCTATGTTTATGGGATATATCCATAGGTTGTTATGTATAGTGTCGTTTTTTCCGTGATAATATTGGTGTTATGTTTGATCAGTCCCTCTTTGAGCACATCGACCCCACCTAAACTAAGCTATGTGACTGGGTCTCTTAGGATCGGTGGTATATTAAGAACGGGTGGTATATTCTTGATCTTGTGAACAGTGTGCACTGTCAAGCCATGCCCTGCTACGCTGTCACATAACGTACTGATGGGGGTTCGGGTAGTCAGTACTAATAAAAGTGTCCATCACTGTTCCAAGTCTGATGTGTCAGGTTGCACTGGGTTACATTGCTCCAGTCGCTGGGATTGACCCCTGACCTCACGCTGACATGTAATAACTGTGATAATCTATGTTGGAATCTTGATAACATCTCAGGGATAGAAATTTTTAGAGTTATACTTATAATAATATTATATAGTAATATTTTTTCGTGTAGATTTCAGTATTGTAAGTCGGATTTTTCTTCTCCCGCTTATGTTTTCAATCGATATTTTCACAGTTCCAATGTCTAATGTAACTGAGACAGCCTTAGTTGGGGCACGTTTCTCTAAGATTGCCGTCATTTCTAGTGAAAATAATCCGAGAAAACGCAAAAGTGACTACAAAAATCACACTTCCTTTGGATGTTTCAATAGAATATTCATCCAGTAACTTCATTGTATTACGACATAAAATCAGAAAAAGTGCCATAGCCTATCCAAACGGTAGGGATTGTTGGTACAACATGATTGGACGGATTACTCCCCTTGCTGCAGATGAGATGAATACTTGGATATATTTGAGAAATATAACATTTTAAACAAGTCTCAAGTATTATCAGTTATTAGGAATGTATCGGACAATTTTGAGGAATATAAAGACCGCCAGGTAGGAATAAGCTGGAAGATGAAAGAATGAATATGGAAAAATAATGAGGACACAAAAGAAAATCCAATTGACGCCCCTTTCCTAATAAAATGGAAAAGCACTTCAAAACGACATCAATAGCAAATTTTAGCCCCCAAAGATCAAATTATCAGTTTGATTCCTTATATTAGACGATTGATAGTCTAATTCAGATTCATCGTACGTACAATTTCGGTGAATAAAATAATCCCTAACGTTTTCTGGGACGCAATGACAAGCAAAATAAAATTCTTCTGTCCATTCTCACCAGACTTTGAATTGGACTAAAGTTCTATCCATACTTGAAAAATTTTTCACAAGTTTTATTTTTCTGATTCCTTTCCCAATTTTCTTGTTTCTGTGAACACTTGTTGAGTTTTGAAAAGTTTGTTTTGTCATTTCTTTCCCTCTGCCACAATAGCATGATAATAATTTGTACCAAGTAGACACACTTACAGTTCACCGACCATTCATAGATACGTGGGTATATTCACATTCCATTTCCTGAATAATTTTGGAGAGAAGTTGCTTGGAATGAAGTTCATATACACTGTCGATTGGAACTTCTAATGAACATAGACTGCACCATCATCAACTGCACATTACAGCATGGACTCAGCGTTCGTTTCTCAATGTGAAAAAATTACGAACAGTGGAAAACTTTCATGCTCAGAACACGTATGATTAGTAGGAAAAATATCCGATCTTTTCTTTTCACAATGAGGCTTACACTGGCACCATCTAATTGTGAAAAAACAAATTAAAGGAAGTGATTCAGCCTGCCCGTTTTTCCAATGATCTCCAGTCCCCCATATTCTCTAACAGCACAATTTGCAAGTACCTTATTCCAAAATCTCTGGCTACAATATACGTTTGTGAAAATAAGGCAGCTAAACTGTTAGAATAGTCATCTGCTGATGTCCTATTCTTGACACAGTGGGATTCTTGGGTGTTTCAGGCCTTCCAACTTCTTACACCTCTTGAACGACAACCAATTTGAGGAACTCTCTGCTATTTCGTTGATACTGAGAGTGTCACTCCCTTCCTTTTTCTTCAATTCTTAGCACGTTGGAGGTTCTGACAAAAAAAGGTCTGCGAATCCTCTGCATCCAACTTCAACTGCAATCTGTCATCTTGCCCGAGCTACCTGATACTTCATTGCCATTGGCTGGCAAAACCTCGTCTCGTCCACCATCGTTCTCCTGTCCTAACCTTGGTTGCACCCTACATTCCCCATTGTATCTATTTGGGGGATTGTAAAGGACCCTTGCCCAGCTCGGCCTTGCATAACCTCTTGCGCCGTAGCCTTTTTTTTCTTACTTGCACAGCATCCCACAACCTCCTATTCCGATCAGTACTCATTTGGATCCCTAGAGTCCCTTTATGGTACCAGTTCTCTGGATATTGTTACTTCGAATTCTTCATCCAAGGATTCGAAGGCTAACGGGCTTTGCTATTCCATTTTTCTGCTGCTCATGTTTTTCAGCGGCCTCAATCATCTTTTGAGATAAGTTGACATCTTTTCAAAGTCACAACCGTTATGATTGTGCCATAGGATTCTGGGAGGAATGCCATGCTGGTAGATCTAAGCATTGAACCATCAAGGGGGTCATTTTGCACGAATCTTAGACAACCGATGGGCATCATATTGGGGAGACTAAGATGTGGGTGGAAGAGAGAAAGAGAGAGGGGAGAGTGTGTAGTGGCTCTAGAACGTATGTTTGCAATAAAATGCAGAACGCTATTTTTGCTTTTCACCATTTTGTAAAAGCAAAGAATGGTGTCAAGCGAAATTTTGCACTCGGGAATATCAGTAATCATTTTTGTTTAAATGTACAGAAAATGTCAAGCTGTACTTGAAGCTTTCATTCCTTGTACAATTACAGATCATCACTTGTCTAATTCCTCGTTTCCAAATGTTTCTCTTTTCGGATCAACTGTTTTTTACGGAAAAGTATTACTAAAAAAAAAGAGGTGAAGTGTTCTAATTATTATCTAATATAGCTTTTCATGTCATCATCATCATCAGCTTTTTAACGTCCATTGTTGGATATAGAATCTCCCCATGATTCACTAGACCGCTCTATGATGGGCATCGCTGAGCCAGTACTTTCTGAATTTGTCTAGTTTTGCTCACCATCTTACTTTCTGTCGGCCAGTATTTCACATATGGTCTCTGGGGATCCATTCGTGAGATGATGTCTGTCGGTCTAACGTTCGTGCAAAATACCCAGCCCATTGCGATTTGAGTTTTAAAATGGTTTATTTGCAATCTCGGACTCAAGTCTCTTCTATAATATACTGTGTTGTCTTATGATCCCTCTGATTGAGGTTGAGTACGAATTTCCCATGCGCACGTTGCATTGTTCTCCGTTTTGAGGGCCAGTCAGTCAATCGGTTAGGTCCCATGTTTCAGCTCCATGGGTGACTATCAAGAAGATGCATTAGTTCATCCCCTTTCTTTTTAGGACTAGTGGGGTTTTCTTGCTCCTGAAAGGCGAGTTGGTCCTACTGAGAGCTTGTCAACTTAATGAAATTATTCGTTTGTTTTTTTCTTCTTTTGAGAATTTCATGAAGATTCATCGTCCTTGGACTTTTCAGCAATTAGATAATATTTTTATGCTCACTTCTAGAAAAAACACTCAAATAATTCTAAAGATTATCTTATTCGATGAGATAATAGTATTATACAGAAAGAAATGTGCAATGTAATTTTGAGAGAATATTTTTGCCAACTTCTGAGAAAATTTATCATGGTTTGATATTTATGGTGGTGTAGTTATTATTGAATTTTTATCCACATTTTTCTATTCATCCTTATTGATCTATGTGATTATTATTCGCCAATGATTTAAGAGCATTGACAAAGAAAGGGTTTTGTTTGAAAAAATATATTTGTTGTGTAAAATTATTCTTTTATCGCTTAGCTACGGATTTATTGGTTGGAAGCGACAATTCCAATAGTATCAACATTCCTGGACCCATGGAAATAGTCAACGTCATCTTTAGTGTTCATTTCAGATACTTAAAAACCCTTGAGAGACAGGATATTCTGCTAGTTTATATAGAGATATCGGTAAACATATGTTTTCAAGAATCCCCACTGAGAAATTTGTAGAGTAAAAATCTTACAACTTGTAAATCTAACCTTGAGCAAATCTGAGCCGACAAATAAAAATACGAGGGAAGAATTGTTGAAAGAAACTGGTCTGAGGCAATCTTCACAATCTTTACGTTTTTATAATTAGAATATCATCCTTAAGAAAAGAATTTAAATTGAAGGTTCCTGTGAAGAGAAAAAAATAGATGAAAAAAAATATATCTTCGCGAATAGAATGTTGCAAAAAATTCTTCGAAAATTCTGTTATCAGAAAAGGAATCACTTCAAAGCATTGATGTTGTTTAAATTGAGAGAAAGAAATAAGAAAAAATATCGTGTCAAAAAGTTGTTAAGTGCTTCTTGCAGCCTTCAGTCAAGGCCTTCTCTCCGCTATTTCCATGAGTTTTATTTTACGGAAAATAATAGGAAAGAAATGAAAGAATATTATCGACTGTTTTTGAATGTGATGAAAAACTCAACTAACTTGTTAATGGATTAGAACTGTTGTTCAACATTGATACTGTGCTGTCCAGAAGAATAGTCAGATTTTGAGTTTAAGGCGGTTTACATGATTGGCGAGGGTTTTATTGCCGAGCTTGTTTATCTATCTATCTATCTATTTATCTTATATATCTATCATAATATGTTCCTATATATATATATATATATATATATATATATATATATACATATATTGATCTATGTATTGATCTATATATTGATCTATACATGGCTCTATCTATCTACCACGGTCCCTTCAAATATATTTATCCCTCTATTTAGGCCATCCTGTTCTGTCCTCTATTCCCCCTTCTTATATATCTATCTATCTATCTATCTGGCTATCTATTTATCTATCTATCTATCTATCTATCTATCGCAGTCTGTTCCAATCTATTCATCTTCCCATCTTTCTATCTATTCAATGTATTCTCTAACTTCTCAGACGCACCAACACATCAGTTTTCAAGTTTAGTATTTCGAACAAAAATGTAATGCTTATATATATATATATATATATATATATATATATATATATATATATATATATATTGATTACACTAGAGTCGAACATAAACAAATATTTCATCGCTTATGCTCCATACTTGAAAGCACATGATGACTGATATAGAAACACGCACCCTCTTTTTCTGACCTGTTCATCAGGATCAAAGTGTAGTAACTGTTCCCCACAATAGACCGAGGAGTCGGTACTGACACTTACCTGTCGGATTGGCTGGAGAGGGAGTGTGTGTCAAAGTCCAAGTGCGCCGGTGCAAGCGTTAGCCAATGAGGTTTAACTGAGTCTGCGTTTGCTAAGCGCATTGGGGAGCTTTCGGATTAGTCCTTCGGCTCTCCCATTATTACTTGGCCCAGCTGCAGGGTCTCTGTTTTCCCGGGTAAGCACTGCTCCATTGCACTTAAAGGAGCAGGTCCCCTGGTGGATGCTTCCGCGGTTGACGTTGTCTAGTCATTACGATGAGCTTTTCAACGGTAACTGCGTCGGCTGGAGCCATTTTTGGAAGTGTTCCTCCTATTTGTTCCCACGTTAATCCTGACCTTGTGTAACATATTGCTGTTGTGGGACAGTGATTAAATACATGTTCTTCAGGATCAAAGTGTAGTATCTGTTCCACAGCATAGACCAAGGAGTCGGTACTGACACTTGCCTGCTGAATAGGCCGGAGAGCCTGGCTAAAGGGTCTTTGTTTCCCCGGGGCAGCACTGCTCCATTGCACTTAAAATCAAATAAATCCAACACGTGCCTCATTTTCTGGTATGTTCCCATGGATCAAAGTGTAGTATCTGTTCCCCATAATAGACCGAGGAGTCGGTACTGACACTTGCCTGTCGAGTGAGCCGGAGAGGGAGTGTGTGTCAAAAACTGAGTTCGCCGGTGCAAGCGTTAGCCAATGAGATTTTACTGAGGCTGCGTTTGCTACGCGCATCAGGGAGCCTTCGGCTCTTCCATTATTACTCAGCCTTGCTGAAGGGTCTCTGTTTCCCTGGGGCAGCACTGCTCCATTGCAGCTAAAGGAACAGGTCTCCTGGTGGACGCTTTCGTGGCAGAGGTTGTCTAGCTATCGCGATGCGCTTTTCAACGGTAGCTGCGTCGGCTGGTGCCATTTTTGGAAGGGTGACTCCTATTTTCCCCGTGTTATGCCCGACCTTGTGTCAAATTCCGCCTTGGTGGGAGAATACATAAATAGAACATGCACCCCATTTTCTGGGATGTTCTCCAGGATCAAAGTGTAGTACCTGTTCCACGGCAGAGCCCGAAGCAGAGTTACTGACACTAGCCCGTCGAATGAGCCTGAGATTGTGAGTGGGTTGACATTAAAGACCGAGTGCGCCGGTGCAAGCGTTAGCCAATGAGGTTTGACTGAGGCTGCGTTTGCTAAGCGCATCGGGGAGCCTTTGGACTCGTCCTTCGGCTCTCCCATTATTACTCGGCCCAACTGCAGGGGACCCGTTACCCCGGGGCAGCAGTGCACCATTGCACTCAAAGGAGCAGGTCCCCTGATGGACGCTTTCGTGGCGGATGTTGTCTAGCTTCTACAGAGCGCTTGGCAGCCATAGCCGCGTCGACTGGAGTCATTTTTAGAAGGGTGTCTCCTATTTTCGCAATGTTAAGCCTGACCTTGTGTCAAATTCAGCTGTGGTGGCACAGCAGATAAATAGAACACACACACACACACACGAACACAATTGCACTCAAACAAACGTGCACACACGCATGCACGCTCACGCACATTCACACACATATGTATATAATACAAATCAAGAATACAACATGATATAGTATACTAATCAATGTCAGTATTTATTCAATGGATTGCTCGATACATTCAGCATTAAAGATTATTTTGAGATTGAGTAAAGCTGAAAAAATGATGGTGTGAAATATTTGCTACACCAACACGGTAATCTTTCTCTCCTGTTTTGGCTTCATCTCGGTAATGATTTGATATTTTTTAGATCTCTCTTTGATACGGTTTTTTAGGGTGTAGGATATTTCTCTCATTCTATTAACATATATTTTCTTTCTCTTTTTTTTCTTTTCTTCATTGATTGTTATGTTTTTCTATTATAAAAGTGGAGATAGTTTGCTTGCTGTTAGTTATAAATCATTTATCAGCAGAAGATACCGTAAGCATTTTCCTCATATTTATACGTCTATCTATCAAGAAATTACTATCATACATATCTTCATTTCTGTCATGAACTTATGAGAATTATCCATAAAGCTTGAGCGATTTTTTTTTAAATTTGTTTTGTTAAATATTTTAATTGCTTGGGTACGGGGATCCATTGATTGGAGGGTATGCAGTTGGCTAATCTTAGTATGATTGGTGTTGCTAAAACAAAGCTGGATCTTGGAACTTAATGAATGGATTGAATCTATAAGGAAACTCAGATGGCAAGGAGATGGTCACATAACGAGAATGGTGGAAAAATGATTATTCTATAGTAAATTTATGCAAAACAATAAGTATTCGTTGAACTCTTTGTACGTTATATTTTGATATCGGCATAAAAGTTTTCAAAAAAATGAAACGATAACATTGAGAGAAGATGCACAATATTTGTCAATAGCAAATCGACCCAATCACTACATATGTAGTTGAGCCTAAAATCCAAACTTGAATTCTGAAAGATGAAAGAAAAAATAAAATCCAAATATCAGTCAAGTTTTAAGCAACAACATTGACAGAAATATCAACTTTAAGACGAGTAAGCATATGCTATATTGATCCATACTCTCATATTCATTATATCTGTGTACATATAAGAAGAGAGATCCACACACACACACACACACATATACATATATATATATATATATATATATATACAAACACACACACACACACTCATATATATATATATATATGTGTGTGTGTGTGTGTGTGTGTGTGTGTGTGTTTGTATATATATATATATATATATATATTTAATGAGAGACGAAGGGGAGAGAGAGTGAGAGAGAGAGAGAGAGAGCCAACAAATAATACTGCATATCGATTGCATGCATCGGGATGTTTTCCTATACCCACAACTGTACATTTTTAAAGACCCCCTCCCCAGTTGAAATATCCATAAACATTTGATAATGCGTTCCAGTGACACACACACACACACACACACACACACACACACACACACACTTACATATATATATATACATATACATATATATATATACTTATGTGAAGACATCGATTCCATGATATATCAACATTCAAGACACGAAATCTAATCCATCAGTGAAAACAAAAGAGTTTGCAAAATGAATACAAATATTGATTTCCCATTTTCCTGTCATTTTACCCTCAATTCTTTTGCAATAACAAATACTTTCTTCCGTCCCTCAAATAATTTTACGTACAGTTTGTACACTGTCAGGCATTTTTATTGATCTATTTGTTGATAGGTCTTATACATATTATTTTTAAACAGATAATAACGTACATTGATAATGAAGCAACTGATTAAAACTGAGCAATGCAGATTGTTTTGGAATAACACTTTTGAATGGAATGGATACAAAGATTAGCAAATCAGCTTCCTTGAGAGTCTGTGTCATCTCCGCATAAATGCGGTTGGAAGAGGCATAAATTCATCTTTTCACCTGCTCCAACATGCTATGGGTAAATGAAAGGACAGTTTACGCGCCTTCGTTAGGGTTATTGACCAGTGTTGAGACAGATATTGCTGACTTCACACTAACCAGAAGAAACAGCCATGTTGGAATCAAAAATGGCGCCTAAACAACCTTGTACTTGGTTGCAGGATAAAAACGAGTAAATAGATATATGCTTATCACCTTTTCTTATTATCATAATATAACAAGTGCAGTTAAGATACGATGTAATGGTACACAAAAAACTAGAGTGAAACCTGCAAACAGAGATCGAACTCCAGTTGGGCTTGTTTGCAGTCATTTAGTACTAATGCCCTTCCAAAAGACAAAAATCAACTCCTGTGCTCTTGATTGATATCTTAACTGGGATTTCCAAGTGGTTAAAAAGATCAGGTGAATTAAAACTTGTGAAAGGGCGTTTTCCTATAACTGCCATATAAGCTAACATCAAAAAAATGTTAGACCTGTAATCACTCTCTACTGGAACAAGTCATTGAGCATCGAATCGGTGTCAAAGTAGAAGGTCCTCCAGACCTAAAACCACATTTATTTGATCTCGTTCTAAGTGGATAGAAGGCAAAAAAAGAAACGAATGAAGTGAGTAAACTGAGGAAACTATATAAAAAAGTAGGAAAAACTCAACATCACAGTCAATAATTGAACAAACGTAGCGTCAAAATTTGAAGCCATGTAATAGAAAATCCATCAGAAAATAAGTATGATCAAATTGAATTCTATTTCTGACATTATTGACGTTTTCCATTGGAAAACAGATAAATAGAGTAGAAAAACACATCTACATTTCAAAGAATCAAGATTTTATTATTAAACCCATCAAAATAAGTCCATAAAAAGGTCAAAAAAGCTTTTATGAAAGAAAGAAGCCTTGTAAAGTACCAGTTTTCAAGTCAGTGAACAAAACGATATGGTCAAGAATGCTGAAACACACAAAGACATGAAAAAAGACACAAATAACACACAACTAGAAACGAAGTCATTTAAAAAAGATAGATTCCTCTAATACTTCGTTTGCTACGGTTGTTCAAACAGAAACAGTTCACAGTAAATATTCACTAAGCTTAACTCAGACTTGGCATGAGAGGAATCTGGGTTAAACATACTAGGTCAATTCTTCGAATAGTAATAATTGACTGAATAGAATATTACAATACAAAAATGAATACTTTTACCTCAGCTCAAACAGGGATCCATTTTGAAACAGTTAAACAATAGCTTCAGACGTCATGCAGAGAAAGGAGAATTATGAGAAAACAAAAAAAGGAAAAATAAGTCATCACAGAGAGAAAAAAATGATCACGTTTTAAAAACGAAGAGAAAAAGGATAGAAAGAAAATGGGAAAAAAGACTATCATGAAAAAAGAGAAAGTAAACTGATAAATGGAAGGGAAAATGTTGGTATTAGGTAAGAACAAGGAGGTATTGAATGAAATAATGAGGTAGATTTTGAAAAAATGAGAGAATGTTAACGAAATGGAAATGAAAATCAAAAAAATTAAAGAAAAATCTGATTCATGTAGAAAATGAACGAGAAATGAGTAAATATTTTATATACTTGGTTCAGGAAAAACAAAAACTAATAAAGTAATCAGAAAAATTATAAAATTTCAAAAAGAAAAAGCAAGAAAAAGAAAAACATTATTCGATAAAGGAAACCAAGAAACGTATAGACAGTGCAAACAAAGGGGAAAAAAAGAATAGAATGAAAGTAAATGGAGGAAAGAAGAAAAATAGGAAGAAAGACGAAAAAGGGGGAAAAAAGAAGGAACGGGGTACGTAAATGGGAAGGATGGAAAAAGGAAAGCAAAACAGAAGTTTGAAGGACTAACAAATGAAAAATAAATGACGTAAGAAAAGGAAGGAGACAGGAGATACATATGAAGGAAAAATGAACGAAAGAATGATGAAGTATTACAATTAGACTAATGTAACAAATTAAAGCAAAAGGGCCAACAACGGAAGAAATAATAGAAAAAAAGGCTGGGAAGGTAGTGAGAGAGAAGAACGAACGGACGAATGAGCCAGAGTTAATGTAAAAAAATTACACTAGAAGGAACACACTGGACAAAATCTGTGGCTGTTGAACGACAGAAACAGCAGCTGACCTGAAAATGTAATTTATTCATTGTAAGACCTAGCAAAATGTAGCTTTTTATTTACTCTGCACGAATCTGAAATACATTTCTTACCTATTCATGGAGACAAATGTTACTCACATATGTCAGTGTACCTTTCACTTTTAAAAACAGTCTGCGAATTCCTATTTCGGAATCACCTCCAGCTGCCATATTGCGTCCTCATTAATCTAAATGTGTCATGATTCCAGAAAAAAACGAACATATTTTTAAAGCAAATGTCACATAGAACATAAGCTCACCCAATGGCGTCTCACTGTTGACGTGGACACGCTCAATCAACGGATGTATGGTTTCTCATGCATGAGCAGTAGGGACTCGTCTGATTGATTGATAACTTACATCAAGCCTATGAAAATCGATTTTCAAGTCTCATATATATATATATATATATATATATATATATATATATATATATATATATATATATAATGTCGAAAAATACAAGCTTACATAAAGAAATGTATAAGAACACACGAACACAGTAAGAGGATGGAAGTGAGAAGAAAACCTGTGATTTTCTCAGCATTAACAAAATAACCAAGACACAATGTTTGGAACCAAAAAGGCGTCTTGTCATCAGTTCTTCTGTTACAGCGAAATAATTCCGCAGTTTTAACCTTATCAGCTTTTAACATTCTTCGTGTCCTCTGAAAAGCATCGAACCTTGCCATGTTGAATGTTTGGTTCGATACAAAGGAAATCTTTAGGGAAATAGTCTCAATTTTTATAAACGTAACAAGGAAACAAAATTGAGAACCAAGAATGTATCACGTGTGATCTGAATTATTGACTTAAGTCGTTTTACATTGGCATCGTTTTGATCCACACACGTGTACATTTACTATAATATTACACAATTTGTATTAGTATATTTTTCAGATATTTCTAAGGGAAGGGACGCGACATGATGAGTATGTATATCTGTAAACTGATATAAAAGTTTCAGTCTTTAATTACAGAAATATTTCTATCGAATTTGTTTCATTTTTACAGTTGGCATAGTGAACACTTTACCAAATATCAATCCAATACGTACCATCACTTCTGACGGTACGGGTAAACCTCGTAATGAAAAGAGATAAGCACACCATATATTTGTAAATATAGGTATATGCTTGCCAGAAACTAGGCTTTCAATGTCACGTATTTATCAGAAAAACACAAGAGAAGGTGTGCGTGTCCACAGTTCTACTTATGCTTGTAGCCAGACGCACATAATCAAGTGAAAAGAAGGAGAGAGTTGATTTGCTTGGCGAAGTGGATATTTGGTATGACAAATGTGTCCCAACGGCAGTTCAACCGTCATAACTAATTACATTGCAAGAGAGCGTCGCAAATTCTAATTCACTTATGACTTGTGTCGACAACAGAATAATCACGATTTGTAACACTTCCACAGGGTGGATCACATATTTACTAAATGCCGCCTGCTACGACAGTAAGTGATTGCCAGTTTAGGTCTGTTTATTATGGGAAGATAGGTTGTATACTAAAAAAAGAGAAGAAAAAAACGAAGATAAGGCAACGGCGAATATGATAGAATGAGGTTAAGTTCCTTTACTGTAGCTGTCACAAAATAGTTTTCTCCCAACACTACTACAAAGGACGGCAGTTTTGTTGATACCAAAGTGATAGGTATCAAGAGAATTATATAGAGTCAATTCATAAATTGAAAATTATATTAAATTGTAATTATTATTGCAAATATTTTCAAAGCAAACTTGACAGATAGGTTGTTTCTTCATTACACTTAAATCGTAGAAGAAATCACTATGGATCAGAAGTGATTCTTTGCTTGATTTCTTCTTCTTTTGAGGGTCTCATGGAGATTTGTTGTCCTAAGGAGATGTAGTGGTCTACCTCCTCCAGTTCTGTGTGTTCGATTTTGATCTTAGTGTTTCTATCCCCGATGTGGTTGTTGCAAATGATCTTTGTTCTGCTGAAGTTGATGTGTTAGCCAACTTTCTTGCTCCTTGTCTTAATCCTTCCTGGAGGTGAAAAGGGTCCGAGTCTTCATGTAATCTGATAAAGGAGCTGCTGTGATTGTATATATGTTTAAACACTTCAATATATACTGAATCTACGCCTTGTCGACTGATGGCCTCCATATGCATTTAAAAAAAAAATTACTAAGGAATGTTGAATATCCATTGGCTCTTTCTCTCCATCTCCTCTCTCTCTCTCTCTCTCTCTCTCTCTCTCTCTCTATATATATATATATATATATATATATATATATATATATATATATATCGAGAAATCAGTAGACAAAAGATGGACAAGCATTTGATTTACTCAAAGAATATTCATTTTCCAACACCATCAACGCACTTCCCTGACCGTACGTAATAGCCATTTTACATTTGTTATTCAGGTCGAGACCCTATCTAAGCTACATGATGGGTTTTCGTTTAGTGTAAACTAATAAAGTGATATATTTTTGCTTTTATGACTTAAGATTGAATCATTGATATTCCTAGTCATTAGAATGAAAAAAAAAATACAGAATATGTGTTGAAAAGATTCGATATTGATGATTATTTTCCGATAATTTTTGGATTGAAACCTATGTAGATTATATGATTGGTATATAGATTTGTTAATTAAAAAAATTGGTTTGTCAGTCTGTCTGTCTATCTATCTGTCTGTCTGCCTTTCATAAATATATATGTATAACTACACAGCTGATGATGATAATCCAGTTGATTTTGAAATACATCAATAATGAACTTCACAAAAATATGGCAGATTGGGTTATTTCTACGACTGGTCATTGAGATTATTATTCTTTGAGTTCAAACAGCGACCGATGGTTTTCACTGGAGATCGAATGAACAGCAATATATTCTTCAATGGAATTTCTTTTCACCTGCTTCAATTTCTTCTGCCGTTGTCAAGTCTACTTCCCAGCTTTTCATAGAGTTTACAATTAATCCCATCACTAATTTTAATACCCAGCTGGTGGGAAAATGTCGTATGCCTCTCATTTATCTATCCATCCCATTGAAACATTTTTTCTTTCCGTCTCCTAGAATCATCAAGCCAGCGTAGAGTGAGTCATTCGCTCCTTTGGGTCATTTCCTGTATCCTTTTCTATTCATCTGGTAAGACTTATTTTCTTTCCGTGGCGATATACATTCTCTGCGTTATCTGATGGGTCTGAATTTCCCAAATTAGTGGTAAGTACATGTATAATTGATTGTCCGATTGCTTTTTCAGGGTCTTTTTTAGGTGGGAGCCGGTCTTCTTCTTCTTCTTCTTCTTCTTCTTCTTCTTCTTCTTCTTCTTCTTCTTCTTCTTCTTCTTCTTCTTCTTCTTCTTCTTCTCATTATTATTATTATTATTATTATCATTATCATTTCGGAATCTCACACCAGTTGCCTGGTGGTAACCGCTGGAGTTTGAGTGACAGCAAGTCTCCTCAAGTCTCCAGCCCTCCTCTCCTCGTACTCATAGATCGCAGTAATTCTGCGATTTACAGTTTCACACCGGTTGCCCAGTGGTTATCGCTGAAGGCTGAGTGACAATAAGTCTCCCCAGGTCTTCAGCTAACGTCTCCTCTCTCTTTCGCATATCATGACAGAGCTACGCTTCGTTGCAGTCCTTATATCTCTAGCACCTTCCTCAGTATCCGTCCAGTGCCCAGCAGTGCCGTGGTCTGTACGGTCTCTATCCTCCCCCTAATCCCGATCTCCTCCAGTCTCTCCCTCAGCGTTTTGGGGACAGTTCCTAGTGAGCCCACTATGACCGGTACTACCCTGGTTTTCATGTTCCACATTTTCTTTAACTCCCTTGCTAGGTCCTGGTATTTTTCCCTTTTCTCACCCTCCTTCTTTTTTACTCGATGGTCTGCAGGTACAGCAACGTCTACTATTTGGCAGGCCCTCCTTTTTTTGTCTACTATTACTAAGTCCGGCCTTCTTGCCTGGATGAGGTGGTCAGTTTGGATGTCAAAGTCCCACAGTAGTTTGTGGTTGTCATTCTCCAAAACTGCCTCTGGCTTGTGCTGATACCACTTTTCCCCATGGTTGAATCCCATTTGTTTACTTAGTTCCCAGTGTATCATCGTTGCTACTCTATCGTGTCTATGCTTATACTCCTTCTGGGCGAGTTGGCTACATTCACTAGTTATGTGGTTTACTGTCTCATCTCTTTCACCGCACATGCGGCATTTGCTGTTTGTCTGTGTTCTGTCGATTTTTGCTTTTATGTAGTTTGTCCTTATGCTTTTGTTTTGGGCTGCCATGATGAGCGATTCTGTTTCTCTCTTAAGGTTTCCCTTTCGTAACCACGTCCATGATTTCTCGTCTGCTATTTCTTTTATCTGTCTTTTAAACTCGCCGTACAATTTTTTCCCTTCCCACTTTTCTTTTCTAGTTTGCTGTACTGTTCCATTGTTTTCTACTTTATTGTTTGTTGCACTATCCCTCGCGCTCTTTATGATTTCTTCACTATTTGTTTGCACATATCTATTTAGGACTACTTTAGCTCTCTGGACACAATCTTCTATGCTGATGAGCCCCCTACCACCTTCTTTTCTCTTAACGTATAGCCTATCTGTATCATCCCTAGGATGTAATGCTTTATGCATCGTCATAAGTTTCCTTGTTCGCCTATCCATTGATTGGAGCTCTTCCTTTGTCCATCCTAGGAATGGTCCTGTATCATTATCATTATTATTATTATTATTATTATCATCATCAGTAATAGTTGTAGTAGGAGTATTTCATAATTATTTTGCTGTTATTTTATTACTATGGTTGTAATTCTCAGACTTGAATTCCCAACATATCTTGCATGCCGCTCGCTTTCTTGCATATCCATCGAGGCGCGAATTAATGCATATTTTCACGTTTGACATCAGATTACCTTTTGCTTGTGATCCTATTCACTTGTCTGAATTGTTTAGAACAACTTTTTCCGCTTGATTACTCTTCCATTCCTTGCTTACATCCGTGAATATTGTGCAATAAATCTCCGATCAACTGGCGTCAAAATGTGTTAATTTCTAAGCTCCTACAATAAATAAAATCGGTAAATTTTCCCCAAAAGAGATATTTTGGCTCGTCAGTGCTACGCAAATTAACCAACTGGAATAATCTCTCGGATGGTTACTGCATTTTAGAACTTGGTTACGTACCAATGTATCGGTTGAGAAAATGAGTAGTGTCCAGCTTTTCACATTTTTGAATTAATAAGCTGCTCATGAGAAATATTCAGTCGATACAAAGGATATTTATCAAGTTTTGAATGGGGGATGTTTTTATATTTCCAGAGAGGGCTCTATCTCAAAATTCATTTTAACCTGATTTTTAATATTGCGTTTTACAAGGGTTTATGCAAAAAATGCCCAGAATTGTTTTTGAAAATCTCAACTTTGGAACGAAACTCCCAGTTATCTGAACATTGTTCCCACTCTCAAATCGTGGCATGAATTCAAACAATTGTTTCTTTTATGCCCTGATTTTTAGGAAATGTGTTGAAATTGCTGTCATGAAGTCAAAGACAAACGAGTCATCTCAGATATTTCATCACTGGCATTACAACAATCTTCATTAATTAACTTATGAATGGTTTCCCGATTTTCGTCATGTCATTCGTTGAAAATTGGCCATATCCTGATTCGTATTCGCGTGACATCTCACTATGATCGACACGCAAAAACACCCATACAATCCTGAAACACCTTAAGGTTTTTTTTTCCTTTGAACTGTTATCAATTCATTACAACTGTTCGAGTAGCAGTTTTCCCCAAATTAAAACAAAATATTACGTCTAGTCTATTTTCTATCGTACATAGTGAAAATTGCTGAACTTGTATGCAAACGCCAGGAAGGTGAGAGTAAATCAGTCAATCCAGAACCACCCGACGTTGCAGACTGGATCAGGATAATATTTACTTATGGCACCTTGCAGCGCAACGTGCCACAGCTCCCAGTTTTTGCCTCACGTTCAAATCCTGTTTTTTTTTGTTTTTTTTTTTTACTTCTCTAGCAGGGAAACACTCACTCATAAAATCTTGCAAAACTTTTTGTGAAGGATTTTCAGAAATCATCATCATCATCATCATAATAATAATAATAATAATAATAATAATAATAATAATAATAATAATAATAATAATAATAATAATGATGATGATGATGATAATGTATGACGTTGAATGATCAGTAGCGAAATCTTCGCTTACTATTAACCGTCGTGGTTTATTTCAAATGCATCTCATGTTAATTTCATAATCGAATCTTATGAATAGGAGTAAGACTATTGCAACGGAACGTTAATTTTTCTTCTCAGTGGTTTCCATGAAATTACAAAATTAGTTATCTGAAAGTATACTGGAAAATCAATCGTCTTAATGGAATCTAATATCTTAAACATAGATATGTTTGCAAAAGATTTCAGTGAAAAGTCGATTTTTATCAGCATATTCAGTTCTTGACTTCTAGAAAAAAGCACAAAGAATCGTTGCACAAACTAATATAAGGTCCCTTTATCCATGTGTTGATAGCCAAACTACTTAACAGGTTATTATTTAATTGTATGAGTACTTATTACCTCAATCATTATTTATTAGTTGCTTTGTATTGCACTGGTGTGGGGGTTACCGATTTGAGCATAAGTTGTAACAAACAAACAACTAATAAGTGAAGATGTAGATGAATCGTAGTGATAAAATTATGAATAAGGATTTGGAAGACTTTATCCAACAGAAATAAGACGAAAATGTGCTGAATTGGTTTATCTGAAATTTGGCAACTTGATCCCACAATAATCTAACTGAATTGATATTGGAACATTAAGTACTTTTAACATAAACTGAATAGATAGAACGGTCATGTTTTCCCCATGACAATTTGAAGAGACCTGCTTTGTTTTAGAATTGTTGCAACAATCAATGCTGTTAGAATTTGGGAACCCATGTTATGTGACTCCGATAGAAAGAACATTTAATTGGAAATTGAGTAAACCTATTTAGAAAAAAATTAGAAAACCCCAGTTGGCTGTAAAGCTCGTGGATTCTTACATTATTTCAAAAATGGCTGATAGATGTGCATAAATAATTTGAATTAAATCTGAATTAAAAACGGACAAATATTCAAATATTTGGGGAGGAGGGCATAAATAATATTAAAAACATTTAAAAACCCATGGTAGTGTATATATGAATGAAAAATGAAACTAAATGAAGTTGCAGATCTATTAACATGTGCAATAGGCAGATTTTTTTTCTGTTTGTTTCTGTATCCATGAAAATCAACTTTTCCTCCAAAAATACGATTTTGCTGATAAAAAATATATTCTCCCATCATTTGGAACAATGGGATCTGCCACAAAAAAAGGTCAGTAACTTTTTTAATGATACTTCAGATAAAATTGATGGGATTAGAACACTTGGTTACATTAATACCTGCTTTGAAGCAGTAAGCTATAAAGTCTTGGAGAAAAAAAAATGTAAAAAATGTGAAGAGCCCTCTCAAGTGAATTGCAGCCGCCAGTATATATATATATATATATATATATATATATATATAAACATCTCATCATAGAAAATGAATACTATTATAAATTCATATCAGAAAAAAGTAATGAATTCCAACAATATTAATAACAGCAATTATCAAAATAGAGAAAAAGTATCTAGCCAGATGTGATTGAAACTTCACAAATAAGAACAAATCTCCTGTAATCATCAGAAGCATTAAAAAGAGCTGTATATGCTTAAAAAGAATCATAATTGAGCGATCACTTAACAAAGAGTTCTTCATTGTAATGTAAAAGGACCTGAAATTGAAATATAGATACTACAACTACAATTTATCATCCTAAATTTTAAAACTTGAATTTCAAGTTGCATTCCCAAGATATTTGAGCAGGAAAATTGAAGTAAAGAAACCTGCACTTTTCATGGAATAGACTACCATCAGTGACTCCAAAACTCCAAATAAATTTTGAGATAAATGCTTCTTGTGCCTCGAAGAGAAAGTATGAATCTTAGTATTTGAAGAGAGAAAGAACTCGCCGAACCTGAAAAATGGAATGATGTCAAAATATACACACTAAAGAAACTAGTGAATACAACTCCAAATATATATATATATATATATATATATATATATATATATATATATATATATATATATATATATATATATATATATATATATATATATATATTCACGATCCAACGGCTTAATGATGGAACTGATTGAGCTGGAACTTGATCTACTGTCACCCAGGCACCTAATACAAATCCATATAATGCCTTAAGTAGCACCAATTATTCAGAATCGATGTAGTTTCGATCTCCAAATTTAAATTAGGACGTCAATAATAATAATAATAATGATAATGATAATAATGATATTAATGATAATAATAATAATTATAATGAAGGAATCAAAATTATAAATTAGAAGTTCAGACTACAACAATCATGGTAGAGGGATTAACAGCAATATCGGATATTAAAAATTGACATCAAATTTAGAAATGCGCAAAAGAAATATCTTTTGAATAAAATCATATTGATTCCGTTTTTAATGAAATAAAACCAGGGATAATCCAAAAGTGTTGAGAATGCATCAAAATATGATATTATTTATTTTCCCAAGATTTTTTGACTTTTACTATATTTGCGCAGAGAAAACTCTATTTCTACAATAATTAGTCATCGAGCATTCTTACTCGATAGGTTATCGCTGACAAAGTATTATATAACTATTCACTAATGGAAACAAACTATTCCCAGATTTCGCAGTAATATATATATATATATATATATATATATATATATATATATATATATATATCCCGCAGACCCAAAAACATCAGAGACATGACTAGTAGCAATAATATCGTTAACAATAAAGTTGTGCACAAAAATACACCTAGAACAATTAAATTCTGCACACCTTGCAACATAAGAAACAGTCTATGTTGCAACCACCTCAAGTACACCAACACATTCACAAGCACCACCACAAAAGAGAGTTACCACATATATCACAATAGCAACTGCCGCAGTAAGAACATTATATACCTTCTAGAGTGCAATATATATATATATATATATATATATATATATATATATATATATATATATATATATAATTTCATTAAATGTCAAATATATCTGTTAATATTTTTACGGATAAGACATAGTATTAACATATTTGAGAAAAGATTTTTAAAAATTGCAGGCTACAGCAGTGATTTCGATGATAAGAATACGAAAAGAAAATGAACCGTTTCAATGTTGGATATTTGAAAATCGAAGTAAAAATGATTAGAGCTGACTTCCTGGAAATAGCATGAGATTCCAAGGTCATTCTAATGGCATATGAATTCATTTAAAATTTTAAGGAATTTTATTTATTTAACTTTTTAAACAGATTCCTGCTAAAATTGTAATCATCAATGTTTCAAAGTCTCCGAAAAAATTCCGATTAGTTCTGCTCTAGACGCTTTCTTGTACATCGGAACAATTTTGGAAAAAAATCATATCTAAAATTGAATTCCTCACCGAGATTATACTGCTGACGTTCACTTTTCTTGGTTTTTGTTCCGGTTGCAGCTGAGTTAGTTGCTTAGTATCAGTCCATTCTATCATCATCATTCTTAACGTCCGTCGTTAGACATAAACCCTCCTCAGGATCCGCCACAATTCTTTATCATGGGCTAGTATTTCCTGAATCTGCCCAGTTCATCAATCCATCTTGTGGTCTGTCGGCCTCAGTTTCTTATGTGATCTCTGGGGATCCATGTTGTGAGACGTGATGTCCATCGGATGTCTTTCATTTTTGCAACATGGCCTACCCATTGCCATTTGAGTTGTTTTTATAGTTTCTATGATGTCATGGACACCCGTTTTCTTCCTCATATACTGTGCTGTCATGTGATGTCTCCACATAAGGTTGTGAATGATTCTCTCATGCACAGGTTTCATGCTTCTCAGTTTGCAGGTCTGTCTCTTGGTTAGGTTCCATGTTCCAGCTCCATAAGTGACTATCGGGAAAATCCATTGGTTGTATACCCTTCTTTTTAGGATTATTGGTATCATCTGGTTCTTGAAAGTTGAGCTTGCTCTGCCAAAGGCTTGTTCTGCCAAAGGCTTGCCATCCCAGAGTGATTCTCCGGTTGATTTCCTCCTATTTTGAGGATCTCATGGAGAGTCCATTCTATACGTGTAGCTTAATCAGTGATTGCTTCCATAATTGTTGTGCAATTTGCTATTCGACTCAAATCAATGGGCTTTATTGGCTGTATTTGTCCTTATTAGAATATGGAAGGAGGAATATGACTACGTACACTCGTACACTCTCATCATCTTGATTTGGATTCGAAATTTTTACTATATAGTGTTCGAAGTACTTCTTTGATATTCACAACTTCATCAAGTGCATCGTGATTCAAGAAAAATATGTTGAATGAGTAGTTTTTTGAAATTCAATTCATTTCTCATCATCATCATTGTTACCGTCAGTGGACATAGACCTTTCTTAAGATTCGCCACACTTTTCTATCATGGGCGTCGCAGAACCAGTACTTTTAGAATTTGTCTAGATCGTCTCTCCATTGCATGGTTCTCAATTTGTGGATCTGTCTCTTGGTTAAGTTCCATGTTTTAGCTCCATTAATGACTTTTGGGAGGATGCATTGGTTGTACACCTTTCTTTTTAGGATTAATGGCATCTTCTTACTTTTGCAGGTTGATCTTGCTCTGCCAAAGGCTTGCCATCCTAGTGTGATTCTTCGCTTGATTTCTTCTTCTTTTGAGGGTCTCATGGAGATTTGTTGTCCTAGGTAGATGTAATGGTCTACTTCCTCTAATTGTGTGTCCTCGATTTTGATCCTAGTGTTTTCATCCCCAATGTGGTTGTTTTTCATGATCATCCCAAAGTGATTCTTTGCTTGATTTCTTCTTCTTTTGAGGGTATCATGGATATTCGTTGACCTATGTAGATATAGTGATATACTCTCTCCAGTTCTGTGTCCTCGATTCCGATCTTGGTGTTTTTATCTCCGGTGTGGTTGTTGCTGAAGTTCATAAATGGGCCAACTTTCTTGCTCTCTTCATTTACTTCATCAAGCACTATTTGGAGGTCTTGTAGGTTATCTCAGAGGAGGGCAATGTTTTCTGCAAATCTGAGGTTGCTCAGATATTTAGAGTCTAGTCTTCTCAAGTTCATCTCAAGGCAGACTGCGAAGAGTTTGGGTGAGTTGGTACAACCTTGTGTTACCCTTTTCTGGAGCGGAAAGGGTTCTGAGTCTGGATGTAACCTGATGAAGGAGCTGCTGTAACTGTATATATGTTTCAGCACTTCAACATGTATTGGATCTACTCTTTGTCAAGTGATGGCTTCCACGACCTTAGGGATATCCACGGTGCCGAAGTCGATAAACGCTACGGCGAGTGGTAGTTGATATTCTGCTGCTTCTCCTTTCAGCTGATTTATCAAATGCAGGTGGTCCATGATAGAGTACCTTCCTCTAAACCCAGCTTGCTCTTGTGATTGGTTTTCATCAAAATGTTTTTGTGATTCAGTTGGTGATGATTTTTGCGAAGAGTTTGTATACGTAGTTGAGCAGGCTTATTCATTTCTGAATATGTGGAGCTTTCTAGATTATATATATATATATATATATATATATATATATATATATATATATATATATATATATATATATGTATATATATAACTGATGATCTAACAAAGAAAAAAATCACACGCATTAACGAAATATCTAATCCTGTTTAAAAAAACGAACATGCAAAAAAAAACAAAAAATGAAAACTGAAAAAATACATATACATTAACAAATAGTGAGGAATCGGGAATTTTGAACAATAATCCTCACTTGAAAAACATGTTTTTTTTTCATCAAAATCATTATAGAAATAACAGTTTTCTGAAGCAAAAGTTAGAACAATGACATTGGTAGCAAAGCATCCATCCACGCGTGTCCTCTCAGAATAAGTACGCATAGTCCATTCTATCCACAGAGAGAGAGAGAGAGAGAGACAGAGAGACAGAGAGACAGAGACAGAGGAAGGGACAGTGAGAGAGACAGAGTTCATTATTCTTTTTTTTCATGATTTAAATGGCATCGGCGATTCTGAACTCTTCACTGGCTCATATGAAAGAAAGTAATGCAAGGCAGATTATTGGATATAAACAGAGCTTTTACAACTCAGTGTTCTTTTGTTACCGCTGTTGTGATATCATCCTTATACTCCATTCCCGAGAATCTACTGGAGCATGACATTCCAAAAGAGGAAAAATGCAAGAGAGAAAAAAGTTGAAAAATCACTTCTAAATGCGACATACAATTGCAAAAGACTTTTCTTTTCATCGAAATCAATATTGAGAAACATGGCTTATCTTGCAAAACAAGCTCACATTGTCATCAATAGTTTTTCTTTAAATCTTTTTCTTGATTATTTATTCTTGATTATACCTTCACTTCATTAGAAAATGGTGAGTTTGAAAACAGGATGAAATACATATGTGGATAAACAAGCAATAAAACCCAGAAAACATGGACATGTAGAAAGGACTGAATCTTTTGGTATGATTAGATCCTCGAACAAATGAAATATTAGGGCATATTTCTTAGTCGTGATTTTTTTCTTGCTTGAATTATCACTATATATATATATATATATATATATATATATATATATATATATATATATATATATATAATAATCTATTTGGGAACAGCAACTGGAGAAAAACAACTTCCCAGCATTAGTTTCTTCAGTTTTGAAGTTGGTCTGGCTCGCTGGCTCGCTAACTGATTATGTATATCTCTATGTATCAAACGTTCAGGCTACTCTAATTGATACAGAAGGTTGAAAATTCAAACATTCAATCCTTATTATGTCAAGAACAAAAAAGCGTTTTCGTATTTTCAACCCCCATCCAAGAGTTATAACGAATAGAAGATTCAATCTGCAATATAACTTTAAGCTGAATTGATCCTTTTGCTAGAGTTCAAATTGACTACCTAACAATTGACGAACAACAACACGGGATGTTGTCAAACGACAGTGGGTTACAGTGCAGTTACCATTGAGTGACTAACAGGAACTGTTTTTTTTTCTGTCCGAGGAAAGTAAAACTGCCCCAAAATTATTCAGCCGGCAATGTAGGATCCTTGCTGATCGATGAGTCAAACCGCTTTTAAAGTCCCAAAGGCTAACAATTTAACCTGTCTGCTACATCAAACTTGTTGCAGAATATATATTGACCAAGTGAGTGGTTCTGAACGTTGTTTATATCTTTTGCAAAACGTTTATGATGAAATTTCACTGCACCCCTCCACATACGCTCAAATGGGATTTCACTCATACTTATCTTTGTAAATAGTAAAGATCTGTAAATGTACAAGATATACGTTCTAGTGAGAGACGTGATTCTACACAACTTTCTATGAAAACAAGAATGATATAGAAGTAATAAACTATCTAACAATTGTAACAAAAAAATTAATCAAGAAAATAGGGTTCAACCTCTATTTTATTGCGTGGCGTTTTAGAGACAGTACGTAAACGTATTATCATCACTTTTTTACGGGTTTAGGAATGCTGAATGATGTTTCTCCATACATATTATCGGTATCTACTCCTTTGCCTATCGGTTCATGAAAGTCTTTGAAAGAGACTCCCTATTTTTTTTTAGATAGCAAAAGGGCGGCAGTGGAAACCGGTGTTTCGAAATCCAATCAAATTCATCACAGTTTTAAAGCTGTACTTTCGAGGCCCAATTTCGTGGATATTTCACTTCTTTTGCTACATCTGATATAATGAGGGATGACAGGTTCAAGCGCATAAAATCTAAGTTCCAGATTCGAGAACAGTGTCAATACTGACATTAGGTGAAAATCGAAATCTTTAAGCCATACAACTTCTCAGATTAGGCAGCTTCGTGGACAATAAGAGGATAAACGAGAGAAAAATAGTGAGGATAAAGATGATAACTAGATTATATATTATTCGGAGAAACACTGATGAAATTCTTGGCGTCAAACCAATAATTCACATCGTTCTTTCTATCATTATGTGTTCTGGACTATGGTTCATTTGTGTGTTGTTTTTTTTTGTGATTTTCGTTTTCAGTTTCGACTAACTTTTCCAGCAATCTTGCACTGTCGATGTTTTCATTCCTAGTGTACGTTAAAATATTAATTCTACATAATAATTAATGTCTTGTTTAGACTTTTTTGCTGGCGTGAAGTTGTATTGTAGCTCTTGAAGTATTGAATCTAAGATGCGTTAACATGAACTGTTCATCTGCAACCAGATGATAATAGTGTGGGACTTACATCTGTGTTAACCCTATTTCTCTCTATAAAAACCAATTAGTCAAAAAGGACGATTATCAGAAGACGATCATATAGTTGTTGCCTTCACCTATTCGGTTTTTTTTTCAAGCTTAAAAACGCTTTGTTTATTCTAGTCACATCATATCACAGGGATTTTATCCCAAAATGTGATCCAACGAGTCACAATGTTGTCCATCATCAATATATATATATATATATATATATATATATATATATATATATATATGTATGTATATATATATATATATTATGTATTTATGTATGTATGTATATATATATATATATACACATATATATATATATGTATATATATATATGAATGTATATATATATATATATATATATATATATATATATATATATGTATATATATACATATATATATATATATATATATATATATATATCTTGGAAAGTTGTAACACAACGAAACAGCTGTCTGTGGACACAATGATAAATATTCCTCTATTCAGGGATGAGCACTCTTCAAGTGAGGTAACTCATCCATTGTTAGCTTATGCAATGCTTTTCCATAAGAACAGAGTAGTCTGGTGGATGGGGTTTATAAATGAAATAAATGTATCACTTGAATTCAGCCTTACTGACCGTATAGTTCTGCTTCCGGATCTTAAGCAAAGGTTTCAATCTTGCCACAAAGTACTGGATTGGATAATGGATCGTCTATAGCCACATTGAAGAGTCGTAATACAACGAAACTGCTGTCTGTGGATGGCACAATAATATATATATATATATATATATATATATATATATATATATATATATATATATATATATATATATATATATATATGTGTGTGTGTGTGTGTGTGTAAGAGAATCGCAAGGTTGTTTATTGGGTGAATGCTAACATTTTGTGTCCAAGTTATCAGCGACAGGCAATACGTTCTTTTTGTTTGCACAAAATGTTAGCGTTCACTGGGTATGTTTCCTTGTGATTTTTTTTCCTATAAAATCATGGCTCAATTAACTGTGTTCAATATTGAGCACTGAAATTTAACTCTTGGACTGATAAAATCTGTTTCTTTTGTATTCTACAATTTAGGATACGTCAAAAACTATATATATATATATATATATATATATATGAATGATTTTATCATTTATATTTCGGCAGCTTTTTGTTCTCAATTTCATCAATGTATGTAAGTATGTCAATATCTGGTTTTTGGATAAGGGTAGATTTTCATTTGATATCCATTAGCATATCAAGATTTATTGGTCTTTCCTCGCCAGGAACTTTATCTGCGAGTATAATTGTTATGGAATCATCTTCAAAAAGGGATTTAAAGGCTTCCTGTTGCCTAAGTTTATATATATATATATATATATATATATATATATATATATATATATATATATATATATATATATATAGTAGCTGGGTAACTGTTGTCAAAAATTATGTAAAATGCTTGAAATAAAACTTAAAAGGCAAACAGGCCTACCTTCCCTTACTTCCTTACTTTTTATGGATTTCTGGTTGACCATTTTAATTTATACCTGTTTTCATTTGGTCTGCCTCTTTTAAAAAGGAATTTAATCATAATTTCCATGAACTGGTTTGTAATCACGATTAATTTGTCAGTTTAACAAAGATTAAAAATGCATCGTGTTTTTGTAACATTGATGCATGACTTCAAAGTCATATTTTGTTTAAACCTTTTTTGAAAAAGCATTCTCTAAAAAAGATTTACAAAATTGGAATTTTCATGTGTGACGTTCGAATTCTATTCTGTCTTCTTTGCAAGACGTCCTATTATTGTTCCATAGGTTGTTTTACATATAAACTTTGACTGATGAGTACGTACAATATATCAACATTTTTCAACTTTTGTTATGTTAAATCAGATTATTTTTTTTAAATATTTGATGCTCCATAATTTTCTCATTTCTCTGACAATATCACCCCTATCATACAGAGGACATACTTAAATGTCATAAGATATCAATTTTTTTGCGGGCTTCTGCGCATTTGTCACCGTTTTCATTGCTTTTGTTCACAGGTAATATAGAAATTAAGTAGAACCAAATTTCGGATCATGTAATTGATCCTATTTTTTATTGCAGGTAAAGAATCACGAACAGATATGATTTTAATAAGACATAACATAAATGATATTTACCAAAATATTCATGAAGTATTTCCGGGGTTCCCAACATCAGCAGTAACAACTGCAAAATCATCGGGTGGTATTTCGGTACTTTATCAGAAATCTTAATGAAAGGACTTTATGGATCAAGAATACCAATGCTGTATAAAATGTTAAAATATGCTCCTAGGTGTAGCCTACTAAGCTGAATTGTTAATAAAATAAGCCAAATAGTTGACTAGAATATATATTTAAATGGCCAGCCTATTTTGCACCGTTAATATTTATTCGTACAGGCTTTTTAGAAAGAAAGAATATAACTTTCATTCTGGTATTTGACGTAGCACAAAGATTGTCAATATGGTAGTATTTATTTCTTTTGAGAGAACTTTTATATAGCAATCTATTTCTTTGCAAATAATTGGATTCCTGAGACACTGTGCGATTTGCCACTCAGGGATCATTTATTTTTCTTGGAATTTTTCTTTCTATTGATCAGGAAGAATCTGCTTGAAACAATTTCTCAATAGCGTATTTTTATCACAAAAACTCATCCATATTCCCACAATACGAAATTTGTTCAGATTTATCTTTTGTTTGAAAGCACGTAACAAATTAATATTGTTTTCCTGTTCATTTTCCCTAGGGATCACTAAGAAAGATTTTTGATTGGCTATTGCATGATGATGCCATATCATAAATTTTAGCTCGATCAACATAGCAAGACAATATCAGAATAAGCATTGATGCTCCATTATGTCATAGTAACCTCATTTTTTTTCAGTTTTCCTACAAAGACAGTTTTGAAAAAATGTTTGAACAGATTATACATAATTAGATAGAGATAGCATCAATCAACGACCAGTATAGAGGTATTAGGATTTTTCAAGCAGAAAATGAACCAGCTGTGAAGATCACACCATTAACATTGAAATTTAACATGAAGCCATTTTTAACATTTACTTGTGTAATTCCTACAAAAATCATACATAATTGTCTTTGCCATCTCTTAATCTCAGAGTTATATTGATGCATGCAACCACCTTGCTACTCAGGGGTTCAAATCAGGATGGACATATGACACATATTTCAGCTTTTTATACATAATGCTAAATATATATTTTAGTGGGGTCAGTTGTAAAATCATCACTTAAAAAAACATTCCGGAATTTTGAGTTGTGACTATGACAACAGCAGCAATTGAAAGTGTGCTAAAATCACGATAACTGATAATAAAAGAAGTTGATATTCGAAGAAATTTAGCCTTTTCTAGACAGTACTAAAGTTTGCGAAAAATGCAGATGAAAGTGTTGTAGATTTTATTTGCTATCTGTCCTCAAAAGGCTTTATCCATGCCAATCCATTGAAAATTAATAATAACAATATGCAAGAAGAAGAGGAGAAGAAAAACGGATGGAATGGGATCGGGCCATATAGAACGACCATTTACACACGAACTAGAAGCTGTCCGATAGTATAAAAAGGTTAAATTCAATAAATGCCTGTCCAGAGAAAAAGATGAGGCTGTTAAGCACAAAACGGCAAAATGGCTCAAGAAGAAATAGAAGAACGGACATGACTGATTAGGTAAAGTAATACGCAGCAAAATTTGTTTTAAAAGTTTAGAGTCGACCATATGAATAGATTGTATCAGCTCAAACGAAGGGCTGTCATAGAAAGAAATAAAGGAACTTTGAGACAGTGAGTTCCAAATCAGCCCCCATCTGAGTGATAGCAGTGTATTATAGCGATATACACGGCGAAGGGAACCTGCCAGTAATATATATATATATATATATATATATATATATATATATATATATATATATATATATATATGTGTGTGTGTGTGTGTGTGTGTGTGTATGTGTGTGTGTGTGTGTCTGCATGTGTGTCTCTGTGTGTGTTTGTGCGTGTGTATTTGTGTGTGTATACATATATATATATGTGTGTGTGTATATATATATATATATATATATATATATATATATATATGTGTGTGTATATATGTATATATACATTTATATATATGTGCTGGAGTAATGATGCTATCTCAGTTATCAACACACGTGGAATTTCTTCAGATAGATCATGGGAAGAAATAAGGAAAAGGAATTAATCAATAAATAAATCTCTATTCTCTATCTACGTAAAATGATAAGAGAAACTGGAGAGAAAAAAAATAAGAGATCATCCCCTCCGTTTGTTTCGTTGATAATCTGGTAAATTTTTTTCGGGAGCCGCACCTGCTGAAGAGGCGGTAATCACGCTGATGTTGTATAATAGGCGCTTGCTGAATGCCAGAAAAACGAAAGAATCCAGCATTTCACAAGTGCAATCTGCAATCTGCAATCCGGAAATTGTACAATGTGTAAATCTTGCATATACAGAATCGGAGGTTTTCTGTGAAAATTTCACTTGGCCAAAGAAATATCGTTTTCCATGTAACAAGATTCTGTTCATAGAGCACAGTTATTATTAATGAAACTAAAAAGCATCTAGAGAGCGATCAGCTCTGTCAACGCCAAGCATTAAGTAATACCAAGTTGAAATTATTATACCCGTATAGCTATGATCTCAAGGAGTTAACACTGTGGGTTTTTATTTCCAGGTTTTTTTTGACAATTTCGGACTCTGAAAGGCTGCTGCTAATAATGATGACAATGATGGAAAAGCAACGGTCAGTAAAAGTTTTTGTTTGGTGCAATGTAAGGGAAAGATACCCTGATTATGCATCGTAAAGTTTCACACCCTCAATCATTCGATTTTACAGATGGCAAATAAATACATTTCCAAAAGGAAATAAGATAATCAATGAAGGAAAAACAAATATTTAATTGGACACTATTATCCCCCAATTATAGAGTCTAATCTAAATTTTACTTTTCATTAATTCTCTACTTTTCTTTATCAGATTCAACCACCTTCCTTTCATTGTGTCCAGAATGAATCAGCTGTCTATTTTCTTATACTGTCACTAATTTATCTTTACGTTTTGGGGGCTTCTGTAACACACAACACACCCAGAATAAAAGTTCTATACGGCAGCATTGAATATATAAAAGTAGAATATAAAATACCACTTTTTCAAGCAGTTGCTGACCGTAAAACAGCTTTCAACTCAGTTGAAATCCCCTAATTCTGGACACAGGAGTGCAACATGGTATAGATTACTTCAACATATCTAGTGACACAGCAGTTCCTTTCATCTCTTTGCTAGGAACATTCACGATATCAAAATAATGCTACACGAACTAGATGAAGAAAACAAGAAAGTTGACCTCCACAAGAAATTCACCAAAACAAATGCCATATAAAACGTACATGTTGAAGACGAAGATACGAAATCAAGATCAGAAAGCCAGAGCTAAATAAAGTAGACCATCACAACAACCTTGGACAACGAATCTCCATGAAATCCCTAAGAAAAGAAGAAATCAAAACGGGAATCTCTGTAGGATGGCAAGCCTTTGGCAGAGAAAGCTCGACCTTCAAGAACAAGAAAATCCCAATTAGTCCCAGAAGAAAAATTATAAAACTAATGCATCCTCCTGCTAATTGCCTAAAGAGCTGAAACATGGAACATAACCAAGAGACAGACCCTTAAACTGAAAAGCATGCAACGTTCTCATGGAAGAATCATGCTCGACCTCACATGAAGAGATCACAAGACAGCACAATATATCAGGGGAAAATAGGAATCCAAGACTTTATAGAATCCATTAGAAGACTCAAATTTGGCTGGTCATATTGCAAGAATGGTATACAACCGATGGACATCACAAATTGTAGCTAACAGAAAGTAAGAGGTTGTTATAACCAGAAAGTACTAGCTCGATGATGTCCATGATAGAGAAATTTGGCGAATATTCCGGAAAGTCCATGTCCGGACGCTAAAAGACTGATGATGTTGAAACTCAAAAGAACAGTGTGTTTTTACCCCCCAAAATTCATTCCCTAAATAAGTTTCCTAGTGTGTATCCGAAGCTAATTTGATCCTTGTAGATTATGCCAAACAGTTATCACTCTATTTTCATCCAGATTTTCTCAGTGATCACTGCCCAACAAAAGACGATAGGAGTAACATTTGCAGAACCCATCCTTTCCGATTTTTTTTGATCACCCCTGACACATCAAGTGGTTGGTTGGATGACAGCTTATCTTGAGAGACTAACAAAACTATTTATTTATTGTATTTAGATTATCTTTCTCTATCAATTAGTCATCCTTCCTTGATATTATCTTCACTATTAAGAACATCAGATGATTCAACGTGTGTGTTCGTTGCACACAATTCAAAACAGTGACAGAAAACGGTCAGGAAAATCGATTTATTATGGATCTATATACGTCGTCGAATTTTTTTTTTCTTATCTTATGGAGGGGATCAAAAGCAGTGACGTAGAAGCTGTAAAGGTGGAAATATTAATTCAATTGGAACCATCGATTCGAAAAAGACATTCTTATGCATCTTTTGAGTTAGAGGCAATTTCAAGTAGACAGAACGAAATTGAATTTGAATTCATATAGTAGACGATTTTATTCCTGTAATCGAAACCTTACTTTAATATTTTTTTTCGGATTCTTCTGCACGGAGAATATAAATTTGGAATTGAATTTTTTGCCAATTACATCACAGATCTCTTCAGTTAATAGATCGACTTTTCACTCGTAGATCCTTCAATAATAATAATAATAATAAGAATCAGAATAAGAATAAGAATAAGAAGAAGAAGAAGAAGAAGAGTAAGAAGAAGAAGGATGGTGACGATGATGATGATGTTATTTTCTTTGCTCTTTTAAAGTGAAATTCCGTATTTGAATTTTGCCAAGTATTCTTGGCTGTTTGATCCGTGATGTCTTCGAAATGCTTAAAAAAAATCAAGCGTGTTAATCTTCAAAAGAAAACCATTATCACAGAGACTCAAAAGTACTATCTGCATATATATCATGAAAAACATATTTTTTCGCTCTCTGAATGAATTGCAGGAATATTTTGAAAAGCGCGTTCTCTTTTCATTAGTACGGTTATCGGAGTCGTGCGATCAAGGAATAACTGTTTAATACTAAACATAAGTTTGAAAAATGATCAAATTGAATGATTATAAGGCATTGAACTGTGTCGTTCTGTTCAGTACACAACATTCTGGGACGGATAAACAGCACTGATCAGAAAAAGAAGAACTGAGTCAGGGTAATTTACTAGAAGTATATGATAAGGCTTAATGGTTGCTCCTGATACTATGAATATGAGAGATATAGATCATATAATACATATGATTTCCCAAACAAATTAACCATATTCAACTGAGGTTGGATATACTTCTTAAATATCGTTTAGCTTTGTAAGGTTCTCTAGATCATTTGAATCTTGAAGATCATTTCTGCATGATCAAATTCTTAAAGAGATAATTTTGAAAAAAATTTTTCCTAATCTTTTTAAGCCCACTAACTGCACATGTAGGGATTCCCCAGTTATTGATATTCTGGATATCATCATGACTATACCAAATACATTTTAATTGCCGACAAAAATTAAAGTATATGATTCTGTAAAATGATTTAATACCTATGATATATATATATATATATATATATATATATATATATATATATATATATATATATATATCATTAATCATTTTATGATTAATTAATGCTTCCCTATTCAGGGTTGAGCACTCTTTAAGTGATATAACGCATTCATTGTAAGCTTATGCAATGCTCTACCATAGGAATGTAGTGGATGAGGAATTTATGCATAAATGAATATATCGCTTAAATTCAGCCTTATTGACTATCCAGTTCCGTAGTCCAGAGGTAGGATATCAGCCTCTGGGTCCGATGTCAGGGTTTCAATTCTGCCTCGCGAGACTGGATGGGTTAAATTCTATAGCCACACTGAAGAGATGTAATACATCGAAATAGCTGTCTGTGGATGACACAATATATTATATATATATATATATATATATATATATATATATATTTATATATAAACCATGATAATCATCAAATACTATTTTAAATCATTTTCCGTGAATACTTGTTATTGTTATTACCAAGGTAAATAACACTGTCCGATGCACGATGGTTACTAGCACGAAAAACAGTATTACTGAACTGAGTTTGAGTTTCGACCCGAAACAGCTAGGGTTCGTTTTGCAATAATGCCATTGGGAAACGTATAAATCTACTATCCATCTCGTGGGAAAAAAACATCTCTACAGGAGCAATGAATAAATATTCTATGAAAACAAAATCCTATCCAATATTTTTTTTTTTAAATGGAAACAAACATTGCCAAAAATATCGTGTCGCTTCATTGTGGTTATAAATATTATTATTTCACTATTAGTATGATATTACTTGCATTTTCTGCATTTTGTCCTCGTTTCTTTCTATTGTTCATTTTTTATTTTACCATCTACACGATGTAAGATGCGGGTGATGATTCTTTTCTTGAATCTTGTGCAAGATCAATTTCTTCGAATATTCTCGAAACACCTGTCCCGGTAAATAAAAAAAAATAGGTTTCGAATATTTTGAAGTTTTAATATATTTTTGCTTTGTTACTGCATTGCAATTGGAAGACGCACCAATGTGAAAAAAATTAATAGACAATGGATTTTGATTATTTACGAATTGAAATATTTTGCCTGCTGTAATATTCCTCCTTTTCCATCAGCAGATGTTTCACCTGTCCGTTGCCATGCGACGAATTATTTCGTCTCAGCAAGTCGTCAGTCCATAGCCAAGTCGTTATTCTTTTTTTCTTTTTTTTTTTTTTACATATATGTAAGTATTATATTACATTTATTAGATATTTTTTTGTACAAGCATAAGTTGATTTGTATGGAAACGGAACCATTTTAAACAATCAATGAAATATCTTTGTTTTCATAATTGTTTTACATGAAGAAACAGCACTGGCGTACAAGTTGAAAAATATGTGGCTGCAAAAAGGTGTGTGTTACTTCTCTTATATTTACTACTGTAATGTCGTTATCATCATTTTTTTAGCACCCATCGTTGGATATAGACCCTCCCCAAGATCACTAGACTTCTCTATCATGGACGTCACGGGCAAGTATTTTGTGAATTCGTCTAGTTCGTCAGGTCATCTTACTTTCTATCAGCCTCAATTTGTCCAGCCACTTGGTATTTCATTTTTTAAAGGTTTGTATATAATCCTGGACTCCTATATTTTCTTTGATATACTATGCTCTCTTATGATTATCTCATGTCCACTTGTGCCCAGTTTGAGGGGCAAACTTTTGGTCATATTCCATGTGTCAATAGGTGACTATCGGGATGATTGGCCTATTGTTGTTGAGGACTTTATGAACTTTCCAATCGTGGTGTTTCAAACACCTGGAACTTTATTTTGCTGAAACATAAGTTGAAAAGAATGGCTTCCTAGTGATGGCTTTTTATACTTTTTCGAGTAGGTTGATGGCGATGTTCTCTGGTTAAGACGTTGTTTTTTTTTCCTTCGTTTGATGGCCTGCTTCACTTCCCGCAGAGTAACTTCTTGGTGATCATCATTGAATACCCTCAGCTTGTTCATTTCTTCTATCACGAGGAGGATATTGAAATAAAGTGAAAAAATAAAAAAACAGATCGAATAAGTCAAAATAGGAACTGTCCTTATATCGCGTTGGGGGATGATCAACTAAATATTTCAAGTCACTTTCTCAGTTATTGTTAGACATTCATTATTAACCAAGTCTGAAATACCAGGAGAAAATGTGAATGCCGCTGAAATCAAATTAAGGGGTCAATTTAGCATTAATGTACAAACTGAAACCTTTGCTGAATAACTTTATGATTAGGGTTGAAGACAAACAACTGGAAACTCTCAAATTCTGATCCATCGTGCTGCATTAGTATTGCACAATAAAAATCAAGTTTTTTTCGGGAAACAATTACAAAATTATAACAAACGCTACATTATATAATAATGGTTATATTTACATGAAAGAAGCGGAGTAAATTGTTTGGAAAAAGTTCAATTTTCAGACCTTATTGCACATCTTGAAGGGAATTTTTCATTCATCTCTATACATTCAATTGTTCTAGCATACCTACAGCCAGTTTTGACTGCTTCAAAGTATTTGCACTTAAAATGATGAGGATTAGTTTTCTGAGCAGGAAGGGCTGAAGCCGTGACCTGTGTAAGGGTGTTTTTACAGATCGATATATAGAAAAATTGTGTCTTAGCCCAGAAGTCTCCAGTTCCAAATTTCAGCTTGATCCAGCCATCTATATAATACATTTTATGGAAGAGACTGCGAATGGTGCTGGCCATTTTACCACATGGGTTCTGCGAGTAGTTACTTGGTTTGCTTCTATGAGAGACAAACTGTTCCAACTTAGTAAGGAGTAAAATTTTCAGACCTCTAGCTCCATTGATGCAGTCTGATACGTACATAGTCAACCAGACCAATTTGTAAACTGAGAAAAAAATCTTATCAGTTTTACTTGACGATTTATTATATACAATGATTATTAAGGTCAACTCATTGTATACTAGTAATTAGAAAGCTTAACTATCTGATTTTTAAAACCAAAATTAAAATTCACTCTGTGCAGTATGTTTTTTTGTGCCAGAATGACAGGAGTTTAGTGTATACTGATGGTAATTTGAATAGCAATGAATACTTTAACAGTTCAGATATCTTGAAACATAATCATATATTATCGAAATTGAAGGATATTATGATAGAATCAATAATGATATCATTATGCAAGCAAATGGAATATCGTCTTGAATGGCAAGATTTCGATTATTCTTCATCATTAAGAACGGTTTTGACCTGCCCCAAAGTCCATTATTGGTATCTATATCTCCAGGCCTGAACTTATCGAACCAAGGCTGGACCGTTTGTACGATAGGGGTGTTAAATCCAAGTGCTTAGTTGGCGTCATTAGCTTGAACAGCATTATAAACTAATTTGAAATAATAAGCAAAACTCACTCTGATTTGTTAGGTAGACACCATCGTTATAAAGGATTCAAAAATTGCAACCAATAAGCAACGATGTCACTACATAAAATCAATAACTATATTAACAAATCTTTCATTTTTAGCATTATTCTTCATTATGTAAAGAAAGGGAAATTCTAAGTGTAACGACCCAATCTTATATATATGTAGGGAAAGGTTTCTGTACATATTTGTCCGTCGAAATTTGATAAGAAATATTATGTTGAAAGTGGTGGAAGAGCTGGATAGATTATTGGAATGGAATCATATCATAAACTGTGAGGAAGCTGAGGAAGGGGGAGAGGGGTAATGTTTGGGTATACAACAAAATATACATGAAGATACCACTCAAGGAGAACAGCTGGACTCACTTAAATTTAACTAACTTCCACGTATCGGTGTGCAGAAGATTTGGTTAAGTGCCAGAGATGGTCTCCTCAGGCAACTCCCACGAGATTTTTCTCTTTTTTTTTTAATACTGCTACTTTAGATTACCAACCCTGGGTGTACTGGTTTTGAAATCGAATTATTAATAACCAACATTCTTAACTGGAACTCATCTTTTTGATTAATGGCGACGTTTAAAGCCTAAGATGCAGTTGAACAATTATAAGTATTTGGTAAGATGCATTTGTGTTCTCGGGGAAAAATGAAGTACATTCAAAAAAGGAAGTAATGTAGAGAGACGGACTGAGAGACAGAACTAGAGTAAGCGTCAGCGTTCTTCCGAATTATTTGTGTCACGTCCGATGTTTATATAAATATTAAATAATAATAAAATTGTAGACGATGTAATCGCCTTCTATTAGCCTTTCCATTTTCAAAAGAACTTTAAGACAATTATTATTCACAAGAGATTCTAGCATACATTATTGATGGTACCTTTGTCTGTGAGATCGTATAATAGAATTAGATTTTCTGACGAACTTCCAACTCACCTAAAGACATTACTTCTGAATTTATTCAGTTTTTTTTTTTATAACATCTGTGTCATATGCGGAGAAAATAGAAAATTCTTATCACTAATCAGCTCATTATTTTCTATGAATTTTCACACCAGTCATATCTTTTTGCTGTCACTGGGGATCGAGTTAGCTCAGATCTCCAATATTCTATAAAATATTCTATTTTTATTTGTAGTAGCAGAAGTAGTTTTTGTGCTCTCATGCAAATAATGACGGGAGACTTTCAATGGGAAGTAAATGACTGCAAGTCTATCCAGTACTCCCCAATATTCAGCAATGCAATCGTTTGGATGGTCTAGGCCTTTCTCCTAATTCCTAGCTCCTCTAACCTCTCTACTAAGCCCTTTGAGACTGTTTTAGAGCTCTGTCCATAACTGCAACTAATGTCATATCATAATCATTATCATCATAACTAGTATCATTGCCATTCATATTTGCATATAAGTTGTCTGGTGGGCGATGCTGGCGGCTGAGTGCCGGCAAGTCTTCTCATGTGTCCAGCCTTCATTCTAAATCTGTAACAGTTCGTATCATTGCTCGGCTTGGCAGTTTCATGACGGTTCACTGGTGATCGCCGAAGGCTAGGTAACAGCATCTCCCTAGGTCTCCAACTTTCCAATCGGTGTTCTCACATATCCCAACAGCAATGTTATTTGCAGTCTTAACGTTCCTCAGCTTTACATTATTTTTTGTTCCGGCTATTAGGCCATTGCTGACGAGTAGGGATCGTAAGTTTCATATTCCAACTAGTCCCCCTCAGCATTGAGGCAGACTTCAGTAGTGATATGGACTTCATAGTCCCAAACTTCATTATCTCCATCCTCTCCAATATTTTTGTCAGTGGAACAGTTCTAAATATGCCTATCATCATTGTTCTGACCTTCATGTTCCATACCTTGTTTAGCTTCTTATCCAAGTCCTGGAGGTTCATAAACTTTTTGATCTCTTTCATTCTCTCTCTATGATCTGCAGGTACAACCACGTCTATCATGAGGCTGTTTTCTCTCTCTTGTCAGGATCTACAAAATGGATATTCTTGCTAGGATGGTGTGGTCGATTTAGATTTCCCAATGTAGTTTGGAGCCTATATTCTCCAAGTGTATAACAATGCCAATGAGTCCTCTTCTTCTTTGCTGACAGTTTGTCTATGTAATCTCTCGGGTGTAGGGCCTTGTGCATCGTCGTAAGTTTCTTCATTCACCTTTCAATCAATTAATGTTCTACCCTTCGTTATTTATATTGCTTTTGTGAAGTTACTGCTATGATTCTTTTGTTGATTACTTCTATCACTATAAGCGTTCACTTACACATTTCCACAGGCGCACATTGTTTTATTCCGAATCTCATTTCAATGTCATCGTTGCATTCTTTAATTTTGTTGAACAACATTTCCAGCTCTACCCTGTTTTCAACAAATAACTTTATGTCATCCATGTTCAAGAAGTGATTGTCTTTTGCTTTGTTTTTGGAGAATACGTGTCCTCTACAGTTCTCAAAGATTCTGTTTAGTAGCTTCATTATCATAATTATTCTTATTCCATGCATTTAGATAGATATTCATACTCGTTAGCTCCATAACCAAGTGACAACAAATCTGTTTCATATTCCATAATCATTATGTTGGGAAAGATTTTTCTGGCTGTTTAAATCTCAGATTATGAGGGGTTACAATTCTAATCTTCATGATATGCAATTCCAAAACGCCCTAACTTTTTTAAATGATAGTCTCTGACATATCGCTTTGCTGACGGTCCTATCATTCCTAGGGATCACATAGGGTAGACGTTTTCTCATTTATCGGTGAAAATTGAAAAGGAATATTTTCATCTTTTAACATCAGTCTCTCCTCTTTTGGACAGTAGCCAAAACCTTCCTCGAATATCGACTTCTTTTTGTTGGACATATGCCCCACGTATTTAAGCATTACCACTCTTACCAAACATACATCTTTTTTATTCGTTGCCTTATTTTTCAAAATTAACCCCCGCCTAAAATAATGCCTTTTTTTTTTTAATTACATTTTCTTTTTGAACCTTATACCTCTCTTTTTCGATATTTTATTCTTTTGATATCGGTCTTTTTCTTTGTTTGCATCAGCCAGACCCGTTTTGAAAATTAGTACTAATTTTTTTCCAAACATTAACACTTTTTTCAACTGTAGCGTGACCCTGTTTAAAATATATAACCAATTTTCTACATTACCTTCTCTATCTTAAATCAGCCCAAACACTTTTTAGAAATTAGTTGAACGTGCTTTTTTACATTACCAACATATTTTCAGTATTAGTCCACTTTTTTTTCTGACAGGGTAAAGAAAGAGTGGTATTGAATCAAATTTGAAAGCAAATTAAATTAGACACTATCTGATTTCCATCCATCTTACTTGACAGCCATTAATTACGTCCATTAAGGTGGGTATTTAGTCTACTTAAGAGGATCAATGATTTCATGAGGAAAATAATAATACGAATTTTAAAATAGGATCATTGTAATAAGAAGCTTACAATTAGGTCAAAGATTGAACACTCTCCTGAAGTACGTATCAAAAGACTAAGCGCTGAAATTCTTGTTTTTTTTAGTCGAATTAGGTACTTCTTTAAATATGCCAATGGAGATTTACTGAGGAAGGCATGTTCCCGTGCATTAGTTTATTAGCCATTATTGAGAAAAAACTAATGAATAAGTCATAATTATTGAATCAACATTATTCAAAAATGGAGCTGGCCTTATGTGTCGGCAATACAGTAAGTGCTGTAGGGTCGCCTCTTAGGTGTTTGAGACTTTTTCTCAATATAAATAGAACATGGGAAAATGAATAATTCAAACAAAATAAAAAAATTAAGAATGAGAAAAATTCCCTAATATGAATTCTCTATTTTCAGGGATATCTGTCAGTTTAATTAAGTGTTGTGCTGGAACAAATATCGTTGTCATGAAACTTGGAGTGACAATCAGCCAAGGGAATGTTCACCATAGCCGTCTAGCTCAGTCAGTCTAACATAAATGAATAACCTTATTGTCTGTCCGTCTGTATGTGACAGCATACCATAAAAATACTCGGTGTGATCCCATGCAAATTTCTTCAGGTGCTCAACGAAGTTCGAGGCAGGTCATTAGCAAGTTGAATTTGGAAAATTATCATCCGAATTTTGGGGGAGTTGAAGATAGATTTCAATAGAAAATCATTCTAAAATGGTCACATATTTTTGGGATATCCCTGCATTGGCTTCGGAGGATGATTGAAATTTCTTTCTTTCTTTCCCTCTCTCTCTCTCTCTTACTCACCCCTCTTGGGACGCCAACTGTCACTTTCCCCCTCGCAATCAAAGTTACGGATACATAAAATTGTCCTGTCAAATAGACGCAAACTTTTAAAAAATGAAACAACGATTCGATTAAAAACAAAAAAAAAATGTACATTTGACTTTTATAAACTCTAGACTAAATGAAGGATTGGATTGCTCTTTCAGAAAGGAATTTAGAGAATAGGAAAAAAAGTTAGATGGGTATCAGACAGCAATTCACTCCGTCCATTACGGTGGGTTTTTAGTCTTGTTAAAACAGAACCATTGTTCATGAATCAATGATCAATAAAGCTCCAGTACAGGTAAAACGCAAATAAGAAGTGTGTTTGGAGAAAGTGGGACCTCGAAACCGGATGGAAACCGGATCACCGACCACGCCCACTAATTTTCCAAGAAAACTTTATTCCTGTGAGAAAAGGACAGGAAAAATATAGGGGTGTACAAGTCTCAAATAATCAGTCCCAAGACTTTCCAGATATTAAGCACGCCTTGAAAGATACTAAAAAAAGAAATACACTTCAACCAGATAACATCGCCATTAACTTACTCAAAAAAGCTAGTAAAGTCATCACTAGGAAACTAGCCATTGTATTCAAATTGAAGTCTCAGAAGATTGGAACAATGCAATGATAATGGTATTATTTATGAAAGGGAGGCCAAAGGTTCTAAGCGACTATAACCAATAAGCCTACACTATTCAATCTAGAAGCCTATTCCCAAACTGAATCAAACCAAATCATCAAAACGCAGGATGATAACAGTAACAGTAACAGGCAAGATTCAGAAGAAGCTACCCGACCATTAACGATTTCCATACGGTAAACCAAAGACAAAGCAGCTCAATATGGTTTGACACTTGCAGTACCATTTCTTGAAGGCCATCAATGGATATTCTAAAGAAAGTTCATTGATGCTATCATACAACAAGACATAGACTCCGTATAAGTAGACGCTCACAAAATATCTACTGACACAATAGATCCTTTATCAAGCTCCATGTATACTCTTGACAGTTCGGAAAAGGGTAAGACGAGGTGACACAAACACAGCCCCACTTTTCACAACCTGGTTTGAGATGATCTCCCGATACTTATACTGGGAAGATAAAGGGATTGGATTAGATAGTGGGTACCTAAGCAACCTTTAGTTTGCTGATTACATCACCGTTTTTGGAAATAACTTTCATGACCTCCAAAGACTGAAAAAAGTTAATCTCCACATGAACTCCAGCGAAACAAATGTCATGTACAACAAAATGAATTGAGGCTAAAGACACAAAGGACAAGTCAGCATAATATAGTGGAAAAAAAGAGATAGCGTAGGAAACATTAGAAAAATCGAATGGCAATGGGCTGGTCATGATGCAATAATGACAGCCAACTGCTGGACATCACACCTGACAACTTGGATCCCCAAACATAATATGCGAACCTATGGCTGGCAAAATATAAGGTTGCATGAAGAATTATACATGTTTAGAAAGTACTGACTCCGCAATACAAAAGTAGAGATATCTGGAAAATCTTGGGAAAATTCTGCACTGACGGACGCTAAAAGGCTGCTGCTGCTAGTGATGGTAAATATGATGAAGATGAAATTAAAAAAATTAAAATTCTATTGTACTCCAGAGTTCAAATTGCAGCTTTCCTGTGGCACCAAGAACTTTCCAACTGGCATAAAACAATATAAACTAATAATATTTTCATTGTATTTCCCGAGTTAGAGACGCTATTTTTTCCGAAGCACGTCCTGGAAATATACTTTGAATCCTACCGGTTCATGTTCACTTTTAGCAAAGCTTTATCGTAACCGAAAAAGGAACTAATCTATACTAAGCAATAATCTGAACTCTAAAAAATATGTACGTAATCAAAATGATCCATCCATGTATCAATACTACCGAGGATGAGTCAACAGACGGGTTATAAATTAGACGTAGGGCTCATACCGTGTCTCTTTATTCTAATAGGAAACAGAAGAAAAAGCTATAAACTATCACTGGACAAGTGCTTATACATGCCAACGAGCAACCCATAAAACACCTTTGAAGGGTAAATGAAAATGCTTGGACATTAATCTCACTTTTCCCTCGCTTTCTTTTTTTTTTTCCAGAGTTTTGCAGGGACAAATCTAGATCCGTCTTTGAGGCCGGAGCGTCCTTGGCGTTGGGGAATACGGTAATTCCTTTCCCTTGAATATTATTCCTTGAATCCCAGATTCGTTTCTTCAGCTGAGCACTAATTCTCGTGTTGATATTGCGCTTGAAACGAGAGAACTTATCGATCAACGTTCCACGATGTCCCGTTTTCTTTGTTCGAATGAAATTGAAACAGATTCAACGTTCCTACGGGTCGCAGGTCTTATTTCTATAGATATATGCCGAAGGAAAGCTCTGTGGTTAATTCTTTAGTTAAACGTATCCTGCCGTAAAACCCTGAAAGAGGGTAATAAAATAAAAAAAGAAAAGAAGAGAAAAGAAGACAAATATCCATTTCATTTACTTATCTGAGATCTATGTCTTTATTTCAGTATTGCTCGGATGAAATAGAAACGCCAACACAGGTGGCTGCATCATGTGACTTTATTGAGATGCTGGGAAGAGGAGAAGGAAAGAAAAGGAGGAAAATAAATGAAAGAGAAAAGAAAAATCTTGCATACTATCCGTTTTTCTGGTGCGAATTACTTTTGGTAATGTGCGCATTGTGCCGTCGACTGCAAAGCGGAGAACAGTGTTATTAATGTGGTAATAATCTGAGCTGCTATTTTCAATCGTAAAAGAAAAATCTCTAACCTGCATTTTTTTTTCTCCTCCTTGGTTCCCTTACGCAGAGAGCTGAGATGATCGTGTCAATGATATACAGTCGGCTTGTGTGAGCAGCGAAATAACGTGCAGGTCAAATTGATTTTTCGCCTCCGTTGCTGACTTGCATTGACGGTGGCCGTAGTGAAATGTCTTTTGTTACGGGCTGGCATGAATCATTGTCATGAGAGTCTCCAATTCTGAGGATATAAGTTACCCCAGGAGAGCGGGAGAAACTCAGACAGACAGACAGACAAAGTAACAATGAGAGAAGAGATGAATTGGCTGAGATGGCATTTATCATAGACTACAAAACCCGCTTATGTAAAACGGTGTCTTTATATAAAATAAATAAATAAGACACATTGTTGAAAAGGCGTCGCACAAAACACGTGTTTTGAAATAATTGCTAAACGGCACATTTTCCAGCCATTGTTATTTTATTTATGCAGGTCAGATGGAGACTAATGTGTGAACAGAGGTTGCAAAAGAAATAAGACGTGAAATAAATCGTAGGTTTTATATGTTTGGCATTTATGATTATCCTTTAAATGGATTCGCTTGACATAGAGGGCAAATTCAAAAGTAAAATTACCAGAGGAAAATTATGAATCATCACCATCCATACATGCCGTGTTGGGTGATGAATTAAAATATTGGTAAAAGGGGGAGATCAATGAATAACTTACTTTCCCCACCTCTTGTTTGGCTCCAATCACTAAAAGCTGTGATTTTCAAAATACATGCAGGCACAAACTAAGGCGCAATTTAGCATAATTTCACATTGTATTTTGACCCTCTCCCTTGGAAAAAAAAGCATTTTCCCTACTCATTAGGAAGGATGGATGTCTAGAATATCAAGTTTCCACAGTGAAAGGTTTGGAAAAGTCTGGATGGACAGATTGATCGATATCAGAACTTATTATTAATTTAAACCAAGCAACAGTGTTCAAACCGGTCTGCTGTGGCTAGCTATGATCAATAATAAGTATAAGTATAATACACAATGAAAAAAAATAATGGTCAAGAAAACACAATGTCGATGGATTTCCTGGATCAAATTTACTGATAGAATGTCTTCCAGCTGCTCTACCGTGATAACTTTTCAGCCGATTCCAAGTCAATTTCAAAGTTCATACCTCAACACTTATGTTACTTTTCTGTAATGTATCATCTATATATTTGTCATACCTCTTCTCCCCACATTTTTCACTCTCTATGAATAAATATTGATTCTCACAGTTAAGATTAGATAAGTACCGAGGGACACTTTGGTATGTACCAAATTTGAGGTTGAAATAATGCATATGTAACATACCTATCGTCTCTCTCTCTCTCTCTCTCTCTCTCTCTCTCTCTCTCTCTATATATATATATATATATATATATATATATATATATATATATATATAAATTGATGATAACTATATTTGAATGATTCATTTTCTCTTCCCCTCCTCTCTCTCTCTCTATGTATATATATATATATATATATATATATATATATATATATATATATATAGAGAGAGAGAGAGAGAGAGAGAGAGAGAGATAGATATATAGACAGATAGATTGATAGATAGATAGATAGATGGATAGATAGATAGATAGATAGAGACAGAAAGACACAGAGAGAGAATGAATTATTCGAACGTAGTTCTCATTAATAATAATTGCCACAGGAACTCGAAATTCATAAAAATTGTTGTTCTTGGTGTGTAATTTATGTACTGAAAAGCTTTTATCAAAAGTGGTTACGAAAAAAAGATATCCAAGAAAAACTTATTTAAAAAAAGATATACACACACGCACACTAATGCCAATGCATACACACAACACACACACGTGTATATATATACATACATACATGCATGCATGTATATATATATATATATATATATATATATATATATATGTATATATATATATATATATGCTTGTGTCTGTCCATGTGTGCACGAGCACGCACGTGTTTTCCTGTGTACTGGTACTTACATTTAAAAGAAGTACAAGCACGATTGCTTGATTAGCCTCGATCTAAGGGAGGTGGTGTAATCTGATATCAGGCGAGACCTAGAAAGAGAAATTGTGTGAACAAAAGGAATACATCTGAGAGAAACAAGCGATTAGAGGGGGAGATGGTGGATGAGGGGTGGGTGATAAATAAGGGGCAAAATAGACCAAAATATGTTAAAGGTAGTTGATTCTGTAACAAGAAACAAGAACAACAAATTGAACAGTCATGGTTTGGTTTCACTCGTGACCTAAACTGACACAACGTCAAGTGAAACCAATTTTACGAAGGGCATAATTCTATAAACAAGATTGTCTATGCTACGAATGAAACTAACTTGCCTCATTAAAATCGAAAAGGTGAACAAAAGAGAATTCATTTCATATTATTCTGAGACTAAGTGTCCCGTTCTAACTCTTTTGAAAGTAGGGTTGGATTCGTCATCAGTTTTTGCGTACGTCACTGTTATTCTTACATAACGTCTTTAGTTTTGTGTTCGGTCATTGTCATTAGGTCTATATTTGAAATAAAGACAAACATCAATAGTCAGAGTCTGATAATAATTTTCTTTAACTTATTGTAGTCTGAGAGATTTGCGACCTATATGTAAAAATTCAGTCCATTCACAGTTCCCTGTTTTATGTTTCAAAGCTCCTTAGGTGACTAATAGGAGGATGCATTAGATGTATATCTTTCTTCCTAAGAGTGCTGGGATTTTCTTGTTCTTGAAAGTAGAGCTTTCTCAACTGAATGCCTGCTAACCTCGAGTGATTATTCGCTTTATCTCTTCTCAACTTGAGGATTTCATGGAGATTTGTTGTCTTGGGTAGATGTAGGGGTCTACTTCTTCTTGGTATACGTCTTCAATTTTGACCATTGTTTTTTTCTCCAATATGTCTGTTGTACATGATAGTAATAATACCAACTTTTTGTTTTTTTCATACAGTTCGTCCAGTATTATTTGGAGGTCATGATGGTTCTCAATAAAACGGGAAATGTTGTAAGCGAATCAGGGGTTGCTCAGGAATCTGCGTTCAATTCAAAATCCCTTGCGTTCCCGTTTTTTTTTTTTTTTATTGGATGATCACATCAAAGCTGGCTGTGTAGAGTGTTGGTGCACTGGTATCACTTTGCTCACCCTTTTTTTTTTGGGGGGGGGGGCTCTAAGTCTGTACGTAACTTGATAAAGGAAATGTGACTATATATTTTGCAGTCCTCTGACATATACAGATTTTACGCTTTATCGTATGATAGCATCAATGGTCTGGGTAATTTTTAATGGGTGGAAGGCCTTTTCAAGTCGATAAATGCTATGGCAGGTGGCATTTCATATTCGGCTGCCTTCTCTTTCAGTTGATTTATTGAATAGAGATGAATGATGATCGAGTAGCTTCTTATAAAGCCAGCTTGTTCCTGAGGTTGGTTTTCATCAAACGCTTCGGTGATTCGGTTGGTGATATGCATGGAGATGCAGTCAAGTGGGCTTATTGGCCTGGAGTAGTCAAAATTTATAGGGTTCTTTTTTTCATATAATCTAATGATTGCAGTGTTCCAATCTCCTGGCACTTGACTTCGTTAGAAGCAAATCGATGAAAATGGTTTGTTTCTTAACGATGAATTTACCAGATTCTTTCAATAAATATATGGTTATATAATCTGATCCAAAGGCCTTTTTCACTGAGTAATTTCTGGGGAGATATTTAAACTGACTGCACGTCTTTTGCATATCTTGCACATTGTTTTGTGTTGCTTATTTATAGGATTAGAGTTTGTTTTTTTAGAATTCTTGGCCAGTTGGAAGATCCTGTTTTTGTCTTCTGTTAGTTCTCCATTGTTCTAGGTGTTTGTTTTTGTCCTTTATTACAACCTTTGTTAATTACTTTGAAACAGTCGTTTTGGTGAATTGATTAGGTGATTGCTGTCTTGTATATTATTTTGTATTCTCTCTGTTACTTTTGAGTGGTTTTATTTAATTCAGTGGACCTAGTCTGTTTTTCTTGTTGTTTTGAGGGCTTGAGGCATATGCGTTCTCCTATGGGTTTCTTGGGGGTTTATTTTCAATGAGTTTAACAATGGTTCTCATGCCTTTTAGTTTGAATATTTTGGCAACTTCAGTTAGAGAGCTCATTACTTTGTTGTTGGATTTGTTAATGCTGGCTCTTTTCTTTTCTGGTGTGGTAAGTTCATATCTATTTTTTAGTTCAAATTCGAACGGTCAAGTAAGGTCTTCTGCTAACTTTATTGGTTAGTGTGGTGCAGGACATTTTTTGCGTTCTTCTATGGTGTTAATTTGGATTTTGAATATTGAGACCGTATGTGGCATATTATACGATAGCGAGGCAAACTAGACAAGTTCAGAAATTATCTCTGCAACAACCATGATAGAGAGGGCTGGCGATTTTAGGGAGAGCCTAAATCTAAAATGCTGATGATCATGATAATGATTAGTATTAAAACCCTTCTGTAGAATGTACATATTTCTAGATGTTCGTTCACTCTATTTTAGCTGTTGTCGAGTGGGAAATGCCAGCGATACCATGAATAGAATTTGTTTCGAGAACATTCATTCGTCTTTTTTTTTTGTTTTTGTTTTTTTTTACGTTGTTCCAAATTTTACCACTATGGTAGCTGTATTATTAACTATCGTGTCGAATATTTCGTATCATTGTATACTTGTATATTTTCTCCACGACGTGACATTATAACGAAGCGACGTTGAATGATCGGCCATGTGTTGGACTACGGTGATTCCATATGAACTGACGCAAAAGATGAATATGTATAGACTTAGCTAGCTAGCTAGCTAGCTGGCCACAATGATAAATAGATGTATAGATGAAGACAGAAAAGTAGGATTGAGTATAAAAGGAAGAAAAGTCAGACCTCTACGAAATGCTGGCAATATACAAATTCATAAAGGCATTTAGCGGAAGAATGAGGACGCAGGGTCGTAGGTTGTTGCAACGAAGCTTGCAGTCGTATATTAAAGAATACTCTTTTTGAAAATGCAGCTCTTCAAACGGAATTAACAACTGAGAAAAAAACCCTCAATAGTTTTATCAAACGATTTCAAAGTACATCATTGGAATCGTAACAAGATAAAGTGTCCTTTGATATATATATATATATATATATATATATATATATATATATATATATATATATATATATATATCAAATGCTTTGGGAGTCTATATGTACGTATCTATATATGAGTGTGTGTGCTGATAAATTCAGGTGCTGAAATGCGCATTTATTTTAGAAATGAGATATATCGCTTTTTTAACGTGATTTCCTTTCTTCTCGTTTCATGAAAAGCCTCTCCATCAATCAATATAAGCAAGTATTTACGGTGAAAATTTCAGATCAAATTTCATCTGATAACAAATGCACACATGTATACAGCAAACATACACGCAAACACACACAAACGTACACATGTGTTTGCTTGTGTGAATAGATATCTGGATAGATATTTTCAGTTATGCTGTTAATCACGAGTTTCACGCCCTAGCGATCAACGGACAATATCTTTAAAGTTGTCTATACATAGAGTTAGTGTTATTTCATCAGATGAGCCTTTGTCAAGCTAACAGTTTGATTGGGGTGCAGGTGGTTGTATGATGGATTGATTGGGGCTAAGTCTTTTTAAGGTTCAACAAAATGGATCCCCGAAATGCACTGAAACTGACAAATTATAACGAATCTATAAACATCTATCTCTCTATAAATACACCGTTCTAAAATCTGAAATTTTGTGATCTATCACTATAGATAAAGTAATACCTTAAACGATATATATATATATATGTATATATATTTATATTTATATATATATATATATATATATATATATATATATATATATATATATATATATATATATATATATATATCAAAGCTATTTCAAAGAGTTTTATTTTACTCACGTATCAGTTGGATTTACCATTAATCTATACTTTTATACCCATCATTCATATATGTGTTTGTATATATATATATATATATATATATATATATATATATATATATATATATATATATATATATATATATAGACTCTTTTTTGTTGGTAGATGTGACATATATCATTTCCCACTGGAACTTCTCTTTGATGACTAGCAAAAAATATTTCTTCGAGTAATTTTTCATGCATTCAGGTAACTTTTTGATTGGGGTTTTGGAGCAACAAACTTCCAAATCCTTCATTTTATCTTCTGAGCTAATTAACCTAGCACATCATGAAGAATGAAATAATTCAGATTATTACTGGATGCCTCAGATAAGTGGACTTCCGTCAGAATGAGCTAAACTCATTGTTTAAGGATGTCTAGCGTAAACACGGTATTCACAAACTAGTTAAGCAAAGTCATTTGCCGATGTAGTAAAACGCCCAGATCACACTAATTAAAGATGTGAATGATCCTGGAGAAAAGTTTGCTCATTATCATGCGTAGTATTTTCTTTTCCTTCAATTTTTTTTTTTTTTTGTAAACTTAGCTGAAAGTGGCCCAACGCTAAAATGGTGGGATATCTTGTGGAAACACGTTACAATGCAAATCACTAGCGAATTGTCGCCGAATTTAGCGTGAAAGGCATCGGGCTACGTCAGGTGCTTCCCTTTCCGTGTCCACAAAAGCCCCCAAATAGATATTTCTGATCATCATTATCAACCTCATTATCCATTATAGGTCGACTGCTGGACAAACTCTTTTCATGACGACCGCAACTGCACTGACCTCTGCCGTGTCTAACTTGGAAACTTTCCTATCTCATCCCTCCACCTTTCACCCGGACGTTTTCTAGTGTATTTACTATCCCATGAAAATATTACTTTTCGATTGACGATCAGTGAGAAGAAACGGTGGTATGAATATTTCTGTTGCCTTTCATGAAATGCAAAATAATCGTAGTAACCAATCCCAATAGTTTGCTGTGACCCATTCCATTCTGCCGTTCCGAATCATAATTAGCCTTTTGACGTCCGTCGTTCGATATATACCTTCCTCAAAGACCAGTAGATCCCTCTATCATAGACTTTGCGATGCCAAACTTCCCAGAACCTGTTGAAATCGTCGCATAAACTTTTTTTTTCCGTCGGCGACACTTTTTCGTATGATATCTGTGGATCCATGTTTTGATTCGTAATGTCTAGCACTTGTCTAACATTCTCGCAATAAGGCCTGTCCATTGCCATTAGAGTTTTCTGATGGATTCTATAATATCACTGACTCCTGTTGTTTCTCTAATATATTTTGTACATCTCATGATCACTCCACTCGAAGCATGATCCCCTCCCGAGTACGTTGCATGGTTCTTAGTTTAAGAAATTCACTTCCAGCAGACTATTCTCTATCATCTTCTCAATCGACATTTTTTTCAATTGAATTTTTTCCATAGATTTGCAGGCAAACAGACTCGTTGCTTATTATAACATAGATTAAATTCAAATCATTTTTACCTACCAATTGCAACGTTTAACCGATAAGAGTTCTTATTCCCCGATCCACGTCCGTAAGATCCTTGCATTACATTTTGTTTTCAAGGTGAAGCCTCCGTAATATAAGGTGTAAACTTCCATTTTGAATTTTAATTTATTTATAGCTCATATCGATTTCCTACGAAAACAAAAGATCAGATGTTTACTGATCGGTTCGGGAGAACGCTACGGAAATAGAATTTATTTATTGAGCAGATAAAACCGTGAAAGTTTTATGAGATTTTCTCAAGAAATTTCAACTCAAGAATAAAATATATCACTTGTGTCTCTGACGATTTATTGATAATCCAAAAGTCTTACGTCTTGGAAAGTTATCAATTGTAATTCTCCTTTTCCCTTTTTGTATTCATCCTGTAGGTATGTAGGAAGATGTAGGGAGATCAAAATAAATCAATACATGTCGGAATGTTCATTATTATTTTATCAGGATGTCTGCAGTTCGGTTTATTGAAGATGAAATACAATTTGAACTGCAAAAAATTGACGATGAATCCAAATGGGATAGAAAGAAATAGTTCAAAGCACATTTTCAGTATTCCCTTTCTCGTAAAACAGAGATTCAAAAATTACGATCATAGCCTAGCAGTAAACAGCACAGACGAAGGAATCGTTCTCTTCGTATTACCCCCAATCCTAGGAGAGGAATGATCTCATCTCTTACCCTAAGATTTGTGTGAAATACCAGTGTCGACCAGACTCTGTAGCCCCGAGAGGCAACCTGCTGAGAGGAATAAATCTGAATTTTAAAAAAAAGTATGTAAATACATCGAACAGTTCCCGGTCACTTTTGTGCAAGATGTCATCTCGGAGGTTCACCACACAAAAACGATTGGATGGGAGATTCTTCCAGGTGATACGAGGAATTTTATGTCATTTGACAAACACAGATCGGACTAAAGTTCCTCTCAACCTTGAGAGGATTGAAAACACATATGCACATGCACACATACAAAATGGTGACCAAGCCCTCCACAGATGTTATCTTGCCATGAGATAAAGATAGAAATACCAGGGAATAGAAAAAAAACAGAGATTAGATATGCCAAAGAAAACTTCAACCATTGCTAGTTGAAAAAAAAAAAATAGAAAGATATATTTCAATCTTGGGAATATCAGAATCGATGGACATTAGGAGTCGCCTCGTCGGTTATCATTGAATGGTTATAAACCTCGAGTGTCACAATTGAAAGATGAAATTCATTTTATAATAATTATCGTGTCTGCTGGATTCTGTCTGTCATAATCTTTCTTTAGAATTTTTGTTGTAAAGAGTGGAGGTAGGATAAATATTCTGATGATGGAATCACAACTCAAAGACTGCAAAAAGCGTCAGGATAAACAAAGAGGGTAGAAGGTGAAACATAACAATTTTTGCGAAAATAAAGCAGCTGGACCTACCTGTGGAGAAAATAATAAAGGCTAAAAAGTAAAATTAGGTATATGACCTTGAATTTAGGGATCTGTGAGTGGACAATTTGGTCCAGTGCCGATAAAACAGCTTGAACCCCATTACACTCATACATACACACACATCCACACAAACATGCGAAATGGCCCGGGGTCTAAATTGAGCTAGCGTATCGTATATCCAGACTATCCAGTTTTTACCCCAGACCATGTGACTGTTGGGAATATTCAATAACCACGGGGAACATATTGTACCCAGGGGTATAAATTAGGCTCACTTTATGGAGTCTGGTTGGGTTTGTGTGTTAGTGATGTGCATGCATATGTGCGTATATGATGCATTTGAATGTGTATGTTTGTATGTAGTATCCGTGTAAGTGTTTTTGTTGCACGTATGTATATATTTGGTATATGTGTATGAAGGTGCACACGTGGCATGTGTGCGTAAGTGTGTGTATGTATGCACTTGTATTTGTCGTACTAGCTTGCATATAAGTACGTATTATGTATGTGTGTTTGTATGTATGAGTGCGCCAATATGTAAGTGGAATTGCATATGTCAGATTTATGTGTATGCTTGTGTTTCAGTTATGTGTGTATGTGTGTACATACAGGGTACGCATATACTTGTACGTGTGCATGTGTTTGATTTTCATTGGCCAGTGGCTAACGTATCCTGCTCGCTTTTGTTCAAAGAGCTTGGTAGATCACGTGTTATATTTTGAGAATGAAGCACTTGTTGTTGTGGAAGATTTACCGACAATGATTCACCGACAGCAAAAAAATCAATATTTATTGAGATATATAATTCATCGAGATACAGTTTACCGTGATGTATGATTTACAGAGTTTTTAAATTTACGAAAAGGTTAAGAATCATAAAGAATTTATTGGATCGACGATAAAAGATTCGGCGAACGTTTGGCAGAGGGCCCGTTCTGTAGAAAAAATGAATGGAGAATTTGGATGAATATTACCAAATATTTATCCCTTGTATGCAAAAAATATGAATGTACAATGTGGATAACTTGTTTTGGTTATTTATTCCATAGGTAGAAAAATAAATCGAGTATTCGGATGAATGTTTTCAAATATCTATACCATTTGTAATCGAGAATTTTGATCGTTTTTATTTCATTTGTAAAAAAAAAAATGTTGAATTTAGATGAATGTTATTAATTGATACAAGAAACCTCGATTTCTTTGAAAAATAGTTAATATATATATATATATATATATATATATATATATATATATATAAATGACTCTTTTTAATTTTCAATGTTGGAGGAGAGAGATCAAAATCATATTACAGTTTGCATCAGGCAGTACTTGACTGGATGGCAATGCCAACCTCTTAATTCTTTGAAAAATAGAATCGAATATGCGTTCTCAGATGCTTGTAGAATCCAGGTCAAACGGCATCGAATCACAAGAGAGCAGGCAGAAGGGATACTGAGTAGTACAGATTACTGCAATCGCGTTTGAACGAAGAGCATCACTTAAAAAGATAGTTATACTTCTACTTAATTCAGTACTAGTCTTTTTCTTTGAATTTAAATGAATGAAGATCTCATGGATTATTTCAAACCCTGGATTTGACAAAATGTTAGATTAAAAGAAATGTCTCTTTTAGTGATGTTTATTTCGTAAATATGAAGGAATAAAAGGTTCCAATTTCGTTTCCAGAACATTACTGGTCGGTAACATGTTGTTTGATGTTATAATTGGAAAATGCATTTCTTAGAATTGACCTCTTTATTGTTGATGTTTTTGTACAATGCACAGTAGTATAATTCGTAAAAAAAAGGACACTATTTTTTAAGCAGATTACTATTGCGGATGATTAGGGACATTATTCATTACTTTTACGCTACGTTGTATTTTTTTGTCTAAAGATCTATTCTTCATTCTTTAATTAAGGTCTTTAGTATCAATGGGGGAAAATTAGTCGACTGCACATAAAAAAACTATACGTTTCAAACAAATTGCAACTATATTATTTTTCAGTAACAATATTAAAAACTAAAGAATGTACTCGATTCCTGTAAAAATTGAATACATTATACCATTTCGAGGAAAAATAGAACTGCTCTACTGATGAAGGATGTATAACATCATGTTTTCTGTTTTAAAACGTATTCGAATGTTATATTTGCACAATGATTACAAGTTTGAAATAAAATATTTCTTGATCGGAAGAGAAAAAAAACATTAAGTTTGCAATACGGGCAAACATTTTTTTTTTACAGATGAATGCTCAAATATGCTCTATTTTCTCTGTTCAAACGTTGGGAAGGAGAAATATTACAGATGTAAAGGGACAACGTTAGGAGAAATAAGACACTCTCATCCTTCGTTTACATAGCTATTACACAAATGTCAGAGCATACCATGAAGAAAATTCGACCAAAAACTTCATTCATAACATTCCTTGCAGTTGTAGTAAGAAATATAAGGAATTCAAGAGTATCTTCCCTCTCTGCAGGATATTAATATACCAGGTACTTAACTGAATTCTCCCATCAATTAAGGGGAAAAAACGGAAAAAACACAACATTATCTAAAGGTAAAAGCATTTTCCAAAAATAATCCTTGTCATAATGCTCCTTGATTTTGAAATCATTTTTTGGAAAAAAATTGCTTTCCTCAGAAACATTCTGATTTCAGCCATTCAAGTCAGCATAATGTTAACTCTACTTCTGTATTGGATGATATTGTACAGTTTTCTTTAATTTCAAACCATTTAAGCAAAATATTGTATTTTGGGGAAGACTTAATTAATCTAACCTGCACGCAAGTAAAGACTTGAAAATGATTGACCGGAATAATCGTATCATTGAATGATCATACCTTATTTGTTATATCCTGTTTAGCGACCCATTGATTTTTAGACAAAATAAACTATGAAAATAAATTATCAGCTTTATATACAAAACCCCAAATCTAACCATACATACAATGTGTCACTCCCTTTTCTTCCTGTACATAAAAGCCATGGACCCATGTGTAACAATGCTCATTTGCCCCGAATTTATTTGTTAGTTATTCTTCTATCTCCATCTTTCTCTCCCTCTGATCTTCTGGTCGGCATAGTTCCTGGTCTTTGACTGTGACTATAATATATCTTATCACCAATTTTCCTCGATGTGAGAATCTGTAGAAGTTTTCAGGCAACTCAACGCAAACACTGCATTCAATTTACTCATCTCATTTTTGCTCCCGTACACCAAAAATTGAAACAACTGCCTGTTGGATAATCTAAGTAGTCAAATATATAACTCATTACTAAAAGTACCGCTAATCCAACCCCATTTAATGAATAAACCAGACAACATTAGACCCAATATGTCATCTATATCCCTAACTAATTATCCTTGGCTTTATTACATTCTAATGCATAGAATAAACCTAATAACCGATTCTTTTCTAAACATCACCTTCTCCATAGAGATACTACGTAGTAATCTTTAGTAAACAAGCTTCCTCTCTCACGTTCAATCTTTTCTTAATGTTTATATTTCTATTTCAGCTTCGAATGTAATACTTATACGTATCTTATTTGTTAACCCATTAAATGTATCTCTTGATATGTTTGTCTAAAGATTTGCACTTGTTCTTTTTTCTTCATTTTTGACCAATCAACCTCTGAATTCTCTTCTAACAAGGATACAAAAATGGCTACCAGATGTTCACTACTAAACAAGATGGCCACTTACAGTTCATTCAACTCTTATTGTGACGTCAGAACATATGGTGGTAAACTGAACAGGAATGGCATATTTTTTGTCCTTTAGAAATACCTTCTGCTTGCTACAGAGAACCACTTGCCATACTACTCTCTGACGCTATAGGAACTAGCAATCCTATACTTTAGTGGAAACATCGACCACATTTCCACCCTATCATTTTATATAACTATCAATATTTCATAATATTTTAACTATACCAACTATGTGAACTGTACTGACAGCAGTACTTTATTTTATACACACATACGTAAAATGGTGTACTGCTTGAAATGAGGTGCAGGAACGTACATCCCTATTCATATAGTGGCTAATTTATTTATCAGTGATTTGATGAAATTGAAAATTTTGGTAGGATATATATATATATATATATATATATATATATATATATATATATATATATATATATATATATGAGTGTATTAATAAATACATGTGTTTTAACCCAATTCATCTTTTGGTTTTATTCGAAGAATGGAATATCAGGGTTTTTTTTCTTTCATATAGCAGATAAATACACACACACACACACACACACACATATATATATATATACATATATATATATATATATATATATATATATATATATATATATATATATGTGTGTGTGTGTGTGTGTGTGTGTGTAAGTACATATTATTGTGTCATCCACAGACAGCGGTTTCGATGTATTACATCTCTTCAGTGTGGTTATAGACTTTATCCCATCCAGTACTGCAAGGCAGAAACCCGCACATTGGACCCGGAGGCCGATATCTTACCTCTGGACTACGGAAATGGGTGGTCAGTAAAACTGAATTAAAGCGATATATTCCCTTACGCTTAAACTCTTCATCCACCAGAGTGCTCTATTCCAGGGGAAGAGCATTGCATAAGCTTACAATGGATGAGTTACCTCATTTTTTTCCAGTTGGTATATATATATATATATATATATATATATATATATATATATATATATATACCAACTGGATAGAATAAATCTACAACAACATAGAAAACCAAATCATATTTTTAAGAGATCCCATAGAATTAAAAAAAGACTAACGATTTGAGCGCTAACACCAGAGAAGCCTTCACAACTTCCATGATAGAGCCACGCAAGTCTGCAAGCACCCAAAACCAAGCCCTACATATCTCCTCCAAAGGGCATTAACGATCAATAATTTGTATGCTCACAATCGGTGTAAGTAATTTGCATTTCAAAACAGAATATCCTATTCAAATACTGTGACTTTGTTATCATCGTGCCTGTTTTGGGGTTCGCTTTTAGGATAAGGGGTTGGGGTTTTTACTCAAAGAGAACATGTTCTATCGTTGAATAAAAGTCTGATTCTTAGAAATACTACCAAACCGGCATAATCATCGAGAGAAAACGAAATTCACACGCGCAGACTCCAACAGTGAGGGAAAAGTTGGCATAAAGTGTTCATCATAGTAACATTTAAAGTAAATTCCTACCTCTTTCGATTTTTCAAACTTTGATAGATTCTAGGTCGGTTTAAAGATGTACGTATAAAAAAAAATGATATAAACATTTGAAGTAATTCTGTGTCGCTGATTCAATTTCCCATGCTCTTGATCACTGTGCCATTGGTACTTCTGCTGATGTTTCGGAAGAAATCTACGAATTCAAGCTTACAAGATTGAGCAGGAAAATTTTTTTTACACAAAATTGATCTGAAGCTGTCATGGAAGTCAGCAACACCAATCATTTGGTCGGGTTAACCATGTAGACGAATTTTCAACCCTTTTGGGCAACTGTTTGGAAGTCTATAATATCTATTCGCGCAAGATAACTAAAAGACGATCAATACCTGACTACACGAATAGTTCATGATATATTTCTAATTTATGAGGATACAAAAAAACAAACAAACCTGGAACCAGGTTCGTGCAAACTCGTCAAACAAATAAACTATAGGTGTACGTAAAGATGAGAAAATATAAGTAAATCGGGAAAATGATTGCATACATATTTGTTATGATTTAGAAGTAAGATGCATACATAGTATTTATTGGGTAAAATTGATAGGTTTTAGAATTCAATTGAACATGAATGGATGAAAAAATACTTTATTCAAATGGAAATGAGCTTTTTGATTTCATAATTATAGAAAAAATATATTGCCCTTTTTTGATGAGAGCTGTAGGCACAAAATGTTAACAATAACTGTGTATATATCCCTGAAGATCTTATATATATGTGTGTGTGTGTGTGTGTGTGTGTGTGTGTGTGTGTGTGTATACCCCTCTCTCTCTCTCTCTCTCTATATATATATATATATATATATATATATATATATACCTCAAAGCATATATGTGGGTGTGGGTTCATATATATATATATATATATATATATATATATATATATATATACGTATGCATGTGTGCATACACGTGTGTGGGCATTCATGAATACACATTAGATCCGTATATGCATGTGTGTGCACGTCATTCATTCATCTGTTATGTTCAAACCAAGAAACAATGGTGGAACGGCTTTTCTTTTCTTTTACTTCACGTTATTCAGCTCAGTCACACGGAAATCGATATATGCTTTCAATTTTTCGTGAAAAACCACGTACATAATTATCAAGCGATTCAACATTGACAAGCCTCAATGGAAATCCACTCCTTTTATCTGCGTCCATTTGTTAACCGACTTTCCTCGGTCGTGCACTTTGCCGACAAAAATTTCCCTTGTTTTGAATGTGAAGTGTAACGTTCTATGTGTATCACACTGACACACTCCGACAGTTTCGGTGTAAACATAGGAGTTGATATGTTCAACATCTTTCAGGAGAACGGTGCGTTTTCAAAAGAATTTACTGCATTCAATTGAGTCTGGTCTTATCAGTTGTCTTGGGATTTTCAAGTGCTGACAAGCCGTGTAATTGTACTGGTGGAGTTTCATATTTTTAGATTCAAATATGTTCAAATTTCATACTTGTCAAACGCATAGAATTTATAAAGAAAAATCATTCTCGATCAAAGGAAAAAGATCCATAAAAGTTTTGATTGGAGAAAAACTATATAAAAAAATACAGATATACATTCAAATCAGTTCACCCTTTTCCTGCTTTAAGAAAAAAACAGAAACATCAGGAAACTAAAAAGACAGTTTCAAGGAAAATAAGACTTCTTCTTCACGTATTCACGTAACCTTTTCACTAACGTCAAGCCATATTGTGAGGAAAATATGAAAATGAAGCTGTTGCTTAATATTCCCTGGAGTCCTGGTGGGTCATATAAAGAATATAAAAGAATGAATCCTCTTCTCCAGAACATTATTACAAGGGGATCTTAACTAAATCCTAAAACGTATCTAATTCTAAATTCTCCTATCAATTCAAGGATATTTTGAAATATGTCTGGCTCTTACATAATAACTATATCATTCTAAGTGTTCAATATTTTCCATTATATACTTTATGGAAATCTAATCTTTTATTTTCGCCCATTAGTGAACTTGGCTCACTTGGTCGTGCAATTTGGCGGAAAAGATTGTCCTTGTTACGAGAGCAGTCCATAAAATTGCGTGTGTATCTCACGGATGCACTCGGCCAGCTCTGGTGATTCAACTTCTGTTTGAGCAAAACTGCCTTTTCAAAATAATTTTCAGCATTGAAATAAGTCACGTCTTATCAATAGTCGTGGGATTTTCAAGTCCTGACAAGCAGCGTAATTGTACTGTTGAAGTCTCATATTTTTGCTTCAACAATATTTAAATTTAATACCTGTCAAATGCATAGAAGTTTAAAATGAAATCTTACTCGATAGAAAAAAAAACTGCAAAAAAATGAAACTTTGACTCCAGCAATAGATGAAACATTCTATTATACAGATACTTCCTAACATCGTCTTCATTCTGACTTTGAAAATCAAAAAATATTAGGAAAATAAAAAGACAATCATGCAGAAAATATGACGTTTTTATCACCCATTCACTTAACATTCTATGAAAAGTAAGACTACGAAGAAAAACAACGAAAAAATGTGTAGTACATACCATTACTCAACATTTTTTTCAGGAATATCAGAAGAAACCCAACTGCCTTCTGTAAATTAATCTCCATAGAAATATGAAAACGATATTCAGTAATGATGTCATGAAATTGGGCATAACCGATTATGTACAGAAAGAAATCTTCCAATTTGGGAACGAGTTAGAGAGGCTCTGTGGGTTACTGGGGTATACACACATATTTATAGGGATTCTCAATGAAAAATCATATCTCCTATGCACGGTGCGAGAAAAACAGCCCTAAGGGCTTTCTGTTTCTGAAAAAAAGTAATTTTGATGCTCTGCACATATTTTTGGCGTATTACTATATGTACCAATATCATGTGTATATATATATATATATATATATATATATATATATATATATATATATATATATATATATATATATATATGCTCCTCTATTCAGGGTTGAGATCTCTTTAAGTGAGGTAACTCGTTCTTTGTAAATTATTAAATACTCTACAATAAGGATGGAGTACTCTGGTGGTTGGGAGATTTAAGCAAAAATAGAATATATCGCTTAAATTCAGCCTTATTGACCGTCCACTTCCTCGGCTCAGCGGTAAGATATCGGCTTCTGGGTCTGAAGTTAAGGTTTCAATCCTGCCTCGTAGAACTGAATGGGATAATGGATTGTCTGTAGTCACACTGGAGAGTTGTAATATTGAAAAAAAACAGCTGACCGTAGATGACATAATTATTAATGCTCCTTTATTCAGGGTTGGGCACCTTTCAAGTGAGAAAACTCCTTCATTGTAAGCATTATGCAATGCTCTTTCATAGGATGACACTATATATATATATATATATATATATCAATGCTGAAAATTATATAAATATATGTTGGATTATATAAGCATATCTGTTTGGTAGGTAATTGTCTGCGTTAAGACAAATACACAAACATGTACGTGTATATATATATATAATTCTCTGTATTGATATATACATATGTGTGTGTGACAAAACGAGCGAAGACGGGTGTAGTACTCAATGAATAAGTTAGTGATCATTAACAACGGTTAAACCCGGCATTTCATCGAACTTTAGAATGATCGAAAGACATAAGCAAGTGAAAAAAAAAAAATGAGGATACTGGATTTCTAAAATCATTGAATGTTATTTTTCAACTGGACTTATGAACATGACAATGATTTCATCTTGGAAGCATCACAAATTTTGTAGAATTTTCGGAAACACTAAAATCAACAAAAAAATATATACTAAGCAAGATTATGAACAATATTCTTTCTCCGTATCATATGCAGGAAAAAAGAGATATCTAAAATTTAGTGACACTGTTGAGTTTCAACCCTACGATGACAGTAGCGATTATTTAGTTTTTTTTTTTGTTTAAAGTTGAAAAGGAGTTAACCAGTCACTGCTTGAGTATTTATGGTAACGCTCGTTGTAGTTGAAGAACTTACAGTGTAAACAACAATTGTTTACTAAATTGAATCATTACCCGGCATCGAAATGAGCAGAGTTTTCGAAAGTTTTTTTTGTTTTTTTTTTTAAATTATTCGATTTTACTTATGATCCAGTCATTTATTTCTTTCAAATAATATTGAAGCTCTAAGTTCATTCACTATGATTAAAGCAACATTTTCAGTTTTTAAATGTTCGTAAATTTAATTAGCAGGGTAATGGAGTATATTTTCTGTGTATTACATTTGTTCAGTGAGATAACCATTAAATGCAAATCGTTGGGTAGCCTCCCTTATTTATTGGTGTATGTTTACTTTCAGATGCATGCATGTTTTGGTGTCTTCTGATTGAACATAAACAAGAAAATCTGGAGAAACATAGTGTTTTTAGTATATTTTGAATATAGTGCAATAATGCAATCATTCTAATAAAGTTTGTTTATCGTTGCACTAAACCAGTTTAAGGTGTGAGTATTCTAGAGAGATCCGTTCCGGTCAGGGAAAATGTTCAAGTGATGATCTTGACGGAAGGGATCTTTGCCTAAGCAAAGATTTTTTTAAAGGAGTACTTATAAGGATAGATGCCGTGCCCCAGATTTGGTGATATTTCATTTGAAAATATACATGTATTTATATAAGTGAACAATTTATTTAGTTCATCTATGAAATAAATTGATTCCTACTTCTTCTTTAGTCCCCTTAAATTTTCCTGAATTACAAGTGTTTATGATCAAACATTCTCCTTTAAACTTTGATGGGGAGAATGTCCATTTGATGAAACATAAGGTGGAAGCTGATCAAGAATATAAAAAAAAAATGATGGGCATTACAACTCACGAAGTGAATCCCTAGAGATCATATGCAAAATTATCACCAGCAAAATATAAGGTTGTGTGACAAACTAGACATGATCTGGCGAATGTTTGGAAAGGACTTTGTCCATCGGCAAGTACTAAAAGGCTACTGCTGTTGTTAATGATAACAATGATGCGGATGATAGGGTGGTATAATGACAAAGTTTAATGGGGATGAAATTCACATGACTTTTGTTGGTAATGGAAATGTGATCCTAGTTATTGAGGGAAAGAACAGGGCTATATCTAGAAAAGTCCTATGAAATAAGTTGACTAAATATTCGCCCTTAGTAGGCATCTGAACTGCTTGGTCTAGTGAATGCAAATATTTTACTCCATTTTATGGTGACTGCTTGATGGAGGTAACTCAAAGAAATACATCAAATATATAAATGTTACTACTAAACTATTGTGTAAAAAAATCACAGACATGCAGTTTTCTTTCGCAATCAAAAAAGTAGAGTGTCCCTCTAAAAGCTGTGTATCCGTGTAAGTTAACTCATCAAATAGAATGGATGCCCATTCGTATTCACTGAAGTCGCTTTCAAGTAATCTTCCACATCTTCAATTGGTTGCTTTGTTCTCTCTCAGTTGCTTGAACTCAGCTAGTTTAAAACGTTGCAATAGTTTAGCTGAGTGACAAATAGCACTGAAGGAACGTCTGCCCTTGTGACTGTCTACCGATTTCTCTTCGTTCCATCCTCTCACTCCTCCTCCCCAGCCCGAACATCCCCCCTTTCCTCCTAATCCAATCGATGGCCTTTTGATTTTTGCACCCGGCGGGTAGCATACGGATAAAACTCTTCTCCTGTCTGGCGCAGCGGCAACTCTCTGTATCTAAATACATTAATCATTTGCTTGCAAATTAGAATTCCTTTTGTAACTACTTTTATCAAAGGAAACGTCGACACAGAGGCAAAATGCTGCAACAACGGACGCGAGCCACACAAGAGACGGTTTGACTCAGTGAAATGAAATTAGTGGTTCAATCTGAATATAATCTTTAATGTCCACTGTATTCTAATATTTAGTGCGATCGGCAATCTCTAAGGGTTACAGACATGACTTTCTCCTCTGTAGACAAACACACACAGAGAAAAGAACGGTCCTGTTCATACAAACTCATAAATTCATGCACTTTTACTTTCTTTCCAGTCATTAAGAATATTTTATATACGACAATATGAATAAGATTGGATGCATGTAGTGTGTATCAAGAGGTGCGACCAGGATATTTAAGGAATTAGGCCATGAGGAACAAATACGCTCACACTTGATTGTTGTCCCCCTTTGCACATGTATACAGCCATCCAAAGTGTACTGCTCACAAAGAGTGGGAGCAAAATTCTGTACAACACTTACCTCGTAGGTACTGTTCAAATCCTCTGAAATTTTGAATAGCAAACAACTACATTACAATTGCATAATATTTTCATTCAAACACACACATACACACATATATATATATATATATATATATATATATATATATATATATATATATATATATATATATATTAATATATATATAAATTGTGTCATCCACAGACACCTGTTTCGTGGTATTATAACTCTTCAATGAGGCTATAGACTAACCATTATCCCATCCAGTGCCACGAGGCAAGATTGAAACCTTCGCTCCAGACCCTGAGGCCAGTATCCTACATCTACGAAACTGGACGGTCAGTAAAGTTGAATATAAGCAATATTTTTATATCAGCCATTTCCCCATCCCTCAGAGTTCTCTATTCCTCTGGAAAAGCATAGCATATGGTTACAATGAACGAGTTGTATTTATAAATATATATTTTACATTTCATTTAAAATTAATACTACTCTTCTATTTTGTATCTCGATACATCAACAATTCTATTTATTTTCATTTAAAACATTAAGAAAACCGGACAGGTTGGACAAAACCTTGATATATCGTAATACCCTTTTCATCTTCATCTGTGTTATTGTTGCTATACATTGTTATATTGCTGATGGAGTTTTTCAATATCTTTGATCTTATGCATCAACGAATGTGAAAGTATAAAGCAAAGTTAATTTTATATTAATCCAATCCATGTTTAGAATGATGATTTTGGCATCTTAGTTTTCAGTATATGGTTAGATTTAGCAGTTGTATCGACTTCTAATAAAGAACCATGACACAATAAAAATAACATTTCAAAGGAGAGTTATTTTAATCCATTCGGACTTTCTTTGCAATGAAAATATTTTTGGTTAACAATAGAAGGATGCCTGAATAAGAGTAGCTAAGGGCATTTCTTCTATCGATGCTGACAAATAACACGTAAATGACCAATCCTATTGAGCAAAACGACGCAATAGGATATCACTGTTCTTTTTTGTCTTCTTTGACAAAACACTCCGATATCTGCCTATAAAAAGATCTGAATGTTAACCGGGGAAAAAAAATCCTATTTTTAATCTTTATGTTTGAACTTCAAGTTCAGCTTTGGTTTGCTGGGAGACTTTTCTTCTACGTAGAATACTGAGGGGTATTATCCGTAAAATTTAGACTTTAATATTAATTCTGCCCTTCTTGCAAAGGTAGGAAAAAACACATACTAAATTTCCATTCATTTAGATTCTCTAATATTCATTCAAATATTCATAGTTGATTTACACAGTGAACACGTGATATTTTGTTTTAGACGATTAAATTCGATGGCATATAGACCATCCTAATTTCATCAGAAAATATCAATGATAAAAAACATTTCTGGAATTCCCCTCAATTATCTAACGGGATTTTTTATTGCATTCTCTCAAATATGGTAATATATTATCAGGAAATGGTCCATTGTTGTGTTATTGTAATTGCTGTTAGTGCATCAGTGGCTAATTAATATGTTATGACTGTGGGAGTTTTAAGTAATGTTGTCGTCTAGTACTATAGAGGCCCTTTGTTTTATTGGTACATGTCACACTGAATTTTCCCCATAAATAGCTCACGTAAGATTATCATGTATGGTTTTTTCAATATACATTTTCACACGTCGCTCAGGATTCCTCATGAAAACACGTTGATTTGTTTTATCAATCTTTCTTATGTTAACTGTTCTGAATACCCCGACTCTTTCAAGCTCAATATATATATATAAATATATATATATATATATATATATATATATATATATATATATATATATATATATATATATATATATATATATATTAGACAGGCTTTTAGAATTTTTACTTTCTTGTTGTTTAGTGTTTCTCACACTATTCATGCTGACCCTGAACCCAAAAACTTTTGGCCAGGCAACCTTTTTGGCTGAAAAATAAATTCTGTGTATCTTCGTTTACTCCCATCCAATAGATTTTACTGAATGACACTTTAACCTAATAATCAGTACAAGAATTCGACGTAAACAGACTGTAATACGTCAGACATTTCTATATATTCATTGATGCTTTAAAATCGCCAACATTCTCTTTTGAATTTATAATACATTTTTTCTCACCTTTTCCGCAATTTGGGGGGTTTTCAACCACCCCATTACCCTCGGTAGCATCTTTCATTCCTTATTTTGCTCATGGACAAAAAATTTTGCAAGTACTGTTCAGTCTGAAAGATATATTTATCTTATGAAATGTCCGTATAACATTAGAAAACAAGCAAATATCTCAAGTATTTTTGCTTGCTCATAACCCGTTCTCTCTCTTTCTCCATCTCACTTTTCCTACCAACTTGATCGAAGTGGATGTTTTGTTCGATTCTTTGACAGGCCAAATATTTCAAAAATTAAACTCCAATTCATATCACCTTGATTGAAAAACTAACCAACATCGAAAGGCGTGTTTCGACGAGTGATAATTGCACATTTAATCACCAGAAAAAAAACAAGAAATCATTTACATTGCAACTCCGACAGCTGCAATGCTTAAATAACGTAACATTTACTTCGACGAATATAATCCCAATCTCAACATAAGGATGACGATCATCTTTCAGAGTCGACTTTAGGTTCAGTTCTAAATGGTGTACTTGCACTTGAGGGTCTGAAGTCATGACCTGTACTTGACTTGGATATCATTCAAGTGAAAGGAAATTGCGCACGTGATCAGCCTTGAACTTTAGTCATTCTTCTCTGTCTGGGTCCTGAAGCAAGACACAGTCAACCACTGGATGAACAAGGCGCTCTCTCCACGCTATACGAAGCGTTGCCGATTGTCGTCTTTCTACCAATTGAACTAGCTGTCGGTTTTTGCTTCGTAGTCCACCAAGTCAAGTGAGGGTTTGGATTTTCCCAGGACTGGATTGAGAGTTTTCCTTCTCCTACATTTGCAGCTAAATGAAGGCAAAGATTATAGCTGTTTGCCCATATTTGAAGAAGGTGAGGAAACGGGTTCATGCCTTCACCTTTTTTTTTGATTGAACAAATGCAAATAGCTTCGTTATATTATTTTCGAGATTCAATTTGCACAATGTTTACGGAGCTACCAAGTCAACGTCGACTCATTCATAAAAACTTTCATGTTCATGACGTTTTCCCCAAACCCAACCTGCCTTTCTTGGGTCTTGTGAACGAACCCTGGGAGAAATACGCGACTATCTCAACTCCCCAAAGAATTTTCAAGCACCGAATTTACATTTACGAAGATTATAATGAATAGTGATTGTTTTTTTTTTTTTTTTTTTTTTTTTTGTTTGTGTGTTTTCTCCTTTGAATTCCTCCATACATACTCTGATTTGCTTATGAGAAGGGAATACAGTTACTGAAAGCTACTTTTCGCTTTTACGGGGAGAGGCAGAAGGCAGAATAGCATCCAGCATTTTATTTTGTTGCTAGCGGTTAAGGAAGCTAAATATGATATCCCATTTTGTAAGGAGAATTACTTATTCGTTCAGAACAAAAAGCTAACATAAATATCCTCACACCTGTCGCTTGGTGCGTATCGCGTGGAAGAAACTTTTCGTTCCTTCAGTACTTGATATTTTAACTGAATATTATAGACGAAAGGAAAATTTTCTCTTTCCCTCCCTCTCCCTCTCTCTCTTCATCCCACCGATCTTTTTTCTCTTTTCCCCTCTCGTTCGTCTTTCCTTTCTGCCTTTCACTTATTCAACAGAAAGGTGAACACTAAGGACGTGCTTTTATCTGATTCGTTAGTTCTTTTATGAATCCAAAGTCACTTTGCGTGCATACAAGATAAAATAATTTCATTTCTCTTATCGTCAGAATGTCATTTTTTTATTGTCAAGTCGTTGCCTCTTGTTTTTTGTTTTGTGTGAGTGTATGTTTGTAATCTCATTTTTTCTCTTCCTTCCTATTTCTCGCCTCTTTCTCATCCAAACTCCTCCAAATGCTTATTTCACAATCTCAATTTCCTTGAGATTGCTTTCACTTACCTTTGCTAAGACATTTTCATTGAATGTTTTTTTTTTTTCGTTTTTTGTATACGTCCATTCTATCCCGAATTACTTTTTCTGTAGAATGTTTTCCATTCTGATATTTCTCGGTCCTTAATTGATACAATTGCACTGACGAGTCTTTTTCACGTTTTTTTTTTCACAGCAACATCATTATCAACCTCATCATCATCATCTATATACTGGAGAATATCCTATTCTAAAATTTTGGTCCACTATTTCACTGCATTTGGAACCTGAAAACAAGCGTTTCCATGCAGTTAATCATCCGTCGAATTTTCTGAGTTTTCTGTTTTCTAAAACATTAAGCAAACGAACGTAATGCTCGCTTTAGCGTTGCACAATAAAATTCAAGATTGGTCCTGATTCAAGTGACACGTATCAATGAATTCTCACTGGACTCTTCCGGGATCTCACAAACGGAGCAGGATCTAACAACGAAGTTCCTCATCCTGGATTCTCATGATACGGTCATTTTCCAAGCCAGTAAAAATCTTAATCAGAATGAATTTTTCTTCGTCGAGTCTTAAACAAAACAGAAGTTAATAATGTTCTCTCGTCAAAGAAAATAAGCTTTCGGTAGCTAAATTTAAAATGTGATTTAATGTCGAACCGGTCTTTCGGATTGTGATCACACTTGGCTTCTGAGAATCTGGACTCTTTAAGTGATAACAAAAGGCAAAAGAAGGAAATAACTCATCGACTTACCCAATTGATCATCCCCAACATGAAAAGCTGCCAAAAGAAGCTGGTCAGGTGACGGTTTCTACCTAGTAACCAGCCATACCAGTTATTTTAAAAATTTTCACTTCAATACTATGAAAAAGCTCGTATCAATGGACAGCAAATTGATATTATCATCATTATCATCATCAACGGCAGCATGTTAGCGTCAGTCATTGAACATAGAACTTCCTCAAGATTCAACAGACCTTTCTATCGTGGGCTTCACTGCGCCAGTACATTCAGAATTTGTCTAGCTCGTCACACAATCTTTCTTTCTGTCGGGCAGTTTTACTTTGCCCGCTGGGGATCCATATTGTGAGTCATGATGTCAAGCAGTTGTCTGACATTCATGCCACTTGACCAGCCAATTGCTATTTGTGTTTTCCAATGCATTCTATGATTCCTGTTTTTCCTCTAATATATGGTGCAGTCTTGTAATCTTTCCATGTGATGTTGAGCACGTTGCATGGTTCCAGGTCAATCCCTTGGGTACGTTCCATATTTCAGCTACATAAGTGACTATCGGGCGAATGCATTGGTGGCATACCCTTCTTTTTAATACTAATGGGATTTAATTGTCTTTGAAGCTAGAGCTTGCTCTATCAAAAGATTGCCATACTAGAGTGATCTGGTAGGTTTGAGAGAATCTACGGTCGTATTTCTAGGGAAACCCACTCACTCTTTTGGAAGTTTCCCGGGCTGCAGAAGATATAAAAATATTTGAATTTTTGGATGGATAGTACAGGGATCAAATCTTCCAGATTAAGTTTTCAGGGTCAACTGTTCAAGATTAAATGCTCAAAATCAGTGCTGAGGATCAAATATTCAGGATGAGGTGTGTAAGATCAAGTGGTCAGGGTCAAGTGTTCAGGATCAAGTGTTCACGACTGAATGTTCACAATCAAATGCTGGGGAACAAGTATGAGCACGATATCACTATTTTTTTTTTGTTTGAATACAAGTATCCACCATTGTTTGGGAGTTCACTGCACGTTATTTCCATTTTATGAAAAACCTTTATCTGTACATTTTTCGGTAAACGAATGAAATCCAGAAAAGATCATTGCTTTCACTGGGAAAGGCAAAAAGCGGATATAGCGCCATTTTTTTCAGTGAGCCGTTATAGAGGCAGTGCAAATGTGATGTAATCCAGGCATTGAGCATGAAGCTGTTCTGTGAGATCTTTGCTACCGTTGAGAGTGCTATCATGAATGCAGGGAAGAGCATACACGTATAAGAGAGCTTTACAGGTTATTTAGAGTGTCTTGAATCTGTACGATAGAAAAATGGGTAAGGCTAAATAATTTTGCAAGCTATCGAATACCTAATAACATCTACAGCAAACGACAAACATCGACCTTTGACATCGAACTAGGCAGACACAAAAGGTCATTTTAGGGGGATGGGGGTCAAAATACAGTTTTTAAAAATTCCATTCAAATTAAAAGAAATTGCTGCTTTTCTTTTCGCCATTTCAGGTCACAGAAGGTTTCATAAGACGTTTTACTCACAGATTGCAGAAGAAACCTGTATTCCTTTCTTGAATCTCAAATACCCCTCCCATTTTTTGCAAATGTCTTCGAGGCTGTTTTAAGTGCTTCAGTAACTATAGCTACAATTGTCACTTCTATGCTCTACATCACAAAGAAAAAAAAAAGACTCGTTGACAACCAATGCTACATAATTCAATTTGCCTGGATATTCAGCCATAGCTCGCAGCAGAAGAGGAGAATTCATTGCTTCCCAAGTTCATTAGTGTTAAGTGAACACAAACTGTTTCAGTCGAAGTTTGAACCAACGCATTCTTAGTTAAAATACCTTGTCTCTGCTCCCGAGCCTTAATTGATTTTTTAAAAGATAACTTTCCAGATAAAATTTTATTTATTTCCATTTTTTTCTCCTTTCCCAGTTACGTATATTTATGATTATTACTATCGTTTCTCTCTTTATCCTTCACTTTATCTCGATCCATTCATTCTGAATCCAACTCATTTTCCTCTCGTAATTCGTTCAAAATATCAGGTAAGTCTGGTAAAAGGCCACTGTAGTTGGACAGCTAGTGAGAAGCGATCTCACTGTTTATCTCCTTAGGTTTTAACGAATCTGAATTGTAGAGTCGGGATTTTGACAGACCTGATTGAAGCAATGTTTCGCACAAAAAAAATCTGACCGTGGTGCAAAGAATGGACTGTTATTGGGATTGCAACGGTAACACAGCACACAGGCTGATTTCAATTACGTTTCACTTTCGACTGATCTAATCAACGGGTGTTTCACTGTTACCACATGCGCAGTGAAGTCCCTCAGTTTGGTTGCAAAGTTATTCCGAGGCCCAAACAACCGTTTTCCGAAATACACAAATTGGCTTGATACTTTCCGACCATAACTCGTATAATGTGTTGAATAAGAAAAAAGACAAATCTATGATTTTATATCGGCCTAGTAATTTTAGTTTAGTAAGGGAAAGTTCTGAATGGCTGTTGAAATGTTGGAAGAATATGCTTTGCCAATATTCAAAAGCCAACTTACTTTCGAATTGATCTATTTTTTTAAAATTTTGATTCGAACAGTAAACTAGGAAATAAGCAATCGTCAGAATTTCGGAGCAGTTCTGATATGCTACTTAGGAAGCAAACCTGTAAGTCAAGGTTGTTCGGAGCAAATATCATATTTGAATTTAGAAGGTATGAAATTTCTTCAGATCCTTTTGTTTACTTTAGAATGACCTTATAGTTCAGTAGGTCAAAGCTAAAGTTTAAAACTGCTTAGATTTCATCAGTTTCAACATATCATAGATAAGTGACTGAACTCGACCAAATCGAAGGTCCATTGTTGCAGACTGAAGAAAACAGGGCAAACTACACTGCTCATTAGATAGAGAGATTGTTAAATATATTCGATCGTCCTTTATCTCACTTGGTAACCTACATATTGGATGGTGTCTATCAATGTTCTTAGAGCAAATGGATTTGAATTTATGTATTCATATCGACAAACCATGTGGAAATAAAGGGATTAATATAAAATGACAGGTAAACAGAGGTTTTATGTTTTCAGACGAGATCAACAGCATGAGGAAGATTTCAATTGCTTACAGTGAGCCGGATAATTTATCTATGAAAGTGAATTAACTGAAAGTGACGGATGAAGTTCTCGTTTCTATATAAAGAAGACATTAAAAAGATGTTAAACAATAAACGGGTTAAATGCTGACATTTTGATTGGATCAGACAGGAAGTGCATTCGGGAAAGGTCGATGAGTGTGTGTAAGTTTAGAACATTTTGTATTGAGTAATGGAAACTGATCAAGAGATCAATATTTTGCTTCTTAATGGACAAATATATTTCACAACCACTTCTGTATATACTTCTCTCTCTCTCTCTCGTTCCTCTCTCTCTCTCTTGTTCCTCTCTCTCTCTCTTTCTTTATATATATATATATATATATATATATATATATATATATATATATATATATATATATATATATTCTAAAAAGCTTTACAGTGTTAAACACTAAATATTAAAAAAAACTTCGAAAACTTTTTTCGTGTCACCTCAATACCTATTTCTCAATAACTGTCAATGCAATTCATATATTTTTCTTCATATATATATATATATATATATATATATATATATATATATATATATATATGGAGTAAATGTTTCGTTACACAAATACGTTTATGTTTTGTTCTATTTAGGATCTTTCAGGCGAATGATTTGATTAATTTTGAATCCCCATTTAGGACGTTTTGGAGATTGTGCTTATAATCCAAGGGTGGAAAACCTTTTTCATTCATGAATATTTTCTTTTTCTTTTTCTTCCTCCTTGTTTAGTTATCAATCAAAACTTGTTATGTTTTCCTGTTTCACACTGTGGAGATGTTCAACTGTCTGATAAATATAAATGATAAATTATCATTATGTTCTGTAGACATTATCCTTATCAGTATGTAGTTAAAATATCAGCTCTTTGTGATATGTTCCATCCGCGGGCGTATTCTAATCTCACTCAAATCTTTTTCCCAGTGTGAAGGCTCACCTTTACAACACCCCAGTTGGTTCTTCAATTATTCTTGGTCAGGAATACTACTGTATATCTAAAATAATTTTGAAAAGGTTATTAGATATAAAGTGACTGGAATAATGAATAATAATAATGTTAATAGTTATGCTGCTATCACTATTGCTACTAATATCGAGGCAAATGAGATAGCTATGGTGGTTGATTTTCTAGTATATCTGTATACAGGCGTTGAATTATGTTTTTTTTTAAAGGAAATTTTGTGCAGTGTCAGAAGTTCAACACCCGTTCATTTTGCATATCCAATAATTTTGCTTTTTGTCTTTTTGTTCTTTTTGCAAGGGTGGGGATTTCAAATTTCTTATCAGGCATAAGGAAGATTGGCTTCAAATGTTCTAGCATATGTATCCTAGTTTCAATATCTTTTATTTTACAGTGTGTGCAAAATTGTTATCACTTAGTCCTCAATAATATATTGACAGTTATGTGGTGTTTTCGCATTTTTCATTTTTATATCATGGTCAGCTGGTCTAAGTTTAAAGGATGTTTAAAATATCATCCCTGGGATTACAATTGGTTTTGCAAATGGCAACCGTTTTCATTCATCCAATTAAAATGTGGTTCATTCACGTTTCCTCCATTGGTAATATTTCTAATTACTTTGTTGTCATGTTTTAAATAAACTTATTAAAAATAGCTAATTTTCAGTTCGTTCTCATCAAATATTTACACAATGGGTTGCATGAGGGAAGTGTTCTTTTTGTAAAAGTGTTCATTTTGCATTATATCTAAATTTTCGGTGAAAAGGCTGTCCTTTAAGGCCGTAGTGTATTTATCCATGAAATTGTTGAATATCGTTTCGCTTGGAGAGTCGTATAATAGCTTTACTGATCTGGGTATCAATTTAATAATTTTCTTCGAGTGGTTAAATCTTGTGTTAATAAATGTATTTTCTGAATTTTCTTTTCTATGTGGTTTGTGGGTGATATCATTTGGATTAAAAGTAACAACTAAAAAAATGTATAGTTTTTGCGTCGGCCTTAGTTTCATCTCTTGTGATATATTTCTTATTTTTTATTTTTTTTTTTTGCGTAGCTACTTTCAGCAATTAGTAAGCCGTCATCCCAGCAGCATCCTATATTTTTAGAGTTTAGTTTCCTGGTTAGGTTGTACAAAATCTACAAAATGATCAGGTTCAACATTGCTGATGAATCGAGAATGCCCATAGAAACATCAAAATCGCTGATATTGTTTTTTTTTAGCCCATTGTTCCTCATTATTGATCATTACCGTCCGTCTACACTTTGATTATTTCTATTTTTTTAATAAACTTTTGTGTAGATCTTTGCAATATGTATATCAGGGGGGAAACTCATATTGTTTGGATATTTTCTAAAACAGGTTTGAGTATTGCATTCTCCGTAGAGTTGAATTTCTGTGGCTAGTTCAAACCATCAAAAAAGAACAATAATTTCGCACCAACGTAACAAAAACACACACACATACACACACACGCACACACAAACACACATATATATTATTATTATTATTATTATTATTATTATTGTGTCATCCACAGACAGCCGTTTCGATGTATTACATCTTTTCAGTGTGGCTATAGACTTTCCATTATCCCATCCAGTACCGCAAGGTAGATTCGAAACCTTCACTTCAGACTCGCAGGCCGATATCCTACATCTAGAGTACGAAACTGGACAGGCTGGATTTAAGCAATATATATATTTACACTGAAATCCCTTATCCACTAGAGTGCTCTATTCCTAAAGAAGAGCATTGCATAAGCTTACGATGGATTAGTTACCTCACTTAAGAGTGCTCAACCCTGAATAGAGGAGCGAACGCGCGCATGTGTGCGTGTGTGTTGTGTTACAATGTGTGAAGATAATAGTGTTTTTTGCTATTTTAAGCATCGATGCTTTTTTGCAATAATCTCTTTTCAACTGCGTTCATGAGTTACACTGTTTCAAAGTGCAAATCCCGTTCTATCTATTTAACTTAGCACTTTTGTTCCATTAGTTCATGAAAAAGACCTGAAGCAGCAGGAGCCTGCTTACAATGTCCACCAAATATTTGGCCAAGGAGCTGTCGACAAATGTTAGGATCAAAATTCGTTCCTGAAATTTCGAAACGAAGAGTCTCAAAGATGGAGAAAGCCGTAGACGCTTATTCGAGGACAATCATTGCAGCAAAACGACACAAAACTCGAGTTTTTTCTAGAACTGAAAATTGACCATTCAACAGTTGTTTAATATTTGCAACAAGATCGGTCAGTTGGTGACGCACGAACTGGAGGAAATTTTTAAAAACGCCTCTACGAAGTTTGCTCTGCGCTTCTTTTGACCAAAAACAAAAAAGATCTATTTCTTGATTGCATCCTGACATGTAACGAAAATTGGTCCTTTTATATAATCAATGGCGTTCCAAGAAGTAGCTGGACAGAGGTTGAACAACGAAATTCTTCAAATAACAACACCAACATCAAAAGAAGACTATGGAAACTACTTGATGGTCAGCAAATAGAATCATCCATCACTACTTTTTGGATTATGGTGATACCATCACAGCAAAGAAACGTTGCAATTTAATCGACAGAAATGCTCGAATTACTGCAATGTTTACGTTCAATATCGGTCAATCGAACGAGACTATTCTCCTTGACAACGTTGAAGCGAATGACCTCACAGAAATTGACCGAACAAGGCACACGAAACTCGATGTCATCCAGCTGACACACCAAATCTTTTTCCGATCGACTATACCTTTTTCATGCATTTCAAACACATCCTTCAACGGGAAAGTCTTAGGACAAATGAATTCTTTGAAGATGATCTGAGCTGTTGTTTGTTTGTCAAGTTGTAGCTCAAGACGTTTCTTAAGAATTAATTGTTTTTTTTTGCCTCAGAATTATGTTATGGACTTATTTCTGGTTTTTACGATTGTGTTTATTTTGAAGGTACTTATTTTGATCATTACGTTTTATCGTGAGCTGAGATATACTGTTTTAATGATGGAAAAACGCTATTATTTTTAAACCAACATAATATATGCTGAATGGATGAGGTAGCTATGAGACTTTAACATATTTCAAACGCTGATTGATAAAATGTGTAGGCATCGTTTAATTTGAAAAAATGTTTGAACATATATCAGAAAATGGTAAAACGTTCAATAAGAATTTAGCAGTTTGCTTTTGTTTTTGTTTTTTCAAGCAAATAGGGAGAGTTTTCGAATGGAAAATTTTCCACTTCTCAGTTGAATGTCATGCAAAAGATGAAGCTGCTAAGAATATGAAATTACACATATGGGTATTGGTACAATGCTTTAGGTAAACAAGCAAAAGAATGTGGCCAAAAAAATTAGGAGATGTCTGGGAGAAAAAAAAAACACCAATTGATGGTAGCCATGGTTGCGAATGATGCTAAACCTTCTGATGCGAAATTTCTTGCAAAATAATTGTATCAATTAAAACAGGATCAAATATGTCAAGAGTGACTAATAAGACTAATCACAATAAATATGTTCCAATTGAAACGAGAAAAGCCCAAACTTCCATACGTGGAGACACGTTATTAAGCTAGATCAACATTAAATCATATCAGTGTTCTTTTGCTATGAAAAAACATACATGAAGGGTATTCTTACTGTCTGGTACTAAGCTCTGTTCAGCGTACCAAAGACGAGAGCTCCCTGGTAAAAAGTTGGTCAACATTCACTGGCTACGTGTTGCTTTGTTATCCTCTATGGTTTCAGAAAAGGTCACGATAATGAAACACCCGATGAGAAAAGAATTCAATTGACGAATACATTTTCCGTGAACGAACTTGGAAGACTTTACTAAAAGACCTTGCCCCTTTCTCATAAATCAATTCAGGGAACTGAACATCCATGATAAATCTCGAGAAAATGCTATCATAGGAATCTAATTTTGTGCTGTACTTTCGTTTTTCTTTTTCCCATCCACACGCACGTACAATTAAAAAAAAGGCACACAACGTATAAATGTATGGTTGGCAGGCACCCATATACTCAGGTGTGGGAATTTTGTTCTCCATATATACTCGTTAACTTTTGGCACATTTCAATGAGTTCAGAAAAGAACATGAAGCAGCAGAAACTACTTGAAATATCAACCAAGTATTTGGCCAGAAAGCCGTCTGCAAATATGAAGAACAATATTGGTTCAAGGAAATGTCAAGGTGCTTCCATTGCATCAACTTGATATCAAAATAATTTGCAAAGAATAAATGGGAGACGTACTCTAAAACTATCATCTTTCCAACGAAGGGGGCAAAGTTTCAACTTCAATTTTGACCCGTAGATGAAGGTTTGCTTTTACTTTCAACCTCAAGGAAGAAAGATCATCCTCCTTAAGCGGAAACGATTTTTTTATCTGTAAGGAAAAAGCATCCCCTTTATTTTGCTCCCTAAAATATGAAAGACTTTCTCCACAAAATATCGGATAAAAGAAAAAAAACTTATAAAAAGTGTGATGAGATTATGGTCAGGTAAAAACAGATTAAAAAAGATCGTAATCATAAAATGGAACAAGATGAAGAAAGAAAGCTACTGAAAGAATTGTGACCAGAAAATGAAGTCAGATAAAATAGCCATTATAAACATTTTCTCATGACTGTACACGGATAAAAGTTTAGTTTAGCTCTATAGTCACGTCTCTTATTGAGCCTCATTATTTTTGCAGTTTTACAGTCACAAACAAATTTGCATACTTTTATACAAAAAAAAAAACAACGTTAAAACGATTTAGATACTGATTATGATGACACGGGGATGGATCGATAAATCCACAACCGGACACATTGTATTTAGCTGATTTTCATTCTGAACATATCCTGCATAGGTTTCGATCTCTGATCCAAGTACTCTCAACTGCATCAAGTTCATTGGCAAGGGAGGAAAATATTCGGGAAATAAAGAATAAGTGTTGTGCAAATTGAATGCCTTTTCAATAATCGGGCTATGGACTTATTAATGTACCCACATATAACTACCTCTCTCTTTCTTTCTTCTTCCCCTCCTCTCTCTCCTTCTCCCTCCCTCCTTTCTCTCTCTCTTATTCTATATATATATACATAGAGAGATTCATTCCATCATAATTTCATCAAATTATTTTCCTTGGCCCTCCGTGACCTGCTATCATCTTTCACATAAACAGGGTATTCCATCATGAATAGAGTAATTTTTCGATACTTTCAACTTTCCAGGACTCTAACTACCGAACGAGAGTTGCATGAAGTATAACGACATGTCACGAGTAGCCTGCGTATGGCATAATTTCTCATTACAGCTCCGCGATCACTTAATGCGTGTTATTTGCAAGTTGAGTACGAACCTTATCATGCAGCAGAATTACCAGTCAAATTTACTGTCCCAAAACCGTATATTCTCTCCTAACACGTCATTTGAATAATTTGACTGATTACTTGTAATTTGTGACAAATATTATGGGCTGCTCTTGAAGTATCTCTCTTCAATTCTTAAGATGATTTATTAGTTTTCAGGTGATAAGGTCTTCCAGAGTATTTGGATATCTGCCCTAGTGCAACCGGTTCACATATTACTTTTGCATGATGCTAGACCCTAACCAAGGCACTACACGTGTGGTGTCGAGCAAGACTAAGCCAAACTAATATAGATAAGGTTGTTGCTTGATTGTTTGGTCGTGTCCGAATGTTTTTGAGGTCAAGCTACATCAGATATTTCTTTTTTGACAGCCTATTGGGCAAGATAGATCATTGGGCAATGCCTATCTACTCCTTTCGTATGAAATTAGAGTAATACGTGGGTTACTAACCGAAGTAGCAGGAGTGAATGTCTAACTTAACCAATATAACTTATCCATAATCACAATTGTCGAATTCTTTGCTGGAAAAGGGTCGAATTGCCTTTGACATGAATAAAATAAAAAGAGCCATTGATATATATATATATATATATATATATATATATATATATATATATATATATATATATATATATATATACATATACATGCACACACACGTACACACACACACACGTACACACATATATATATATATATATATATATACACATATATATATATATATACATATATATATATACATATATTGCTTTTTATTTGTTGATATTCAGGAGAAACCAATTAAATTATCTGAAGTGTCCCTTTCAAATGCAATAAAATTGATATTACTCAACGTTGAGAACAATAAACAGAGCCACTTGATGACAAACTAGTCAATTGTCATCTCTTCTAATGTCCCAACTCCTTTGCATCTTAACTTCTTCATCGTGAAATCTGGACCTTCCATCTTTTGTCTCTCTTATTCGCTTTTCCACGCAGCAAAATCTTGCCTCAGAAGAAACTGGATTGATTTTCATGACCGCAAACGCTTTTCATCGGGAAACAATACATGACAATTGCAGAGAAATTGACTTAGAATGCTAGAAAAGACCAGAAGAGACCTCATCTCTTGACGATGAAAATTCACATCGATAGAAAGCAAAAAATCGAAATTAAATTATTCAATCACATAAGAACAAACACTTGCGAGGAGCCGATCATGATTGTACATTGACGGCAAAAGAACTACAACGTCTGCTTCTTTGTCTCCTTCGCTCACCATCTCTCTTACTTAATCTAACTTATTTTCCATCAGTTGTATTTTCACAAAGCTCTATGTCAAGTATGCATGGTACTTAACGTCAACAGATTCCATTTGTTTCGGCCTCCTCACAACCGACAGCCACATTGATTCACACTTTTAAAGATTTTTTTTTAATATATAAATCCTTGATCTGGCCACTTTTAGCTTCGTTGTCTGAGATTATTTTAGAAACCATTAACCAAAACTGTCAACATCTTGTTCCTGTTGGACGGGCTGTTTGTCCGGCAATGTATGAATGCATGTATCTCGAATATAGACTGTGGCTATGGAGCTGGAAGGCTCACAATTTAAGTATTTGCTCCTTATTATGTTTAGAGAATACATTTTTATCAATTCCCTAATGGGGCTCCATTGTTGTTTCAATTTGCAATCTATGTTTACGCTAAACTGATCTCTTAGTTTTTGTCTGATTGTTTCTGCACTTGTTGTTGATAATTCAGACTTTTTAATGATCACTGCCCAATGAAAGGCGCAAAAGTAACTTATTCCTTGTTCATCCTATGTTCAAATTTTGTCATTGATTACCCCTAGCCTGGCATGCCAGGATACATTTATCACCAGACTGTTTCTGTTGAGAGACAAAACAGACCTGTCTTTTAAATTATCTTTTTTTTTTTTTTTTTTGCACTTTGTGGTGGTATACGTTTTAAATATTTGTCATAAATTTGATAGGCCAGATTATTTACATTGCAAAAAGCGATTTGATAGCAGACGCTAGTTGAATATATGAAAACAATAGAATTACTTGAAAGTTGTATCAAAATCCACTTCTGCGATGAAATTTCTGATTGCCTCTGTTTCTCCGCGTTTTTTTCTCATGAATTAAGTAGTTTAGTAAATACATCAAACTCACATTATTGCTGTAATCAGCTACTAACAATGATATTCACCGGTTTAAATGAATATTTTGATTTTCTTGAAATGTAATTCCTGATACTGAATCTTCAACTGCTCTCAAATATTTGCCAGAAAAGGTAAGATCTACTAATTTCGACGTTATCTTTGTAGATGTGTTAGTATGTGTGGATTGTATGAAGTTTCTTTGGAATTGAAGCATAACAAAATTACAGACCATAGCAATCTACTCTACGACTGAGGAGATTTGAACCACAAATAACAATCTTTTGAATAAAGAAAACTCTGTTAAAGACCACTGTATGGATTAACTTACCGTTTCGCTCATAGATAAAGATAATAGATAAAGATAAAGTATTTGAATAGGAGTAAGATGAGTACATTCAGATCACACTAAATTCTTACAGGAAAAAACTGACAAAAAACGACGAATATCTACAGAACAAATTGGAATCGCTTACCATTATGATTGTGTTTTGTTTTTTTGTTTTTTGGCGGGGGATCAATTCTGTGTATCCAGTAGACGGAGTAGAATTTTTATATATCAAAGTCACGTTAAATCATTTGGTAATCATTATAGCGCTTTTAGTGGCACATATAAAAATTGACAGGGTTTGATTGTTTAAAACAGAAAAATAATCAGTATAATGAGTTTTACCTTAATTGAAAACATTCTGTTGATTTATATGAAATGTAGATAATTAACAAGCCAAGTTTCATTTGTTTTCTCTCTGAGAGCTCTCAAAAAGATATATTATCACACATTATCTTCAAATTGTATTTGACTACATTCATTTTCAAGTTTTCGAGGGGGAAGCCTTTATCATACTTGATGACTTATCCAAGACAGATAATCAGCAGCCTGACTGTTGATATTCCAAGAAAAGAAATGATACTACTGTTTTCTGTCAGAATCACTGATTTCTGTCAGAATCACTGATTTCCTTGGAAATATAGTTTACAACCAGTCCGAGTGAAATATCTCAAGCATAAAGCCGTTTTCTCGGCGTGTGACAGAATATTGAGGGAAAAAAATTGTTTCAACCACTTGAGGCAAATTTCCAATGGTCGGAATAATGCCATCGTTTCCTACAAAGCTTTTCAAGAAAATGGTTCTCAATTTATATATTTAATAACACCAATCCCTATTGAATATTTCCAAGAAGGAAATTTATGGTCCGATATGATCATTTATCCTGAAAATTTTTTGCAAGTCCAACGCTTTGCTGTAGTTGACAAATATCGGCATATCATTAATGAATATGTCATGCAATAATACACGTCTCTTATGATTTACAAGCACCTGGAAAGAATCAACAAATAATTTATATAGATATGAACAGGGTATTTGTACTATATCAATGAACGTTGCAACGAACCTTTTTTTTGCATTATTGTCCTAAAATTTCAGAAAAAATACTCATTACATACAAGTGAGCGAGAAGTACAGTGTCTGTAGTCGTTGCACTTTTTTTATCGTTTTTCCTGCTTTTGAATTTTCACTTGATAGATTTCACGCAGTTTTTAGGATCTACCTTCAGTAAAACAAAAATCATGTGCAACGATCACACAGAGAATAAGGACATAACTGTCAAAATCGAAGATGCAAAACTGTGGAAAGTAGACCACTATATCTACCTAGGACAGCGAATGTCAATGAAACTCACGAAAGAGGAAGATATCAAGCGAAGAATCACCCTAGGATGGCAAGCCTTTGACAGAGCAAACTCAACATTCAAAAATAAGTCGAACCCACAAATCCTAAAACGAAAAGTATACAACTACCCGATAGTCACATATGGAGCTGAAACATGGAACCTAACCAAGAAACAGACCCACAGATTGAGAAACATGCAACGAGCACATGAGATAATTATGCTCAACCTCACATGGAGAGATCACAAGACAGCACAGTATATAAGGAAGAAAATAGGAGTCAGAGGCATCATAGAATCTATAAGAAAACTTGAATGATAATGGGCAGGCCATGTTGCAAGAATGGCAGACAACCAATGGACATCATGACTCACAACATGGATCCCCAGATATCACATGCAAAACAGAGGCCGACAAAATACAAGATAGAGAGATGAACTGGACAAATTGAGAAAATACTGGCCGTACAATGCTCATGATAGAGAATTGAGGCGACAGACATTAGAAGACTGATGATGAAAATGATGAATCCCCAAAGAAAATGTTGAGCTTTTTTTTTTACTTTTTAAAATTTCTAATTTCTATTTTATGTATAGATCAACTGATGCCAATTTCATGATTTTCTTTGAAGATTCCTGGTTATATTAAACGATCGTAGCCATCAAATATGGTATAAGGTTATATCTACTGTGTATATGTGCGTGTGTTCATGTCTTCGTGTGTTCACTTTCAGGTTTGTTCCAGCGCTCCTGGCTCTACTACTGTGTCCACAGAATTGTAAATTGGTGGTACTTTACTAAACCCATTTTAAAAGGACTTTTTTTTCGAGTTTGTTCGACCATTTGAACAGCTTATTCTGACAGCTAAAAAATCTAGATTCCCTGAATCTTGATATTTCTAAAATTTTATTAAAAATTCTTTCCAAGATGTTTTCCAATGAAAAACGCCAGTGATGTTTTAAACACATTTTATTCTGACCATATGACAATATGGTTGATCAGTCGCTGACTGGTGGCAAGTTCAGGAACGTTATTATCTACCACGGCGAACACCAGTATTGATATGTAAAGAGTTGATAACATAAACGTATAGATAAACTTACATGTATAGAAGCATTTCACTAATGATTTAAAGAAATCAAATTCAGGTAAAGCGGTGTGCACGTGTCAAGGGAAAGGTTTCAGTTTACATGATTTAACAAGTAGATAAACAATACATCTACAATCTTTATAGAAGCAGAGTGCACTCTTTTCCTTTCTGCTACATCCAAGTCTCCTGTATCCGCCACCCCAGCTTCAGACGACGACTTACCCTTTGAGAATTCAATAGTATGTTCAGATTGATGGTAAAACTTAGACAACAAATCACGTATACTGGGTCAAATATGTCCCGGCATGAATGTGTATTGTACGCATGTATATCATCATGATTTTGATTTCTGAAAATATTTAAAATCCTGGCAATAACAGCCTTGATATGTTAATCTTGAAAGGGTTTAGCTTAGCTTAATTATGTGTTGGACCTTGATAAAGGGGCAACAAATTGAGTAGAAAATTCCTATAAATGATCTGCATAGTTCTTGCTGTATAGAAGGGGTTGAGTATTTATAGGGCTGGGCTACCCAGCATCCGGTCTCTCATTCCAATTGGATGATACGCTTTGTGAGTCTCTATTCAAGTATGGTGTTTCATAAGCGCTCATGCCCGGTTAAATTTGTCTAATGCTTGATCAGCCGTGTATAATAAAATGTTCCGGCAAAACTAACTTTCTTTGTCCCGAGAGTACAATTCATACTATTAAGATAATGAGAAACGACACGCTGTTTGAATCTTTATTCGTTTCTCTATATGGGACAGATTATTTATTGCTTTTTAATTTAAGCATTTATCGATACTTAGCAATCTTTTAGATTATCATTTTGGTCAGATTTTATTTCACGAATGCTGACAATACCGTAGTGTGTTTTCACCCCGACGAATGTGTATCAAACAGACGAGTTCTCTTGCAGCAAAACAGTTTATTTCATTTGTTGATTATTGTACAGTTTTAAATATATGAATATTTTTTCCTGAATCTCATAAATCATTTTCTATACTATCAACGGGGAAGCATGAGCAAACACTGATAATTTCAATTCATTATAACATAATATTTATTGATTATATAAATCATATTAGAAATATACTTTTTCTCTCTCCATGATTCACACACACACACACACACACATACACACATACACACACAGATAGATGTATAGATAGATAGATGTTTCTCCCTAGATGTTTTGTAATATATCTTAAAATATTCTATTCGTCTATCTCTCCCCACCTCTCTCTCTCTCTCTCTCTCTCTATATATATATATATATATATATATTGATCACCCTGTATTATATCTGTTTTCTAGTATCAGTCTTTTCCAGAAATCGATCTTTCTTCCAATATAATTATATCACAATTTGTATTCCAATATACTATCTATCTATCCCTCTGAATATTTGATAGAGTTTGTTATGTCCCTTATAGACTTTTCAAAATCATATCTTATATTTATTCCATCCTCTTTTTTTCCCCGCCTCTCTCTCTCTCTCTCTCTCTCTCTCTCTCTCTCTCAATATCTGTAAACAAAAAAAACAACAAAAAAACAAGTTTTCAGTACAGGCAACGGATTCAATTAACCTTGTGATTATTTTCTGAGGATAAAACAATGAAGTTTTATTGATAGTTGCTTTCAATTCCCCAAACTGGTAAGAGACATTGATTACGATGAAATCAAATGCACTGAAGAACCTTGACATTAATTCCAAGAAGGCTTTCTCTTCCAAACTCTTTTCAATCAATTCAAGGTTTTAGGCCACCTCAACTGTTGACTTGTAGATAGATTGTTAGATTTAATTAGCCTGGATGGAATAAAAAATGTATTTGCCTTGCTCCTGAAGCGGGACATTTATCCAAGATTTCACTAATTTTGCTTCCGAAAGTTCGCCCTTATTTACTTGGATTGAAATACCCGGAAATGTATAGCAAATATAAAATTAACGGTCAGCATAATTAAGAATATTGCATGGTTCTTATTTTTAGAGCCGGTTTTTGGTTTGGTCAGATAATACTGAAACATGGAAGCTAACCAAAATTCAGATTCTCAAGGGAAGAAACTTGAAATGTGCACAACAGAGAAACGTATTTGAATTAGCATAGAGAGACCAGAGGATCGGGTAGTTTATCAGAGAGGAAAGGTAACATATAAATCATGAAATTCATTATAAATCGTGAACTGCTACAGGCAGACCCCGTAACATGAAAGCCAGACAACTGCAAGACATTGCGACAATTGGGGCTTCCCATAAACAAGATGGAAAATAAGATGCTTTAACGATTTAGATGAATTAATTCAGAAAATACAGGCTCCACAACACCCATGATAAAGAATTACTGTAGCAGACCCTTGGAAATGTTTATGTCCAACGACGAACGATAAAAGACTGATGGTAAAGGGATATTGGCACCGTGTCGGATCTCTGGGAAAGCCTCTGTCCAACAAAAAATGTTTGAACGGTGCTGCTGCCGCTGCCGCTGCTTCTGCTACTGCTGCTGTCGCTGATGATGATAATGATGATGATGATGCAAAATGAGTATTTTAAACATACAAAGAAACCTTTCTAGGTTTTAGATATTTTATAAAATGCTTTTCTTCGCATATCCTCAATCACCAGGTCGTAAATTTCGACCTTTTTCAGATGATTTGAATTCAGTCTTCAACATTTGTCCAGTATATTTTCTTTCTTTCTCTCTTTCTCTCTCCTCCACTCGTTAAATGTTTCATAGATTTTTAATCTCGTTCGAGAAATGAAAGAAAAAAAAGGGGAACGTAGTAGCAACTCCTCAAGACCACAGATCAAAAAGTACATTTTAGGCCATCATAGAAAGTGTAGGCCTGAACAGCGTGTTCAGGCAAAAAAGATTTTAGAAATAGTCAGGAACACATTAAGAATAACAAAAATGTTTCATCCAAAATTTTTTCGAAGCCCGAAGAATATATCTGCCGGAACGTTTTGATGAAAGCCTATTTGAAGGCACGTGTTCAAAAAATATGTCTATAAAGTTCTATTTTCGATGATACGAAATAATATAACGATAAGGTGAACCAAGATTCCCGGCAAGTAACCCTGCCTGAATGTAGTACCCAATCAAAAGATAAATGAATCTAATTTATTCAAAATTAGTTCTGCTGAATATAAACTCCTAACTCTTTTTTAGTTCACGTAGAAGTGCAATAAGATTTACTGCTAATATTAATATAATTTAAAACTTCAAAAACTGTCCTTCCAAATTGATTATATAAGTCTTTTTTCGGAAATTCATATGATTCGAGACATATTGATAGCTGATTGTTATTAAAAGTTATGGAATTAAAATTGACATATATGATATTTGGTTTTAGAAATTATAAGAAACGTCTAGACTGTGATATTTCACACAATGGCTTTTTCTTGCTTTCCTCATTCTCCTGGCTATTAATGCATTGTAATGCAAAGAGATACTACATTGAATTGCTGAATGAATTTGCTTGTCCTCTCCTTGAGATAGTGTCTTCAGATGCGTCCCCTTTTCACAGAATAAAGATTTATTGGCAAGTTATTTCTCAACATATTTAATATAGTGGTTCATTCAATTTTTAGCGTCCAATTAGTGATTAGCATTACAATGATCGAAGTTACAAACAGTGGACGCTTGTGATACCAGCACCTTCGGAGAGAGTCGTTGTATCAAATTTAACGTTATAATGTATTAATAACAACATATGTCATGAGAACTGGAAAATGCAAGGTGGAAATTTAAAATTTATGGCAAGCCCATTATTTACCTGTCAATTACGCAAAGAAAGATATAATAACCAATCATAGTCTTGCGAGAATATTTTTTTCTAAATGCCGTTAGAACAAGAATCGTTACTCATTTTTGTGGGAAATATCAGATTACATATATATACTTAGGCAAAAACTAAAAGTATCAACACTCTTAGGTACTTTTTCTTATATAGTTAACCTTTAATTTTATATATATAAACATCATACAAAGAATTTTTATGCTTTTGTGTTCCTTTGTTCGTTTGAAAGCATTTATTTTTCTGTACATTCTCAAGATCATACGACCATGCATGTGTGAACATGTCAGGCACCCTAATCTTTTCGATACATTTTCAAGTCGTTTGCCCCCTAAGTTAAGTAGGAAACTGACCCAAGCGTAATTGACAATAAATATGTATATTAATGTTGTACCGCCCGAATTTGCAAAGCGTTCAGGCAATATGTTAGTGAATTAGATATCTATTCTAGTTTCCCGAAGGACAAAAGGCACCAGTCTACAGCACAACAGTATTTTCTATTCTAAAATGAGGTCAAATATAGAGTTAAAGTTGGTTTTGATGGGTATGCATATATATATATATATATATATATATATATATATATATATATATATATATATATATATATATGTATACACGTGTGTGTGCGTTTGTGTAAGTGTATGTTCGTATATATATATATATATATATATATATATATATATATATATATACTATTAAGCAAATAGCTTTCTTGGAAGACCATTCCTCGAGGATAATCGCGTGAACTCTGTCCATAAAAGTGCCAGATTTCCGACAAAATATAAGACATTGTAAACAGGTTTTTCAGTCAAATTATCAGCTTCTCACGATGTGTGTGTATCTTCGTTCCACTGAGCAAGAGTGAGATATTATGTGCTTATAAATTTTTGTCGAAAACGAGTTCTCATCGAAAAGCACAAACGCTCTGTAAAGTTATAGATTGAGTATTGACAAATATACAATCAGATTAACCCAAGCCTGAACTTGTCTTTAGTATGAATACAAAGTAATATTGACATAAATATCGCTAACGGTTAGCATTACAAATCAAAACATACAGTGCTGGTCAAGATTAATAGCACGTTGTTTCAAAAAGCTTATAGATGGCCACAATATTTCTTTGAAGGCTTCCATCATTGACTGAAGGTGAGCAACAAAATATCAAAGGAAGGCACCAATATTACTGTCAAAGTTATATTTACATTTTCCCCATCTGAAATAACTACATGTAAGTTGAAAAAGAATGATGTTTGTTAAATCATTCTGGACATCCTGTGAAAATATTCTGACGATGAAATATTGTTATATTTCCTTTGTTTCTCCAGATATTGTACAGGTTAAAGAAACATTTCAATGATGACTCGCGGTCAAGTCAAGAAAAACCTCAACTGGCTTGAACTGATTTAAAAAGCTATGGTTTCATCGGATGAAAAGAAAAAGTAAACAGCATGTTTGTTTCTCTTGTGTGTCATATATAAGAGGGTAAAGAGGTCAAATATCAGTAGTGTGGCATGTATTTAATTGGCAACCCTTGATATTTCCCTTTTGTATATCATTAACGGCACAAAGAAAGATTAAGACTATTAAGCCTTGTTTGGCAACAGTATAGGAAATAGACAAGTCACAGTGTAAAATCATGGAAATACCAATATTTTGCGAGTCTCGTAAGTACCAGGCAGTTGACAGAGTAGGGAACATGTTTCCAAAATGTACTATGTGCAGGGTTCTGATGGAGCTTCGACGGTCCAATCAAACTTCGAGTGGATTGCAACGAATAGTTCAAATAACATGGACGGCTGGAATCACCCTTCACCATTCCGATTACTGAAAGAAACTTCAACTAAAAGTGGAGGGCTCAAACAAATTAAGCAATGATGATTACTTATTGGGGGCAGGACACTGATATCACAATGGAGTGAAGAGACCAGAACAACATTTAGAGAGAGAGACTCGTATTACGTGGGTCATTTAATGATTTAACTTGTTGAAAATATATATAAACATATAATATGCAGTCATTTATCTTATATATATATATATATATATATATATATATATATATATATATATATATATATATATATGTTAACTTGTTCATTCTTCTTGAAGTATTGGTATTCCTCGGGCAAGAATAAAAAAATCAATGTATTCTCTGAACATATATAGAGTCTGTAAAAGTCCACTTTAAGAGAGTAAAAAGTAATCAAATTAGACCCCACCACAAGAATAATAACGTTAAGGTAAGAATCGAAGACACCAAAAACAACATGTTGTGTTAAGTAAAAAATACCATGGGAGGCAATTTCAGTTGAGTCAGAAATCATAAATTTTTAACCTGTTAAAAACGCCAAGTCAAGGTCAAAAAACCAAGGTTTTGTGAAGGTTGCACTGGCTTTAAGATTGAGAGTAAATAGAGACTACCAATACTAATGACATTCGTCTGCAGGTTGTTGTGGATGTTACTTTGCCCGCTCCCCCTAAATTTATATTTGTTTTTACTTGTAATCCTGTGGAAACGAAAAAAATGAATTTATTTTCAAAATTGATATACAGTCTGTGGCGTCTTATCCAAAACGAATCGAGTAAGACTCTCAAATGACCAGTCAAGGTGCAGAACACTAAAATCTTTCAGGACAATTTTTGTGCCATTATATATATATATATATATATATATATATATATATATATATATATATATATATATATATATATATATATATATATATATGTGTGTGTGTGTGTCTCCGCCTTGCAGTACTGGATGGGATAATGGAAAGTCTGTAGCCACACTGAAGAGATGTAATACATCGAAACTGCTGTCTGTGGATGACACAATAATCAATTCTCCTCTAATCAGGGCTGAGCACTTTGAATGAGGTAACTCGTCCACTATAAGCTTATTTAATGCTCTTCAATAGGAATTAAGCATTCTGCTGGATGAGGCATTTCCATGTAATTTAGATATATCGCTTAAATTCAGCCCTACTACCTGTCCAGTTCTGCAGTCCAGAGGTAGGATATCGGCCTACGGGTCTGAAGTGAAGGTTTCTATTCCGCTTGTCCATAGCAGATTTTTTGCTTACAAAGCAAAGCTTTTCTTTTTCCACATCAGACCAATAACCTCAAATTTGACTAACCTTGACAGACAATCAAAAAGAAAAGACGATAGCTAGCCTATTGAGATATATATATATATATATATATATATATATATATATATATATATATATATATATATATATATATATGCTAGCTATCGTGTTTTCTTTTGGATTGTCTGTCAAGGTTAGTCAAATGATATAAAAAGGGAACTGTTTATTGTGGGACCGAATGTTTTAAGAAATAATCAGGGTTATAATTTCAATACGTATTAGTATATTTACATACTTATACATGAAATGAATTTAGGTGAATAAACATACCTATAAATATGTATCTGTGTGGGTGAGAACAATTGTAAAGGTAATACATGCTTATATCAGTGTTGGAAAGATATATAATCTTAGCTGTACATGTTTTTATGTATGTATGTATATATTGCATTCATCGATATATATATATATATATATATATATATATATTTATATATATATATATATTTATATATATATATATATATATATATATATAAATATATATATATATCACTGTTTAAAGGAGATTGTTAAATACACATGCAAACATTTCCTGCAAGAGTTTGTGAATATATATTTACCACTTATGCTGTTTTCTTATATTTGAATTTGAATATGATCGTGTGTCCAATAGATAGTGCTGGATAGATTAAGTTCGTGATGATATGTAAGTGTATTTAAAAAGGTGCTCCCCAAGGCTATTTAGAATTTGCTCTCCGTAACCCCCAACACGAAACGAAATGGTTTCTGATGGGGATGGCGCGTAAACATAGACAAGTTGATAAAAGGAAGTCGAAAGATAAAGATGTTGAATTCGAAGTGGGTTGGGTATAGGAAAATCAAAATAAAAGACTAATATTTAACGGGATGGTGGGAATGAGCATGATGGCCCAGGTCACCTCGACTGAGCTCATGATGATCAGCAGGTAGAAAGTTACTAAATATAAAAAATAATAAATTTGAATCGAGACATTGCTTCACACACACATACACACACACGCACACAAAGCTAATTTCAACACACACACACACACTCACATATATATATATATATATATATATATATACATTAAATATATATTCTCATCGATGTTTTTGGTTTAATTAACATTAACTGTTCCGTTAACGTTTATATTGATCGTTAAATGGCGTATAATTGTCTGTATCCTTTTAAATATTAGCATATGTTCCCTTAAATTTACACATATCTATCTATCTATCTATCTCTGTATGTATTAAAAAGAATGATTGTTGCCAAATTATACTCTCTGTCTGTCTATCTGTCTGTCTGTCTGTCTGTCTCTCTTTCTCTCTCTCTCTCAATATATATATATATATATATATGTATATATATATATATATATATATATATATATATATATATATGTATATATATATATATATATATATATATATATATATATATATATATATATATATATATATATTCATTGATTCTTTAGAAAACTGAACCTTTTGTGCCAGACTAAGCCAAGCTTAAAAAAATTGATGCAAATGTACGTTTTCGTGGAAAACATTTCTTAGCTCTTGTATTGAATGAAGATTATATCAGTTTACTTCAACATATGGAGCGAATTGGTGAAAAAAAAAGATTTTTTTTAAATGGCTAATCTTTTTTTCAGTGTCATCTAGTTAAAACTCAATAAATTAATGCTTCATCATTTAATCTTTGATTAAATGTGCTTCCGTAGAAATATTTTCAACAGGTAATAGAAAAATATAATTGCAAAACTCCAGTCTATGTTGGGATTACTCCTTTTTTTACCCTGTAGCAAGGACAAGGACAATCCTCACCTGATCTAAGAGATGAAACTCTCCACAGTTTTTAAATTTTTTCCAATAAAACCAAACCTAAATATGAATTTAACATTCCCCTGGCGTGATTTTAAATCGTGACCAACTGATTGGTGGGCTCTCCTCTCGACTGAGCCAAACTGACAAGTTTTATATATCTTTGAGTTTATTTATCATAAATATGGTACAAATGTTACTGTACTCATCTTCAGCTGGGATATAAGTAGTAGCAAAATTTGATACTTCAGCAGCCAGGATTGTTTCATTAATAGTTAACCCACACCAGAAAAGAATGTCGGCTCTATTCAGATAATTTTGCAATCGCACTGAACTTAAAAATATATGAAAAGAAATGCGTTGCTCCTCATTTCCATCTTCATGTACCAGAAGATTAAACACTGATTTTTACATTTACACAAAGAATTGAGAATTAACAGAGATTACTCTCTATTTTCCATTTAACAGTCGACTTTATTGTAAAATGTGACGGACAGAAACTGTAGCCAATAACGTGGCATATTATATACGTTGACTAAGTAAGTTTTAAAAAATGTCAATCATAATCTCAGGATGGCATGTGTCCTTGAATGTATGTAAATGCACGCACTGTTCAATGCTGCTCTGATATTTACATGTGCTTGTATACTACTTTCCCTGACATTATTATTATCATTTTTATTATTTTGGCTGTGTAGCTATGAAATATTGCTCTCCATATTTTTATCGGTCCTATCATTATGGGTATCCCCCGGGCAGGAGGAATCGTTTCTTTTACATACATCACCCATTACTGAGATGACCAATAACAACGCCCTCTTCAATCGAAGGCTTCTTTGAAGCAGAATTTTTTTTATTGTTCAGTTTTCTCTTTTAGATGCTTACAGCTCTGATATGTCTATGGATAGTTTTTTTTCTTGTATAATCGTGATGCATTGCCAATTTGAAGGCAGACAATATACAGAGGTTCATAGAAAAAAATATGTGTATTTGCCTTAAGCCAAACGCACGTTGCTATCCCAAGGGACATGGTTCATTCAAGCATTTTTTTCGATCAGTGTTTTCAATAATTGCCCGTTTCACTGTGCTGCAATTTTTTTTCAGATCAGCTTGTCGTTGCTAAAACGTTAGAACATAACACTAAAAGCCAGTAAATCGTTATACAGATATCACCTTCGGAAAAAAAATGAATGAATCAAGATATTAATGAAAATGAACTTGACTTCGAGCTCGGGTATATTTTTTCAATTATCAAAAATCTTGAATGAGTGTTTTTTTGAGCTATATCATTTTAGTATCTATGAACCAATGGCGACCCTTCTGATAAACGATTTCATAATAATTTTGATATTTTCAAACTCATACATTTATGTTTAAACACCGCTGAAAATATAGAAAAACATACATTCATAAGCACACTGGTGGATCATGTGAACAAGTATAAAATGTTTCTTCCACCAAAATAAGTAAGATAATCCCTACAGGCACGCCTTTTTGGCTCAAGCCATGAATAATTTCACTATGCGTAAATAATGTTTTCTCAGAGATAATAAGATATTCCTTTTTATCGAAAAGACAAGATCTTTATCAGTATCGTACTTATTTGAGTTCTTCTGGTGTCTTTTTCGTTGTGGTTTAGATTGATTTGACTGATACAGTTGTTTTTTTTTTCTCTTGTTACCTTTGTATTTCATAACTTCGGTTTTTTTCTTGAGTTAGTGGAAAAGAATGGATGTACTTACATCATTTTTGTTGCCAAATTGACAAATATTGAGATGGCATTGAAATTTTATTCGTTTTTGAATGATGTAACAAAATTTTTTAAAGTTTATGTGACGTACGAACAAGGATACAGGGATGGAATATAATACAATACCATGAGATATCCGATGCTTGATGGGGTCATTTCATGGAGTGTTCGATACATTTAACTTCCTAATGTAAAGTTGCTTCAGAGAAATGCAGAAACTATTGTAGAATGGAGATTTCCTACTTATACAGGTTTATGTTTCTGTCTTGCTTGGTCTTCTTCAGGGCTATCATTCACCTAAAGATGCCCGGACAAGGCAGAAATATAGACATATTTATGCAGCGAATCCCCATTCTACCACACGCAAACACAACCACACACACATATATATATATATACGTATATATATATATATATATATATATATATATATATATATATATATATATATATATATATATATATATATATATAGTGAGAGAGAAAGAGTGATAGGGATAAACAGACAGCTAAATATAGAGAGAAATATCATATATATTTAAATAATTTATATGTGCGTGTACGTGTGTGTGCATATATATATATATATATATATATATATATATATATATATATATATATGAATACATACGTATACACATACATGTAAATACACGTATATGAATATAAACTGTAGGAATATATATGTGTGTTGAGAGACAATATTTGTTGTTCTTTTTCCAATCATAGCGCTAAATATCAATAAAATCGAGTTATTCAAATGAATGTATATACATACGCAGACACTCACACAGTATATGTTGTACAGATCAGGCTAGCAGTATAACATGATACGTGGTTGGCTGATGTAATGTTTTATATCTAAGTGTTTTTCCCGTGTCGATATCTCTGCCTGGTATACTATGTTGGATATAAGGCATTTGTTTTGCAGGGGTGGGGGCAGTTTTTCTTGTTTGGGCAATCGGCATATCGAACACACCTTTTAAGCTTAGATTAGCCAACCACATATCATCGTTCCCTAACGAAAGATGCAAAAACAGCACATCCTTATCAGTCCACTACTGGATATTACACCAAATGAACCACAAGCCAACAGTTAAGTGGAAAATCCTTAGACAATCCAATACATGCCAAAATTTAGAAAATTCATGCAATCTCTGCCTTAATGAAAAATTTGAAATTCTAATCTTTACAAGAATCACAACCCCCCCCCCCAAAAGAACACCAACTAAATAGAAAAAAATGGAACCATGATACAGTGTAGGCACCGCTCTAAATTTCTTTTGATCCACATGAAACAATACCAATAAATCATAAAGTAAAGTAGACGACTCGACCCCATGTCTATCATCAAGAAAACCTTCCCATTACCAGCTTTTACCTTCAAACATACCAAAGCACATTATAAATTAAACATCGAGATTGATACTATCCACTAAAGCTACAAAATGCACCAACAGGGGCAATAAAACCCAATACTAAGATAACTACGTCAAAATAGAAATTACTTCAAGACCACTACTATGCATCCTTGCAGGAATGACACCTATATGGAGTTCAAACCCCTTTGACAGAATGAATATCCCCACACCACCCACTACCACACTCAAAACATTCTCACCAAATTCCAAATAAATAGACCCCCACAAACATAGACAATCATAAAAGCAGTGTAAACATGTCGAAAAGATATTTTTGAAAATCATGCAATCACCTGGCGATGTTACTCACATCTGCAACGAGTGGAAGCATAGAAATCCGGTCGAATACGATGACTTCAAAATATATTTTAAGTTCTGAAATCAAATTTTACCTTTTCAGTTATTTGTTTTTAAAAATATCACTTAATTACTACCGGTAACTATCATTGCCTAATGATCCTCTGCTATGATTCGATGAGGGAACTTTGATGTGATTCATAAAGACTATGATGGTAACTCTTAGCAATATTTTGGTTTAAAACCAACACTTTGTACCATTAGTGCAAAACTACTACTTCGAGTAAAGTTTTGAATTCTGTGTCACTGCTGTCAGGCAGGCTGCACGTTCATAGCTGAGTATTGTCTCAACAGATTTTGATATATGGTTGCTTCTATTTCAATCGTATGTGCACACAAACATAATTACATACTTAACAATATTGATCAAACAAGATTTTACATAGAATTTAGGACTGCAAAAGATTCTTAACGACCAATTTATACAAAGAAAATACCAATTCCACTCTCGGGTAATCATAGTTAATCATTGCCTTGAATACTTCGTCTCATGCCGATGATTTGCTAGTAGAACCCACAATAGCTTATATTAGTTTATCTAATCTACATCAAGGAATAAGGTAACTTTGAATCTTGAAGGAATTCTTGAGTACTACCAGAAACAAATATGTGTCAAACCAGGCTGATACCGTCTTCTTCCTGCCTATATGAATCATTTCTATTTTTTAGTCACCTGAAAGTGAAAACTTGGGCTTGTCTGTGTCTTTCTGTGTCGAAATCGAAAGTTGCACAGGAATTCTTGAGTAAAAAAAAAAATATGTATTCTCGGGTGCAAAAAAAAAAGGGTTTATTTTTTTCAACCTCACCCGATATCTGGCTTTAAAATTGTTTTTTTGTAGAACTTATAAGTTTAAAATGTTAATAGGACGGTAGCAATGATGATGATGATGATGATGATGGGGAGGTAGAAAAGTTGGTGGGGTGATCAGTTTAGGAACATAGTCAAGAAGTTAGAGGGACTGGGAATCCAAAGGTAGGACTTAGATTATTCTCACTGCAGCACTACTTCAGCTGTGTAGATCATCTATAAGGGTTTCCGAAATACTGGGGAAACTTACCGTCACTTGATTCCCAGTTAAATCCCTTAGTCACTGTGAAAACTGAATGAGTACATCATCGTTGTCGTCTTCATCATCATCATCATCATCATCATCATCATCATCATCATCATCATACTACTACTACTACTACTACTACTACTACTACTAATAATAATAATAATAATTATAATAATAATAATAATAGGCGCACTAGGAACTATCCTAAAGACAATGAGGGCGAGACTGGAAGAGATCGAGATAAAACGAACGATTGAGACTGTACAAACAACATCACTGCTAGGAACCGCACGGATACTGAGGAAAGTGCTACAAATATAAGGTCTGCAACTCTAAATGTTAGCAGTGGCCTAACAGTGGAAGGAAAATAGAAGCAGAGGTGTGAGCCACAGCACTGGTGTGATGAGCGAGTGAGAGAAGAGATGTGGGCTGAAGACCTGACGAGATTTATTGTCACTCAGCCTTCAGCAATGACCACCAGGCAACTGATGTGAAGCTGTAAACCACAGTATTGCTGTGGTCTATGAGAATGTGGAGAGGAGGGCTGGAGACTTGAGGAGACTTGCTGTCACTCAATCTCAGGCAACTGGTGCCAGATTGTATAATAATAATAATAATAATAATAATAATAATAATAATAATAATAATAATAATAATACACACACACACACATATATATATATATATATATATATATATATATATATATATATATATATACTAAATGCAGCAATACTTTTGGTGAACATATTTTCTTTAATTTTGAGTCATTTTTTGTGCATTTTTTCACATTCTCTCGCTAACTTCAAGACGTAATAGTTAATTATTTCTAATCTTTTAGTAATATAAATTGGCATTAATAACTGAATATTTCACAATATTTTTACAACTATGTACTGAATGTATCAGAAGCAAAAATGATAGAATTTAGCAAAATCAAAGTTTTAGCTTATGGTTCTGATGAGCCATCCTCAAAAAAAAAAAAAAAAAAAGTTTTGCCACAAACTTAATGTTTGCATTCCTAAAAGTTTTGTTTCTTCTTCTCCTACTTTTCCAAATCCAGCTCCGTTCCGTTCCGATTTCCCATCCGTCAAATGCGTGACACTTTTACTTCTTGAGGCGACAAGGCAACTTAACCACGGAATTTTCATCTTGGAAACTTTGTAGACAGAACTAAAGGTGGAACATCTGCCACTTTGGAGGACTTTTCTAATCTTTGCCAATCGACCAGAGCTGGCGGCACAGTTTTCGAAGAAGATGGAGTGGACAAAAGAGCGACATTTGTAGTCGCTTGTTTAATCAGTGTTTCTAGCCGGCTTCAACACAACCAATATTGGCCACCCTCCTTCCCGTTCACGTCCGGTAGCTGAGAAGTCGACGGAATTCACGCAACATTCAACTCTGATTTAACAGCTTGTTGAAAAATACTGGTAAAGAGGAATTTATGATGGTATTTGATGGAATGGACAGTGACCAGTTTACAAGACGGATTGGCTACATAATATATATACATAGAGAGAGAAAGAGGGGAGGGGAGAAAGAGAGAGAATGGAAAGAGTATGATTTTCTCTCTATTCCTCCCCTCCGTCTATCTCTCTGTCTGTGTGTCTGTCTCTGCCTCTCTCTGTCTGTCTCTGTCTCTTTCTCTCGCCCTCTCTCTCTCTCTCTCTCTCTCTCTCTCTCTCTCTCTATATATATATATATATATATATATATATATATATATATATATATATATATATACATATATTAGAGGGAATGTGTTCTCCTAAAGTGCACACTCACATTCAGACTTTTCTCTGTCAAATGTTATTACAAGTCAGGGCCAAAACGAGATCTTTCGATGGGAAAGAGCACAGGGGGAAACTTGACATGCTTTTCCCAAGTGTAACAATCTATGTATCTTGTATTATCCAAAAGTTCAGTGTATTTCGATACCTCACATAGACTAGATTTAGTACAGAACTTTCCCACTATTCTTTTGAGAGTAATACACTTATTTTCTTTCAATGTAGTTCACCGAAATAAACTGTCAACTATTTTTACATTGTCAAATACCCGAGAAGTTGAGTTATGTATACACGCAAATAAATATATATACACACACATACACACACACACACACATATATATATATACATATATATATATATATATATATATATATATATATATGTGTGTGTGTGTGTGTGTGTGTGTGTGTATATATATATATATATATATATATATATATATATATATATATATATATATATAAACTAGTGCAAAATTCGCAGGAATGTACTCTGCCGGATAACACAGGTTTGATGAGATGATGTTGCTACCGTCCTATAACCGTGGAAAATCCATGGAACACTGTTAGATCATTGATCAGTTGTTGTGGCCAGGTATAACAGAAGGTGAAAATTCGGGGCGCAAACAACTGATGCCAAATGGGGACCACCAACAACTGACAAGTATGTAAACCAACCAACAAAGGGGAACATAGCATCAAATCATGTACCAATTCAATATTGGTTCCTCTCAACCGATCAGTCAACGGACTGCACAGAGTACACTGCTGCTATCGATCTAACCTGTAAGCCTTGCATTGGACATGCTGGCGGTGGCTTTTCAGTGGAGCGGGATGTGTTTGCAAGGACTGTTCCCAAACTATTTCCTCTTTAAAACCATTTGTACACATGAGTGCTCACCTGGTTCCCCGGTGACAACAGTTTGTCAGGAAAGAACCAAATAAAATAGAAAGATCTATGGGATTCGCATTGATATTGAAATGAATAAGGATTGAACAAAGACCAGGATTTTCCAACATATCCCTTCACATATCCAAATTAATTCAGAAAAAATATAGAATGCTAATCAGTGTACATGATCATGATCATTTTGAAATAAGCTGAGCGCCTACTTCCATCGTTCAAAAATAACCACACACACAATAACTGACATTTTAATAACACAAAAGCATAAGCTTAAAAAGCTGCTATAATATTCGTTCATATACCGTACTGTTTTTCTAATACATGGATCCATTTTTTGTTCTTCGGTTTCTTTGTCTTTCAAGGTACTTAGTGTTTCCACTCACATGGTATGATATTGCACAACATTATTTGCTTAAAAAAGGTCAATTTAACATTGTTTCATTTGAAAATACTACTTAGACAGAATTGAAAAGCGAAACATATTAGTACAACATTTTCCCGTATTTCCACTCGATAATATCGCCGTATCTGCATTACAACTGAACATGCACACACACACACACACACACACACACACACACACACACATATATATATATATATATATATATATATGTATATATATATATATAAAACGTTTTCTCTGACAGTAGCAGAAAATGTAATGGCATGCAATGGTTTCGCTGGTTCGTTGTTTTGAATGTCATTGTTTAGCTCATTCCAGTTATTATAACTTTTGATAGTTCGATATCATCCGTCCAAAGTTTTCTTGTTGTTCTTCGTTTTCTCTCTCCCAAAATGTTTCTTTCCAGACTGACCTTTCTTAGTCTGTTTTATATCTTTGGTGGAATCCAAATTGTCTCAATTTGCGTTTTTTTCCCCAATTATCAGTTTGTCGTACTAAATTTGTACGTGTTTTAGGGATTTTTTTAAGAATCTTATCCCATCCAAGAGTACTTTGTTTAGCACTTTGTCTAGCATAGCTATCCTGGTATTGGGCACTTCTAAACATTAGATGCTCTTTTTACTCCACCTTGAGCATTTTAAGCCATAAAGCACTACTTGAATAATGTACGTATTCTGGATTTTAGTTTTCGTTCTGATTGGGATGTTATTATTAGTAGATTTTTTTCAACCCTTAGATATGCAGTGGTATGTTACAGGAACATCATCCAACTTCCTTCAACTGAACTTATAACCCAAGGTATCCAAACTGTTTGATCCGTTCAACTTTGTTATTGCCATTATGGATATCTGTTAATGTTTCTGTTTCATTTATAAGTTGGCATGCATTTGGATTAACTTGTGTTTGTTTGTTGTTGTTTTTTCCAAACTAACTTTATTTGCACTAACGTTTAATGTATTAAGTCTTGGAGTACATCTAGGTCATGGAATATTGGTGTGATATCATGGAAATGACATAGAATCGAGGTCATGAGATTCAAGGGTTTCTTTGATTACGACGATGAAAAAGGATTACTGTTAGCACATCACCTTACTTGACACTTCTGAGAATTCTAAAGAATCGAGTAATGCCGATGTCAGCCTTAACACCAACCTCTGATCTGCTGTACATAGACATCAAAAATTCTTATACATCGTTTGTTTATTGTTGTTTTCATCACTGATCTCCAAACATTTCTCTGTTCGATACTGTCAAAAGCTTTAACAAAGTTATCAGATACGCTAGGTTATTAAAAGCTATAGATTCCTTTATAAATTGCTGAACAGTTAATTTTTGTTCAATCGACCCTCGTTCGGGATACGAGGCGGGGATACATTGCTACAGATCAGATTTCGTTCGCAGTTTGAGCAATAGATTATCTCCTCTACTTTTGATAGATTTTATTCATATATTACCTAGTCTTGATGATTTTCTATCTTTCAGTTGTTTGATGTATTATTTTATTCTATAGATAATAATCATGGGTAGTGTTAATCCGCTTTACTCCTCTAGGTATATCAGTTCTTGATTGCTTCGGTTGTCGTAAAGCGTTTCGTTGAATTCCCCCAGACATTTGAAATGATATCTATTTTATCTGATACATCTATTCGGATTCCATCTGCAATATTGTTGACTTTCCTGATGGGAAACATTCGTCTTATTCTTTTTAAATTGCTTTTCTTTTTTTCCGTGTTTAGTTGTTGACCTCTGTTCATTTTTCTTCCATAGGGACTGAGGATTCCTGGCTAGTTGTTTCTAGATTTCTAGGGATGTTTCAGACAATCTCTTCGTCAGTGTGTTTGTAATCTATCAGCTTATTGTGGTATGTTTCCACTTAGGAAGTATTCTTTTCCTACTACCTTAGTTTCTAATAACTGATTTTTTTATTATCTCGATGTTTTTGCATCAGATATCTAAGATAATTATGAGAAGATGATTGAATTGTTCTCATTGCAGCTGGGGGCATAATAATAATTTATAATAATACAGCTGCGATTATTATTATTATTATTATTATTATTATTATTATTATTATTATTATTATTATTATTATTATTATTATTATTATTATTATTATTTTGAATCTCACACCAGTTGCCTGGTGGTAACCGCTGGAGTTTGAGTGACAGCAAGTCTCCTCAAGTCTCCAGCCCTCCTCTCCTAGTACTCATAGGTCGCAGTAATTCTACGATTTACAGTTTCACACCGGTTGCCCAGTGGTTATCACTGAAGGCTGAGTGACAATAAGTCTCCTCAGGTCTTCAGCTAACGTCTCCTCCCTCTTTCGCATATCATGACAGAGCTACTATTCGTTGCAGTACTTATATCTCTAGCACCTTCCTCAGTATCCGTGCAGTTCCCAGTAGTGCTGTGGTCTGTACGGTCTCTATCCTCCCCCTAATCCCGATCTCCTCCAGTCTCTCCCTCAGCGTTTTGGGGACAGTTCCTAGTGCGCCCACTATGACCGGTACTACCCTGGTTTTCATGTTCCACATTTTCCTTAACTCCCTTGCTAGGTCCTGGAATATTATTATTATTATTATTATTATTATTATTATTATTATTATTATTATTATTATTATTATTATTATTATTATTATTATTATTATTATTATTATTATTATTATTTCACACTGGTTGCCTGGTGGTTATCGCTGGAAGTTGAGTGTTAAAGAAAAATGTTATACCTCTGATGGTCAATTTAGTATACCTGTATGTGGGGCATTATATGATCTTTTTGAGATGTGCTGACATTTTACAGCTACTACATTTTTTTTCTATTTACTGCGCCATCTCTTAGTGAAGGTGAAAATCTTTCATTTCCCATCCTGGCATTGGTTGCACGGGATTTCAATACTCTGGCATATGTGTCTTAGCCTTAATATTTTCCATTTCAATAAGGTTTGAAGTTGCTATCTTTCAAGTCCCAGTAATGTGTGGATTGTGATGTAGTGCTTTTCTATCTAACGTACGTGAAGGGTAATGTATAGTTGACTGATCTTAATGCAAAGAACGTTTTTCATATTCCAATATGAAATTTGGCCCCATGAGTTTTCTATAGGGTTGATATTTCAGCTTGACATAGGATATTCCATTTGAGACATTTGTTTTGTGGAAGATCACCTGTTACTGATTTTGCTATAGCAGTTTGGGGGGGGGTTTACGAATAAGTATGATTCTTTATTATTCTATCATTATGTTTTGTGTTGATTCTTTGAAGGTTGTATATAAGTATTTCTAATTTCAAGTTTGTCCTTGTTGGATATTTTACACCGTTGGTTTCTTTGGGCGGTGTTCTCTATTAGTTCGAGGAATATTTTCTAGTTTTGGTTTTTACCAGTGGATAAAAAGTAATTTTCCTACCTTTGCAAATTTTGTTGTTGCTATGTTTTTTTTACTTTTTCATCGTATTTAAATCTAGTTTCAGTAAAGAAAAAAAAAGTGCTCCAAGTCTTTTGTAACACTGTTAAATATCATTCAATTTGAGGGGTTGTATATTTCCCCTTCATGACAATGAGAATCTTAAGTGCTTCAACATATATATAATCACAGCAGTAAGACGAGGTGAAACCAGTTCACGCAAATTCTTCACAGCCTGCTTTGAGATGATCTTCCGAAACCTGGACTGGGAGAATAGTGGAATATAGATGGTAACTATCTGAGCAACCTCAGATTTGCAGACGACATCATCCTTTTTGCAGAGAACCTACACGACCTCCAACTAATGGTAGATTAAACGAAGAAAGCAAAGTTGACCTACACTTTAAATTCAATAAAAAAAAAGTAATGTGCAAGAATCGAACCGAAGATAAGGAAATAACTATCAAAATCGAAGATGCAAAACTGGGGCAGTAGACCACTATATCTACCGAGGAAACAAATCTCTATAAAACTCACAAAAGGAGAAGAAATTAAGCGGATAATCACCCTAGGATGGCAAGCTTTCAGCAGAGCAAGCTAAACAAGTCGATTTCAATAATCCGAAAAAAGAAGAGTCATTTATGGAGCTGAAACATGGAACCAAACCAAGGGACAAACCCACAAACTGAGAAGCATTCAGTGTCAGCATGAGAGAATAATGCTCAACCTCACATGGAGAGAAAACAAGACAGCAAAATATTTTAAAAAGAAAACAGGGGTCTGAGACATCATAGAATCTGTAAGAAAACTCAAATGGCAATGGGCTGGTCATGTTGCAAGAATGAAAAATAACTGATTGACTTCACGAGTCACAACATGGATCCCATGAGACCACATGCAAAACTGAGGCCGACAAAATACAAGATGGAGAGATGAACTAGAAAATATTGGCTCTGTGACACCCATGATAGAGAGTTGTTGCAGATCTTGGGGAAGGTTTATGACCACCGACGGACGTTTAAAGACTGATGATGATGATGATTTAGTCTAGTTTAGATTGATTTTGGTATATTTTTTATGATTTTATTTGAGTGATTGAATTTTGTGTTGAAATATATAATTTCAGAATATTCTTCCACGTGTGGTCTGTTGGTGATATCATCTACATGAAAAGTAATATCTAAGGCTGTAAAATTCTATGTTGGCCTTGATTTTGACTTTAAGATTGATTTTTACAAATCTTCAATAATGTAACTTTCTTCGAATTTTCACACACTGCTATTTCCTACGAATAGAAAAACCATCATCTCAGTAGAGTCCAATATTTTTAGAATTTAATGTTCTTGTATTCCTTAGCAAACCAAAGCTGCGTCAGCTGGAGCCATTTTCGGATGGATGTCTCCTATTCGCCTCACGTTAAGCCTCGACCTTGCGTTGTATTTTGCTGTAATGAGACAGCAAATAAACACCTCCTCCACCACAACGATTCTTGGCCTTTTTGGCAAATATCAAAGTGTAGTATCTATTTCCCAACAAAGACCAAGGCGCTGATACTTACACTTGTCTGTCGAATGGGCCGGAGATTTTGTTGTGGTTGGCATCAAAGACCAAATGCACCGGTGCAATGCGTTAGCCCATGAGGTTATACTGAGGCTGCACATTGCTACACGCATTGGGAACCTTCGGCCAAGCTGCAGGGAATATGGCACCCTCAGGGCAGCACCGTACCATTGCACTTAATGGAACAGGCCAGGCTAGTCCTAACGCTTTCGTGTCCTATTTTCCACACGTAAAGCCTCGATCTTGTGTCATATTTTGCCGCAAAGGGACTGTTAAAAAAAAAGACCATCCTGTGCCACGAGGTAGGATCGAAACCTTTGCTTCGGACCTAGAGCATCGATTTTGGGTCTCAAAAATAAAAATAAATTTGATATGTTTCACAATTTTTAGGATTATACCAATACTGCTGTAATATTTCAAACTGGACCGTAGAAAATGCTTGCAAAATTTTGGAAGATGAAGGAGACAAAACAACAGCTGACCTCACTGCCCAAAACTGGTTAAAGTGTTTCAAGTGAAGTGATTTGTCCCTTTAGATAAGTCCGGACAACTACCACCGTCGATAGTTTAAAAGGCAAGGTAGAGGTGGGCCCGACTATCAGTATTCGATAACTTACATTAATAATATACTGGAGTCATAAGTTGTCTTCAGAGGTGTACAGGAAATAATCTTTTAAGTAAAAGAACTTTAAATAAACGGAATAACTTTTAATACATCATAGTCGACTACCCACTCTCTTTCTCACGCACATTTTTCTATTGGGAACAAAATGAAGATCACTAAGTAAGGGAAAGAAAACATTTATGTTTGATTTAAGCTTTTCATAACGGTGTTTGCGAAGAAATCATAAAAGAAGATTCAACTGTAATTCTAACTCGGTTTGTTGATTTGGTTTTCACGAGTAAATAAAGAGCATGTCATTATCCCGTTTCTCATACAAGTTTCGTTTATCACCGACTGAAAAATATTTTTCTGAAAAAACCGTTCAACACAACAGTTGTCTATGAACAATTAGTTTAAAATGATAGATCACGAAAAATATTCTCTTGAACGTGTTTAATCATATTTGCGAAGATTAATTTATGAACCGTCTATGGTTACCTTACAATTCACTTTACTATCCTACCACGAGATAAGATGAAAACAATAGTTTTAAATTGTATGTGACGAATGTACGAACTTCTTAAAGAGCAATAATGAAACTCATTTATTGCTGCAGAGAAAAACATTACAGTGGTAGTTCATATAGCTTATAAGGTCTATAGTAGACAGGAACATAATCTTTCATGATATAACGTGTCGTCGGAAGTATAAATGTACGACTAAAACTACATCAAATAACTTTACTAGGTAAATATAAGTCAAAAACTAGATTTAGCAATGTATTGATGTTTTTCAAGCTCAGCTTAGTCAAGCACAAGGTGTGATACTAATTGAGCCATGTATATGAAGTGAGAAAAGTAACTCGGATTTTGTAGAAATAGTGCCCCGGGTTGCACCGCTTGAACTCGGAAACTACTGTCTCTGAGTCGTCAAAAGGAAATTTATACCTCTACGTTCACGCAGTGCACTAGTAGGCATATGTTTTATCATCAGTTTCAACCAAGTAAATTATTTCATACGGATAGAAGTTATCCATGATCATTATTTACCTCCGACACTGAAGTTGGTAGATTTAAATTCAATTGAGTCTGTGTGTTTTTTAATCTGTACATCCGTCCAAACAATATCTCCTGGGGTTCTCAATAAATTTAGAATATTTCACGTAAAATATGGTCCAAAGAATGAAGAAGAAGTTATTGAATTTGAGTTAAATCCAGAGATTTTCAGAATTATCTCATATCTCTGTCGTACGTCCGAACAAGATCTTATGGAGTTCTCAATGATTTTCAGTGAGGAAATGCTATGCAATGAGGTAGAATTGGTCAATATTTGAGGTTCTTTGATTCTTTTCCATCGAATCTTTTACTTCCTTCATACAACTATGTACTCACTTATATTTCTTTCACACAATACATCCATGAGTTATGAGTGAATTCCAATGGCATTTTGTGGAAGGGTAGGCCACTAACTAGAGAAGGATTGACTAAGTTTGGAAGAAAATCAAAGAATTATGAGGCAGTTTTCTCCTGTTTATTAATTTGGACTAATTTAATTCGATTTTTAGCGAAAATGGCTGGGCCATGCGCTCTCCGAGTATTGGCAATGAAATTGTGTCTGAATTTATTAAAATTGTCGATCGATTTGCGGCCTTGTTAGGCTACACGTGACCAGCACAAAATCATATTGTTTTTATGATGTTTACAAAAATATTTCCGGGAAAATTGGAGTGAATTATTTCCTCAGCGACCCAGGAATATAACCTCTTTAGGAATTGGGATCTGTTTACACGTTCGCATTTGTCATGTGTTTACATCTATTTTTGTTTAATATCTTATGAAAGATCTCCGATAGTTTTTTTTGTTTTTTTTCTTCATGTGTTTATTAGCAGTATTCTAAATCTATTCTTTCCTATAAATTTTTGTATTTCTTTTGCTTTTGCAAAAGTCCCAATAAACGCTGGTTATGTTTTCCCTGCGCCAAACATTCCACGCTGAATCACGTGATTTAAAATGGAAGACAATGCATGGAGAGTGATTTTCGAGCGTAGACGATGTCTTGGTGTGAAATGTTATTAAGCCTGTAATTGTTATGAGAAGGCCAAACCTTCGCAGAGATGAACAAGGATGGTATGGATATCTGCGCTTCAACTGGTTTGTAATTTTCATGGAATAAAGGCATTGCGTGACGCCCACCATTACATGATGCCAGGCTCTCAATTTCTCTTTTAGCTACTTCCAAAATTCTATTATTTTCTGAACTCCCTATTTCGCTTCATGTGCTTTTGCTAATTCGTTCTTGTCTAGGGTTAATCAGTAATATTCTGCATGTTTGTTAAGCCCACAAGATCACCATTCGTCTAAAATATTTTGTACAATTTGCGGCGTTTGTTTTTCATGATATTCGTGATATCGTTCAGTTCGCTAAAAGTGGAATAGACGAGATCTAGATAATAAACGATAAAACGGGAAGAGATGAAGGAGAAAATTAAGAGAGAATACCTCAGAAGGATAAGGAAAATATTAGAAACCAAATTAAATAGCAGAAATCTAATAAAAGGAATGAACACCTGGGCTGTGTCAGTAGTTAGGTATACAGGACCATTCCTAGGATGGACAAAGGAAGAGCTCCAATCAATGGATAGGCGAACAAGGAAACTTATGACGATGCATAAAGCATTACACCCTAGGGATGATACAGATAGACTATACGTTAAGAGAAAAGAAGGTGGTAGGGGGCTCATCAGCATAGAAGATTGTGTCCAGAGAGCTAAAGTAGTCCTAGATAGATATGTGCAAACAAATAGTGAAGAAATCATAAAGAGCGCGAGGGATAGTGCAACAAACAATAAAGTAGAAAACAATGGAACAGTACAGCAAACTAGAAAAGAAAAATGGGAAGGAAAAAAATTGTACGGCGAGTTTAAAAGACAGATAAAAGATATAGCAGACGAGAAATCATGGACATGGTTACGAAAGGGAAACCTTAAGAGAGAAACAGAATCGCTCATCATGGCAGCCCAAAACAAAAGCATAAGGACAAACTACATAAAAGCAAAAATCGACAGAACACAGACAAACAGCAAATGCCGCATGTGCGGTGAAAGAGATGAGACAGTAAACCACATAACTAGTGAATGTAGCCAACTCGCCCAGAAGGAGTATAAGCATAGACACGATAGAGTAGCAACGATGATACACTGGGAACTAAGTAAACAAATGGGATTCAACCATGGGGAAAAGTGGTACCAGCACAAGCCAGAGGCAGTTTTGGAGAATGACAACCACAAACTACTGTGGGACCTTTACATCCAAACTGACCACCTCATCCAGGCAAGAAGGCCGGACTTAGTAATAGTAGACAAAAAAAGGAAGGCCTGCCAAATAGTAGACGTTGCTGTACCTGCAGACCATAGAGTAAAAAAGAAGGAGGGTGAAAAAAG
>OY735205.1:25892690-26025190 GCA_963457665.1 Thysanoteuthis rhombus | reverse complement strand
AGGCAGTAGCAAAGATTAGAAAGCTGGAAAAGAAGGTCCCACATAAACTGAATAAAATATTTCATAACAATGTCTGATTCCACGCCTCACTGTCGATTGTGAATTATGAAACGAAATCTCGCCATATTCACCTAGAATTTTCTTTGGGGATTATCATCTTTTCGAACATTGTTAAATTCATATCCCCATTAAAACCTTCTATAATGAGGAAGCCATTACTTGATTTGTGACCACTGAACCTGAGGAATTTTAACAGAGATACCATATCAAAATTAGCAGATTGTTGTAAAAATCATTGCCCTATATTTCAATCAATTATCGACAGTTCTTGTTATTTATAGGACCCGCCTTCTTTCTTTTCAAGAAGCAACATTTACTTCTGTAAAAGCTCAATACATTAAATGAATCGCAGCTTATCACAGCTTAATATTTATTTTCACACAGTAGAGTAGATTCCTACTTTAACTAAATATTAATATATCAAACCACCAGTGTCTTCATCCGTCGGTGGGCGGTCCTGGGAAGACCAAAGCGAACTAATGTCTGACTCACAATGAAAAATTCCCGATGAACTATCTTCTTAGGCGATATCTATGACTGCTGTCGAGACAAAATTGATTTATTCATTTTTAATGATGCCTATCAACACGCAGTGAAGCCATTTGATTAGATGAAAATGACCCAATAAATAACCGTCACATCACAATAATTAAAATGTAGATTCGATGGCAGGGAACTTTACAATTGAAGAAGTATCTATATGTGTCTATGTATGTATGCACAGTGATTATTCAACAACAGTCCATCGTACGGAGTTAACATTCACCAGATATATTAGCCTATACACAAGTCGTTTAGGGGAGCAGGTCTTGAGAAATCTAAAAATCAAATATTATATTCAGATTTTTCACCAGTTTTTCTTTTGATATCCACTCTTCAGAATTATCTGAATTTAGACATAAAATACAAAAACTGTGAGCTCTGAAAATAAGTATTCGAAATACATCGAAGTCATTGTTTTGTACGACGGAGGATTATTTTGATTGACAATTATGGCAAGCTGCTTGATGAACACTATTGTCAGGACACACATTTTTGGAACGTACACTTGTAATTTTTTATAATCTGGATACTGTTGAAATCCCAGCATTTTTCATTCATTAGTAATATGAACAGATTTGGTGTGTAGTAAATGTGGAGCTTCGTGGTTGGTTTAATTTCTTATCAAGGTCGATGTTATCATTCCAAGATGAACAAACTAGACGAGTTCAAATTTTTTGTAGGGAATGGTTTCAATATTTCCATAATTTTTTTTTTTTCACGTCAAGTCTGGTCGCTTCTTTCATCCTCAAAAATCATGACATGAATGTAGGATCCGAACGAGCTGCTTCAATTTCACACTCATTTCAGATCATTACATTATTAAATGACTAGTTATTACCCGGGAAAATCACACCGATATAATTAATTTCTCAGTGATATTTTCCAGAAAAGCAACTAAATTCAACCTTCATTATACATGTATGTATGTATATACATATATATACATATATATATATATATATATATATATATATATATATATATATATATATATATATATATATATATATTCTTATATTATCAAGAAATGGATACATAATCCGACATAAATAATAAAGTCGAAGTAATATAACATATATAGAATAATTTCTGTCGGATTATATATCATTTTTTTAGTAATATATGTATATGTATAGTGAAATAACTGATTTGCTACACAAACATTTTTATGTTTTTGTCCCCTTTATGCCGTGTCAGGAATGTTAATAGATTTATTTAATATCCATATTCAAGACATTCCATGGGGTGTCTACTATTTCCTGGGTTTAGAACCTATTTCTTATTTTTCTTTTCCTAGTTTAATTGATGTTTTATATATATATATATATATATATATATATATATATATATATAGAGAGAGAGAGAGAGAGAGAGAGATAGATAGATAGATAGATAGATAGATAGATAGATAGATAGATGGATATTACTTGGGATGTTTTAGAAAACATCTCCATCAATGTGTTGTTGATTCATCTATTCTTTGTGATATGTTTCCTCTCAGGGAGTATCCTCTTCCTACGTTACCTGCTCTTTTTTCGTTAGGGGTCACTTTTACATGAATTTGTTTGATTCCTTTTTTTTAAATTCTTGGTGGGTTTGCATCTATATATTTAAAATGAAAAAAATCTTTAAGTTGTTCCTAAAGAGGCTAAGGGTTGATAATACTAACAATCATGTTTATAATCATCCTACTACTACCATTTTCACTAATAATGAAAAGAATACAATAGCTATGCTTGTCAATTTTTGCATACCCATATATGGGATGTTGATTTATGTTTTTTAATAAAAATTTCGACCTGTTTCGGCATTTTACGGTTATTTCATTTATTTTCCTCTTCAGTAAGATTTTTTTGTAGTTGAGTTGAATATTCCAAACATAACATCTAGGCATGGGTCGCATGCAATGTTCAGGCAAATGAATGTACGTTTTTATGTTTCCCATTTTTATCAGTGTGATGTTACTGTCTGTTAGGTCTCTGTAATGAATGGAAAGTGGTTATTCTTGTATTTATCTTATGTAAAGAATAATGCTGGGTTGCTTAATCCTAATTTAAAGGGTGTTTTTGATATTCCTATACACTATTTTGCTTCCTAAGTTTTCACTAAGGTTGATATTTCTGCAATATTTTATCCAAGACACTTGATTTGCAAAGGGCACTTGCTGTTATTTGTACAATTTCAGTCTGATATATCTATATATTCTCTACAACCATTATTTCTTATCACTTTTATCATTTTGTTTCGCTATAATCCTTTGAAAGTTATTCATGCAATCATAAGTAATTTTGAGTTTGTCCTTGTTTAATATTTCAAATGGTCGGCTGCTCAGGGGGGAAGTGTTTTCTTCAGCTTAAAGGATATTTTGCCAATGTTGATTTTTACTCGTAAATTGAATGGCCGTGTATCCTAGATAATTTTCCTACCTCGGCTGATTTTGCAGTTGCTGGGTTTTCCTATAGTTGATTACATTTTTCCATAACAAGTAAAGCTAGTTTCGGCAGAGCTACTCTCCTCTACGGCTTTATCACATGTCTTTCTAGATATTTTGATAAATTTCATTTCGTTTGAGGGATTTTACATCAGCCTACTGTCTATTGGTTCAAGGATCTTCTATATGACTTCAGTTGAGTGATTAGATTTCGTATTGGTATATTCAATTTCAGATTTGTCTTTCCAATGTAGTTTCCCACCGATGGTCACGTATTGGGTCGAAGCATGGAACCTAACCAAAAGATTGACCCTTAAACTGAGAGTCATGAAACGTGCACAGGAGATAATCATGCTAAACCATACACGGATAAATTTTAAGACAGCTCAGTATATTAGAGAAAAGAGTGGAGTCCGAAACATATAAGGAACGAATAGAAAACTCAAATGGCAATGAGCTCGATGTTGCAAGAACGGCAGACAACTGCTGGACTCACAACATGGCTCCATAGATATCAGGTGCAAGGTTGAGGCCAACAGAAAGTAAGATGGTGTGACAAAGTAGACGAATTCAGAAGGTACTGTCTCATCAATGCCCACGATAGAGAGGTCTGACGAATCTTGGAGAAGGTCTATGTCCAACAATGTACGCTATCAAACTGTTGATGATGACTATTTAAATTAAAAGTAACAACTAAAAAATTTTTTCAAGTTGGCCTTAATTTCGACCATGACATTCATTTTCTCCATTTCTTTGGTGATATATTTTCAAGAAAAAAAAACTCACATTTCTGCACGCTGCTATCTTGTACAATTAGTAAATCACCGCCTCGACAGAGTCCTATATTTTCAGAATTTAATGTTCAAGTAGGGTTCTATGAGATATTTAAACCGATCAAGTTCGAATATTTGGCCAAATCAAGACCCCCTATTGAAACATCAAAGCTTCTAGCGTCTATTTCGTAGTCCATTGTTCTTGGTTATTGAACAGTACCGTCCGTCGACAGTGTTTAATTATTTCAATTTAATTTTTAATGATGCTGATGTAGGTGCTCATAAAAAATTCATATAGATATTGAAGGGTAGATGCCTGTACATATGTGCAGGTGTCTTTTTTCTTTCTTTCTTCATTTTTTCGCTTAATATTACTAAACCAGGTTATGGCATCATTTGTATATATCCATTGGTTCATCAGTCGTTATTGTTTGATATACTGGTTTCTGTTTTCTAACATATTCCTGCATTTTTTCCCATCTACTTGGTTTTGTTGGTTTTATTAGTCCTATGATTGTGTTGCTTACAAAGGCGTTGCTTGCTTTACTCTCATCATTCATAGTTGTTTAGTAGTCGTTTTTCTTGGTATATATTTTTTTCGTAATCTTTCATAATGTTACTAGTTGGGTGATTGGGGTAGGTTTGATACTTCATCTAGTATATGTAATTTTTTTTTTTTTTGGTCTCCTTCCACGGAATATGATTTGAATAAACGTAATGCTGAATGCATCAAACACTTATAATACGTTGCGCATTGGATATTTAATTACTGATTATCACTTTAGTATACAAATATCTAAATCCGCTGCATTGTGAAACAGAGACAACCTTTACATGTGCTGGTTATATAATTTGAGTATATATATATATATATATATATATATATATATATATATATATATATATATATATATATATATATATATATATATATATATATATATATATATATATATATATATATATATATATATATATATATATATATATATATATATATATATATATATATATATATATATATATATATATATATATATATATATATATATATATATATATATATATATATATTATGCACACGTACTGGATGTTCACATAGCTTTTTGGGGTATGTTTTTTTTGTTCCTTGGTATAAAATTCAAACAAATTAAATTAGAATATTTATGATGCTGGCATATTTGGTTCCTGATCAAGTAGCTGGAAAAAAAAACATGAAATCACCCAGTGCCGGTGAAGCACTTTTAGAGAATTCCGAGTGGAAATCTTTCGTCGAGAGATTTAAATTTTCCGATCCATTTGATTTTAGTTCTATTCGGCGTTTTTGCAGGTGTAGCAATATTGTATTCTTTCTGCTTTTATGCATTGCTTTACTGACTGTGGCGATATCTTCCTGGTCTGCTCACTCTGGGGATCGAAGTCGTGATTTCCAAGGGACAACAGGGGTGGATTGAAGGAGTGAGGCACTAGATTTTGAGCAGAAGTTTTCCAAAAGGAAACACTGATCCCACAAATAAACATGTGAAAAAGAAGAGGGATTTGAACAGAAAGAAGAATGTGATCTCGCATTTTTTACTTCTCTTTGTAGCTTTTTCGAACTTCTCTAAATAAAACAATCAATATAATAAACATGAAGAAAAACACAACGGATCTTACTTAAATCAGATGAAAAACCCAATATGTTTTTGTGTTAACGCTTCTATATTATTCTAAAGGAAATACTTATTTTTTTTCCAAGATATATATATATATATATATATATATATATATATATATATATACATACATATATATATATATATATATATATATATATATACATACATATATATATATATATATATATATATATATATATATATATGCATATGAAAAAAATTCATTGCGCTTTGTCAGAACAAAGAAGGGCCCTTTCTATGACAGTTGCTTTCGCAAAGGGACTAAAGTTTTTATCTACCAAGACACACTGATAACTGAAGCTTGAAGCCATTAATCTGTTTCTTCGTTCTTACCTCTTTTAAAAAATTAGAGGCTTTTTTATAGTATTCATGTCTAGTCACACAGAATAATTCAGCATTTGTGCCACTTCATCAAGTTGTCCCATTCTACGGGGTTTTTTCATCTATTATTTTAAATTACATGACAAAAAAGTATGTGAATGAAACCTACCTCCATTGCGAGAATAGAATTAAGGTGTTTTTGAAAGTTACAGGATGCGACAAACATTACTGCTCTTCTGTTCGTATGATAATACTTCTTTCAGCTCCAATGAAAAGCTTAATTCATGAACACTAATCAGACACTTGGAGGAAGCATGTGTCGAAAAGAACTATATAACGCAGGTTGATCAGTATTGAAAGCTCAGTAGGAAAATCCCCGTTGCTTTACTAACGTTGGATATCAGAGTGCAAATGAAAGGCGCACTTGAAAGAAAAAATGATGCATGTTACCTGAAGCGACCATCTCAAGCACTCGACCAAATATTTCGTTCACAGAGACATAAAAGCTAACTTGGTTCGATCTATTTCATTTTCTCACTTTACTTTCTCCCTCTTCTCGAGAGCCTAATTTAACCATTTCCCTCTGGTAAATATTTTTATGTTTTAATGTTTATAATCCCTCTCTTTATCTGCCTTCTTCGTCGTATTTGTGTTACACTTCCATTGACAAAACCTTTTCTCCTGCATCTACCCTTTTCAACGTGATTTTATTTTATTTTTCAAAATGAGCCGATATCTTGCTTTTTATAACTTAATAGCCGATAAAAGAACATTCATGGATATGGATATGGATATGGATATTGATGGATATATATGTATATATATATATATATATATATATATATATATATATATATATATATATATATATATATATATATATATATATATATATATATATCACAATACAGATGAGGAATAATGTACAATATAGTACAATATGAGATGGGTCTATCCCATGAAGTGCTTATCCATGATTATTGTACTGTCCGTCTACAGTTTTAAATAATAATAATTATTATTATTATCATTATTATTATTATAATAATTATTATTATTATTGTTGTTGTTGTTGTTGTTGTTGTTGTTTTTGCTGTTATTACTATCATTATTATCATTTTTATTATCATTATCATTATCAATATTATTAATATTATTATTATTATTATCATCATCATTATTATTATTATTATTATTATTATTATTATCATTATTATTATTATGATGTTAGTGTAAATCGTTGTGAATTTTGTGGCTTTGGATACAGAAGGGTGATGAATTAAAGTGAAAATTAAATATTTCCAGAGAGATATCATATCCCTTTGAAATATTTATAATCTCTGACTACAAGCAAACACAGCATCCCCACTAAAGAAATGAAAAAAAACATCAACATAACAAGCAATTACCAACCACTAAGCAAACTAAAAAAGTGAGATTTACAAATAGGATAAAAGATACTACCTAAAGAGATAAACCATCCTCTGAAAAAGTCTCAAATACAAATCTAAAATACACTGAATTATTCGTAAAGTACTTCGAATCTGTACTTTTGTAGGGCGGAAGGAAAGCAGGGCTCAGCATTTTTGTTACATCGTAAAAAGAACTTTTATTTTCCCCCAAAATGAATCTTCTACATAGGATGTAAAGGTCTTATTAATTTGAAAGCATAAACAATATCTTTCGTAAATTATTTTGTATTTGGTTTCATAGATTTTTAAAAGGATTTCACCGATCAAGCAATCCCTGTTAAATTAAATGAAATCTCTAAAGCATTCCATTTGGTTTCATGTGTTATACTAAAAGTATTCTTTCTAGAGCAACGGTGAGTACCCCTGTTAATACTCCTGCATTATTCACGTTCCTGCAGGGTCTTAGACACAGATGTTTTGCATGTCTTGCTCTTAAATCTGACGGTTGCTGTTTCCGGTTTCCAATATTCTGTCGCTATAATTTGCTGAAGAAGCAAAAAACTGTACAGTAACATTGACGTGTTTATGTCAGAAAAATCTTTACATCATATACATATATATATATATATATATATATATATATATATATATATATATATATATATATATATAGCTTTAACTTTAATAATAGACACTTCCTCCAGGTGAAAGGCTGCGCCATGGGCACAGTAGCGGCCCCATCCTATGCTAATATCTTCATGGGTAAATTTGAAGAAACCTACATTTACCCAGAGATTTATAATGACTGCATCTTTTATGGTAGATACATAGACGACATTTTTTTCATATATACAGGCGAAAAAACCAAACTAGATAACTTCTTTATACATCTAAACTCGGCACATGACTCTACTAAGTTTGACTTCACAACATCCACTGACTCCATAGCCTTCTTAGACACACGCATATATATAGATGACAACAGAAACCTCCATACCACCCTTTACACAAAACCCACAGACACCCACAATTACCTCCACTCCAAATCAGCCCATCCCCAACACTTAAAAAGAAGCCTACCATTTTCACAAGCTCTTAGAATTAGAAGAATCTGCTCCACCAATAGTGAACTTAACAGACACAAACATAACCTAATACAATATTTCACCCAACGAGGTTATCCACTAGATGACACAAAAAAACAAATAAAAAAAGCGACAGGAATACCCAGAGATGAAACCCTTTTACTGTCCCACAATAGCAAACCCAACCGCATACCCCTTATAACAACCTTCAACAACACACTCCCACCCTTAGCACACATCATCAATAATAGATGGAACATTCTCACGATCAAAACAGATCTAAAAGAAACATTCACAGACCCATGTGTTATCTCTTACCGCAGACCCAAAAACATCAGAGACATGATCAGTAGCAATACTATTGTTAACAATAAAGTCGTACACAAAAATACACCTAGAACAATTAATTTCTGCACACCTTGCAACATAAGAAACAGTCTATGTTGCAACCACCTCAAGTACACCAACACATTCACAAGCACCACCACAAAAGAGAGTTACCACATATACCACAATAGCAACTGCCGCAGTAAAAACATTATATACCTTCTAGAGTGCAATAGATGTAAGTTACAGTACATTGGCAAGTCCGAGTGGCAATTTGATATTAGACTCAACAATTATAGACATAGGATTAAGTCAAAAAATAATCGTAGCCCACTTCCTGTAGAACTACACTTTTGCACACCTGACCACAATTTTGCCACTGACGCTAGCTTCACCATCATGGAAAAAAAAGAAAAAACTACTCCAATTGACATAACTAAAGTTCTAGAAAAACACGAAGACATGTGGATCAACAAACTTAAAACCCTATATCCTAATGGATTAAATACTAAACTGAACAACCCGCACCACACAGAACACTAATACACACAACTCCTACCATTAATATCCTCACACCCACATCTTAGACACACTCAATAATGGAAGCTTCAAAGTCACCTTGACCCATAGGAAAAACTTCACCTTAGCCTGTTATAACCCCTGTCCAAATCATAGCCAAAACATTTTCAGTAACATTTTCAGTAACTTTTAAGGTTGATACCTATGTAGCTCCTTGACCCCACCACCCCTCCTTCTACACTATCCCAAACATACCAAAAAATCCACCTCCACAACACTACCCCCTACCTTTACACACTCTGTCCTCCCCAAGACCAACTGCTGCTGCTTTACCAAAATCCCAATACCTGCTGGTCATTCTTACATTCAGCATGAGGCCTCTAGTAGCCCTGACAACAAAACTTACCCACAATGCATAGCCCCTGGCAGTGGACTCTGGTTCCTCATGGTACATTTTAATTCACACTCACACAACACGCACCACTGATGATGGGAGAAATCCCGAAACATGTATGGACTATTGACATATAAGGATTAATAAACCTTACCACCAAAAACTTCACTCCCGAGTCTGTCTCACTCTCTAAAGTACACATTATATATATATATATATATATATATATATATATATATATATATATATATATATATATATATATATATATATAGTTTGCCCAACAAGAATCAGATGTACTTTTTGTTCCAGATGTTATAATGACAAACAATTTTGACGATCTTGTAGCATTCCTATTTCGAATCTTACAATTTTGAGTCCGAAAAAATTCGGGAGAAGTACGATAGTGGAAGAATATGAGACCATGAAGTTGAAAATCAGTTTGAGTGTTTCCCCTTAAAATAAAGTTCTGAATTGGAGGACAATCAGATGTTGGTTGATTGTTTGAAATACAAGATAGACTAGAAACCTTTCAGGAGAGCTTGAATCATCCAAAGATACCATATGAAGAGTATCACAAAAGCTTTGTAAACATTTACGGGACCTTACAAGGTTTCTCATTCACTCCAAGGGATCCATAATTCTGAAATACATTGGATACACCCTAATATTCATGAGAATTAACGCTCTTGTCCGTTTGACTCAGGTCATGTGAGTGATATTCCCTTCTCTTGATTTAGAATTCCTGACATGACCTTTGCTTCTTTGGTCTTGGAGATATCGATAAAGGTCAGAATGTCGAGAAATGTATGAGATGTGAGAATCGGAATAAGGTGCTAGATAGAGGCTTTAAGAATTTGATAATGAATCTGAGCTTCCATCTGGACTGTTGACATTCTTCAGCGTAAAATTATGAACAATCCTGAAAACTCTGTTTCCAATCATACGTGGTAAATTTGACACGAAACATGTTTAAGTAACATTAGATATTCTTTTTGAAAAAAGGTCTCCTATCCTAACGAATTGCACCTGATCCCTCAATAGACGCAAAGAATGATCTGACGATCAGGTAGAAATGAAGGTTTCCCAGACAGTGAATACTTGTTGGTTTAGGCTATTACATCAGCATTTCATTCAATTAGTGATGAACCATATTTGCTTTGCAATTGATAAGAGATTCGTGGCATCGTACAGTTTATTCTAACTGTATTTTACGAATGAAAATATTCACCAACGGAAACTTGAGCCCAGTAGGATTTCAAAGTGCTTTATAGAGTTAAAGTGTATTTGTGTTAATCACATAGAATTTATCGATTCACAATTTAATTTTCGGCCACCAAATTTATTATAGTCAGTGAATATCGGTAATGATATGCAGCTCTTGAAACTTATTGGTCATTTACGAAGATTTCAAATGGCCACTTTTGTTCACACATCTCAGCTTTTTATCGGCATAGAACGAAACCTGAGTAGAACATTGATAAAATTATCCAATTAGAAAAGACCTTCAAATCAACATTTGGAATCTTTTCGTTTTGCTCAGTTCTAAAACCAATTACTTCCGATTTGTGGTATTGTACATCAATACCACCAACCAAGCAGGTGCAACTAATGACAAGATGAACGTAAGTTTATGAAATAATTATTTCTTGACAGAAGTTTCTCTATTAAAACTATAATTTGTATAGGAAAGAAAAAAAAGACTAAAAACCTTGTAATTTTAAATTTCTCAGAAATATTTCAAAGTTAATTAGTTTGTTTATTCAACGATTAAACCACGGATTTTTCAAAACACCTTTTGTTCAAATCATCTCAACATTATGAAAAGTATTCTCAGAAAAAAAAATTAAGTAGATTTAACTCCTCACCAGAAAGCGTATACTTATAATTGGAGATCATTCCATATGTTCGTTTACGTATGAGAAAAAGTAAAAAAAAGAGTTTACTCAAAGCAAGTCATGCAAAGATATATGCTCTTTACACTTTTAAATGACGTTTTAACACCTTTTGGCGTGACAGTATATTTGCGTTAATATCTGCCATAGGACGCTAAATGTATCACCATTTAAAAAAAAGCTCAAATGTGATTAAGTAGAAGGTTTTGGTCGTCAGGATTTCCCAATAAATTTTAAATTGAATGTTAAATAAAATATCCACACTTATAAAGATATTTTTTTAAATTATAAAAAACAGTTATGCTTTCTTTTATTTGGTGAATTATTCCAACCAGTATCCCTAATTTGTTATCGTAATCATTTCATTTCAGCTGGTTAGTTCTCCCGATTTCATTAGGTGTACATAGCATCGGGCAACCCTCAAAAATCCCCGTATTTCTTTGCTGATCTAGATATGATCATTTGTATCCTATGTAAACTTGAGCTTACTTAATCTCAAAGTCTTAAAGTATCTAAAATTTATTGTGGAGTTGTTACGTTTGAATTTTAAAAGATAAACGTTTTATCGTAGAATGAAGTAGTATAAAAAAGGATCTAATTGATCAAAATATTACCCATGTGAAAAAACTTTTCCCAGCGATCTTTCAATCGTAATATGCTATCTCTACAATCTCTTTTATGTTTGGTGGTCAAAAATTTAGTAAAGACACGAGTTAGATTATTGAACCTATTATTACGGAGACGGCTGAAAAGATGATAATTTGTAAGAGAAGTGTAAGGTGAATATTAAAGATGCTGTAGCATTTCATATTCCGATTCTCTGAGCCTAAATAAAGTAAGCTGAGAGGTGCTGGGTCGTGAACTGCCATAAAGCCATAAATTCGATTTCATGTGGTACGAATTTCCCAACCATTTAATATTCAATCTTACCTTGAGATGACATGATGTTCTCACAGTTGAAATCTATCGCCTCTAAAAAGTTATTGAACAATAATTCGTTGGTCGTTAGCAGCTGCTGTCAATAATACTTCATCATTAAGAACAGGCTTAGGCCTCTCTTATAATTCATCATTGGTATTCAACACATAGAACCTACACTCAATATACTGTAGTAGTGTTCATGGCAAATGTTTGCTGACTGTATCAGTAGCTAGAGCGAGTACAATGTCCTAGCTCGAATTCACACTCAGAATGTGTAACTCCTGGAGATCGCTATGATGAGATCGAAGACAACGAATCATTCCTATATTTACGTTAAATGCGCAAAAGACTAGAATTATATAAATAAACCCCTCCACTTTCAATAATAGTCTCACAGATCTGAAGTAAGCATTTTATCGGTTACAACTTAAAATTCTCATACAGCTTAGCAACAGCATTGAACCCTAACTGTTTCCCCAATCCACTACTCAACTCTGTCATATCTATCTTCAGACTTTTCCCACATCCTCTATGGGCAAGCGTGTTACATTCACTTAAGATATAATTTACAGTCTCAAGTCATCCTTCACAAAGTCGACTTTGAAAATCATATACCAGTGTTGTCAATTGTCTTTTGCTTGTAATTAAGTAGTTGTGAGTTTTAGCAATATTCCGGCTATTTCTGCAATATTCTTGCCAATTTCAGAAATTTTGTCATTAAAATTATTATTTTTAGTTTTGCAGATCCGATAGATGTTGAAAACTTAGATTATTCAATCCTACTTACGCTTTCTTCACACCCTTTACCGCATTTTTTTCTGATTCTATTTCACATCCTTTCCGATCTTTGTGAATTCTTAAAGCTTTTATGTAATTATAAACGCTTGAATTGATATCACATGGTCCATGGCTGTTTCAAACGTGCATGTTTGGAATTAGTGACATTTTGAGAAGCTTGATATAATACCTATTTGAAATAATTTCCGTCTGTCATACAAAAAACAACGACTTTGAAGTATTTCAGCAACGTTTGTTCAGTCTTCTTAATTCAGATATTTTATATGTACGTTTATATTTATACCATGTACTTAAATTTATATAATATCTGATATTTTATTGATTTTCATAATGATTCTTGAGAGCTGCAGATCAAAACAACTTCAAACCCAGCTCTGTAAGGATTTCTGCAATAACTAATATATGTGGTAAATCCCTTTCATCTTTCTTTTTTCTATCTCTTCATGTATAAACACGTGTAAACACACCGAAGAAAATTACATTAATTATATAAATATTTACCAAAAAAGATAAGTTTCCCAGGTGATGTCATGGAAAAGTTTTAAATGGGTTCAATGATTAAAGCTGAAAAGCTTTCTAGACTCTCTCTTCTCTTCTCTCTCATTCTCTTTATATATATACATATATATATATACGTATATATATATATATATATATATATATATATATATATATGTATATATATATGTATATATATATATATGTATGTATATATATATGTATATATATATATGTATGTATATATATATATATATATATATATATATATATATAAGCTTCCACCACTTTGTTGTTTTTCCTGTAGCATTCTTAATTTCAATATTTTGTCCTTTATCGTCATCATCATTCTTTCATCGTCAGTCGTTGGACATAAACCTTCCCCAAGATTCACTACAACTCTCCATCAATGGTGTCAAAGAGCCCAAACTTTCTAAACTGTATTCTTCGTCTCATCATCTTATGTTCTTCTGGGGATCCAGTGAGGTCGTGATGTCTAGCAGTCATGTGCTATTCTCCCGACATGACCAGCTCATTGCCATTTTGGTTTCTAAATGGATTCTATGATATTTCTGATTCTCTTTTTTGAGCTGTATTGTGATCTTTTCATGTGGTGTTGAGCATGATTTTTTTATGTGCACTATAGGGGCCAGTGTCTTGGTTGGATTTTACATTTCAGTTTCATAGGTTAAAATCATGAAGATGGATTGGTCGTAAACGTCCCTTTTTTGGACTAATGAGATTTTTATTATAGGTTCAGCTTGTTCAACCGTAGAGTGACATCTTAGATGGCATTGTCCTTGATTTTGAGGATTGGAGATTTGTTGTCCTATGAAAATACAGAGATCTACTTTTTGTAGCCTTTTATTCTTGATTTTGATTTTTATGTGTTTCTTTCCTACGTCTTTGTTGTGTATGACACTTTTTTTTTATTAATGTTCATGTAGAGGCCAACTTTCTCGTTTATTTCTTTCAGCTCATTTAGCATTAGTCGGAGGTTAAGGAGGCCCTCTGCATATAGGCCAATGTTGACTGCAAAGGGTTCAGATTAGCTGGTATGACCTTTTCTTACCCTTTTTGGGAGCTGAAAGTTTTTTTCTAGCCGGATGAATGGCCCACGAAAAATCACTGAAAAAAAGCAAAAGACCATTCTGTCCTTCAGAAATTTTTGTTTACAACATAATTTTGTCAGCCGATGACGACTGATAAAAAATATCTAATAAAATATTAAATGATCACAAGATTTAGCAGACAAATACGTCAGGCTAGCTAATGGCATCTCAAACAAAACTGATAAGGCAGACGGATACACATGTGGTACGAATTCCTGATGTGGGAAATTTTTATAACTCAGCGAAACACATTATTTCAATCTTTTCGCTTTCGGGCATCTCCGTCATTTTCTCATGTTCTTTCTAAAAGTGTCGTTACGATTACATAAAAATATTGAATCTAATAACCTGTTTGGACTTCGGGTATTGGTATTTTTGCTGATGTTGAAAATAATTGAAGATCACTGATTGCAACACCAACCAGAGCCTTCGTATTTTCGATTGGCACAACGCTTCTCTGTGGAGCTCTGTCCGTCCACTAACCAGTAGGTCTGCCCCAATATCATTCTCAGCTGTTTCGTCAGATTTATTTGAAAATTGCTAGGAACGGGTCCCTTGATAAGATGCTTCCAATATAGATAAATCTCCCACTCAAGGTTACGTGATCTGGTAGTAATGGGGTTCAAATATTATGTTTTGAAACTGATTTCCAAGCTATTTCAAGTCAGATTGACCGGTAGTTCCTAGTCGAGATGCCTCTCACCTGAGATTATCTTCAATAATTATCTTCCTTGAATTATTATCCAAGATTGGGCCATAGATTACGGAAAAATCGACTGGATTTTGAAACGGATCAGAGAATCTTTTTTTTCCAATTAAGAGATATATTTCATGCATCACAAAGATAATCCTGAAAATCGCATATTGAAGTTACCACTCTTGCACGATTTATGAATTGATTTTCATTTTAATTTTTAGTGAGGAGTATACGCTTTCCAAGGGTTTCCAGATTAAAATAAGGATTCGTGAAAGACAGGCTTGTTGCAAGGTGTTTGTGCTTAAGATTTTAGTACAATTATAAAGATCGTGTCTTGTCAGCGTTAAACTTCTTCGTTCAATAAAACAGTGTTCTCCCTTGGCTCAAAATAGCATATCCTCATAGCAGCTGCATGCTGAATTCTGTTTTTGGATTGTCAAATCAATGATCAAGTTGACAAACTATATATCCGTATCTAGTATGTTGCAAGACTTCTGATTTGACAATATCGTTGATGATATTGTGAGCAACTCTCGCAAGTATGGATTTTCTCATACAGTATCTTGGCAAATATTTTTTCAATATGATTTATTGTAAAAGCAAATAATTGCGATTGATATATTGGTATTTGATAATTTATGTATGTATTTTATTGACGTGCCAATATTCCAACTGCTAATACTCTCTCTCTCACACACACACACACACATCGTCATCGTTTAACCCAACTACATCTGAGGTATTCATTGAATATCAATAATGATATTCATGGATGTCTTACATGGATTGTATACAAAAACATGTAGCTTTTGGTCTGCTGTAGTACCTGGCATATTTTTACACATCCAACTTGTGCTAGCGATCAGTGTCCAGTTTCACAGACCGGCCAGATTGATGATTATACTGACAAAAAGTTATCTCTTAACAGAATATTGATACAACCCACTGTCTTGATCTCTTTCCTCCGTGTGAGGAAATAAGCAAAGTTCAGCAGATATCATAAATATGTCTCCGAGATGGAATAAGCATCATTTCCAGGTATGACACTTACCAAATAGTTCTACCCCAGGGAATCTTTTGAATTAAAAAGGTAAAAAATTATTCTATTGACCTAAAAACAAAAATACATACATTTATCATTTAGACCAGATGAATGAAAAGATATCCAAGCTATTACATAAAAATGGTTACACAAAGTGAATCATTTTACAGAAATACAAGAGTAAGTCCCTTTTGGCATGCAAGCGAAATCAACTTGCATTTTCATTAGGCAATGATTTGGTCTAATTTTAATTGCAACCTTTAAAAAAGTTACCGACTACAAAGAGACAGAGCTTAGAAAAAATAGTGTCCCACATCAGAAGACGAAATTGTTTCATTCACCCTAATCTGATTAAAAATGACATTGAAGAAGCGACTGACATTTCAAAATTTAATGAGCAAAGACACATATCAAATGTCAAGTTTCAGTTTTCATTTTTATGATTAAACTACAATTCAGAATTAGTTTGTTTTTTTTCTTTAAAACCCAATTATTTTCTTTCTTGTCAGATCTGATTTCAGTCTTAGTGCAACCAAATCAATTTTTCAATATGATTTGAATTTTTTGTTTTCTATTTTGAAGCTTCATTACGATTGTGTTGCCTTTTTTTCTGTTTTTGCTTTTTTTTTTTTAGGATAAAAACAAATTATTACTTTTCTGTCGGTTCAAAGGCAAACATATGTTCAATTCCGGGATGGATTTATTTTTATTATAGATATTTATGCAAAATTCAAGTCTTTCTTTTTTTCTTTCCTGGAAATTTTAATACTGCTCTTGTTGTTGTTTCTCTCTTCTAGTAACCGTTTTTTCTTCATTCATTGTTTACTTTGAAAGCGCAAGCAAGTGTGCTGAACATTTGCTCGTCTTTGTTTTTAAAAATGGGAACAGTTTTGTAGTTATCTTTGGAAAAGAAAACAGTAACAGATATATTGATAAGAGAAACTAAATAAAACTAATGTAGGCGCCACACAGCAACAAAATGCAAAGTATATAAAAACCAATAGAGATAAACTCAAGGGAATAGCGAGTGCAGATTATGCAGAACCCGAGATTAAACAGTCCACTACAACATGAGCAAATGCAGTGAGACATATAAGAAGGGGTACAATGATAGGTTGAATTGAGTAGACAAGGTTATCCAATCGGAACAGTGCAAGCGAAAACGATTTGATCCGTATAGTGATCTATGCTCAGAATAGGATCCATCTTATATAAAGAAAAAAGTGTGATATCTTTTTGAAAGTTGCAGTTCAAACTGATCACTGAATTCAGGTCATAAGATCCAATTTAGTAATCATAAACAAGGAGAAGGAATGAATTTTGCTGTTCCGGTCGACCACATGATGGATCCCCCCCCAAGCTAGAGCCTTCATGAGAATGTAAACATCACCAGAGAACTAAAGATGCAATGGAAGATGGCGGTGACATACTAAACAGAGGTCAAAATTGATCTTGTAAAATCTTATATATAAATTACGATAGTGTTATCCTTCAAATTGCAAATCAAGACACCCCAATGGATCGGGAAATGAAATTAAAAAAAGAGAGAGAAAAAAGCAATGTAATATCTTCAAAAGTGTGTAATAGAGTTATGGCTGGCGCAATCAAAGACCACGTCTCTTACATTCGGTGACCTGGCATGATTAGATGATGATACAACTCTTCACCTATCAAATGTTACAAATAAACGTCACTATTTGTTTCGATCCTTGAACACATATACGAAGTAACCAGTGATCACTGCCCAATAAAAAGGAGCATTCTGTGCACAGTATTCACGCAATGCCCGTTTTATTTACCTATGTAATACAACCAGCACTGCGAAAGCTGAAAAGCAATTTGAATTATTTTTTAAAAAAGCTTATCTTTTGTTCAGTCTCTCTTGTACTCTACATTGGACATGCAGAAATGTAAATAAAAAAAAGTCGATATCGAATCTGTTTTATAAACGCATGTTTTCCGTAATCAATTCGTTTTATTACAGTGTATCAAGACCAATCAAAACCAAATATTTGTAACAATCTTCGGATTAGGTAGGTAAGTTTAAAGAAATAAATGAAGCAATTCGGAACATAATATTATTAAATACTGCAAATATAAGGCTTGAACATTAACGACGCAAGCAATCATTTGATTTCCAGCGAGCCCCTTGTAACCTGTGTTCTTACAAAATAATTATAGTTCAATGCATCGAATGAAAGTCTTGATTTCTCTTTAAAGTCGGATCCTTTCAGAGGTATTGCAAATGAAACATTCTTTGAGACTTTTGTGATTCCAAAAGGCCAGTCTATTTAGAGCAATGTACCAGATCTTGTCATTGTAGCTTTTTTTAAAAATAGAATTGGATGTTTCAAGTTCGACATAAAGAAGATTAGGGTATGAAAGTTAGCTGAGTGTTGTAAAAAAAACAAATAAGGCTAACGCCTCATCAGACTACTAAAAAAGTTATTCAAAAGTTACCATCATTTTATGAACGGAAAGGGGAGGAAAAATTATCATTGAGTAAATCATCATGTTTTATTTTGATGAATGGCCATTACATTTTTTAGGATCAAAGTATAGTATCTATCTTGTCTTCGACCTTTCTGGGCTGGAATCAATTACGCTTCCCTCCAAAATAATGTTAAGCAGGGCAAGTGTGTACTTTGGCCGTGGAGGAAAGGAAAAAAAACAGGGTGTGAGACACAAACCTATTAATCCCCAAAAGAAATGTGTTCAACCAATAGAACTTCCCGATAGTCACCTATTGAGCTGAAACATGGAACTTAACCAAGAAAGTGGCCCTCGAACTAAAAACCATGCAAAAGGTGCACATGAAAAAATTGTGCTCAACCTTACATGAAGAGATCACTAGGTAGCACGATAAATGAGGAGAAAAGCAGGAGTTACGGATGACATAGAGTCAATTAGAAAAACTCAAATAGCAATCATGTTGCAAATAGCTCGTCATGTTGCAAGAATGTCAGACAACCGATGGACGTCACGGCTCATAACATCGATCTCTAGAAATTACATGGAAAACCGAGGCTAGTAGAATACAAGAGGGCAATACAAACTAGATAGGTGTATTTAGCTCCGTGACGCCCATGATTGAGAGGTGTGTTGGATCTTGGGAAAGGTCTATGTCCAACAACGGACGATAAAAGAATGATGATGATGATGATGATGATGATGATGATGATGATGATGATGATGATGATGATGATTGAGGTTCTTATTGGAAATGAGCCATTCCCCGTGAGGAAATTAGAATTTTTAATGCAAAAACGTTAAAGAGGTATGGGTAATCAAAACGAATTCCTCAGCAAAATGTAGACGTTCTTATGTGAAGTCGTTTGGGATTATCATGCACTATAGAAAGGACATGCAATAAAAACGTTGCCTTATATATAACTTAGGACACATCTACCAAGCTATTTAACAGGCTTATATCCGTCACAAAAAATCTCATAATAGAACTTATATTACGCTATCACTGTATTGAAAAATTGTGTTAAAATCATTTTGAACTTGTTTTTTGTTTTTTTTTTGTATTGTGGTATACACTTTCACCCATGTGGCAGTAAATATCAGAACAAACAAAAGACTCTTCCTGGGACTCTCTCAATTTTGATTACTCTGCTGTTTGAATGCATTCAATTTTCTTCTGATTTCTTTTATTTTTCTGTTCATGTTTCCCTCTGGTTCAATTGTAACGCAACGAGTACAATCCTAACTTTCATACTCATCAATTCCTCTTGTCTTCTGAGAAACTTATATCATTTATCTATGACTGGACGTCTTTTCCTTTATTTTGTGGTCCTCTGGATGAGGTACAGTAGTTTCCCTAAGCCATTTTTTTTACTTACAGCGATTTCACTTACCGGTGTTTAACTTCAGAAATAAATAATTCTAAAGTTTTCCTGAAAAGGATTCTCAAAATGGTCATCTCTATTTCTGACGGACGGGAATGTGGCAGATAGAATATTTGACGGAGAGACAAACACCTTGCCTCTTATAATGTAGAAAACTAAACAAGAATGAATCTGGGAGCCAACAGCTTCAATTCAAAGCATTTATGCTCATTGTGAAACAACGGAATATAGAAGTTCAATACGAACAGGTTTTCTTTTTCTAGCTCCATCAGTCAGGTACTTGTAAAATCCTGACGTACATTATGTCGCTTTCTCCGTGGCCACGCGATGAGAATATAAATGTAATCCTTCGATGTAAACAGCCCGGCTCTTGAATAGGCACAAACTAATCGTGCGTCGATCCCAGTCGAACATTCTAAGATTCAATTGACGCGATGGGTTGGATAACAGAGAAATTGCTCGTCACGTTTCCAATTCATTTGTATATCGAGTTGCAATTCATTGTCACAGCCAGTCAGGAAAATGACATTTTCGTTGCGAGAGAAAAACAGTTTTTATCTTTTACATCAGGAAAGCAAGAACAGCGGTGGTCCTCAAGTCTAAAAACAAGTCACGCATGTATAATCTTCTTCCCGGTAGTTGTATTAGCTTCTGCCAGGGCAAGTTGAACCTTTAAGAATAAGAATATACCGTTGGTCTTTGGAGGGATAGTTTACAACCAACATACCTCCCAATAGTCACCTATGGAGTTGGAACATGGGACCTAATAAGAAGATTAGATCTCCAATTAAGAACGATGTGACGTCTCCACAGGTTCATGCGTAACAACATATAGAATATTTCAAGAAAGCACATTATATCAAAGAAAAAAAAAGATACATAAGATTATATACACAAAGAAATTATAACTGCAATGGGCTGGCCTTGCAGCAAGAATGCTCGACAACCCGCTGAGCATTACGACTCAAAGAGATTCCCGAAAAGTAGATGTTGACTGAAACTTGGTTTAGTATTATGTTGTTCTGTCTGTTCCTAGTAACCAAATGGTTATAGATATGTTCATATGGATATATTTATTAGTCGATGGGGAACAATGTTGAAAAACTTGTTTAGTAATGTATCTAAACACAAAACAAGTGATTGAGACGGGTTCACTAGATATTGTGAAATGAACGATGTTGTTGAAAGAACTCCAATGGAATTCATTATTATTTAGGAAATATAATGATACGAGTAATGATATGTGTATATATATATATATATATATATATATATATATATATATATATATATATATATATATATATATATATATACACACACACACACACACAAGCATGCACACACACACACACACACATATATATATATATATGTGTGTGTGGCACGGATCAGGCGAGCAGTATAACATGATATGATAATATATTGATAATGTAATACCACTTCTGTGAGTGCTCGATACAACTAAATAGTAGAGGGGGGAAAACATGAGCTAGTTTTTGTAGCGAATCCACATTTTACTATATATATATATATATATATATATATATATATATATATATACATATATATATATATATATATATATATATATATATATTAGCATCGGGTTTATATGTTTATAAATATATATATGTATAAATATACACACACGCATATATATATATATATATATATATATATATATTACCATCGGGTTTATATGTTTATATGATTCTACTCGTCCAAAAATCATTGTTTATATTAGGCTGTGCAGGCCTTTTGATTACACATCAAGTGGAAACTATATAGTAATATTTGTCAAAGCTAGAAGCATCCGACCATAGCTCAAAAGAACAATTATAAATCATGCAAATACTTGAACTGGTGGGTTAGGATACTACATTTTAGATCGTTTAAATGATATCTATCTATCTACCTATCTACTCATTCATCTGTCTGTATGTCTGTCTGTCCGTCTGTCTATCTGTTTTTCTGTCTGTCTGTCTGTCTGTCTGTCTGTCAGTTTGTCAAATTGCTTTGTACCTATTAAATGACGTAGCTTGCTTCCAGGAAAAAATATGGAAGTGGGACCATTATTTAGAAGCAAATACATAACACTAGTGAAGTGGCTATGAGTCGATCTTGTCTTTTACCATGTTGGAAAAGCAGTAAATATTCATGCAGTCATAAATATTCATGCATCCATTCCAATCTATTCCGCTGATATCGATTTAATTCTGAATATATATATATATATATATATATTACTAAATTGGACAGTTTATGTGTCACTGAAGGGGATGATTACAGATACAATTCATTTGAAAACATATTTCGCTTAGCACCGGTACTGACCGACTACTAAAACGAAAAGTCAAGCACGCAGTGATTAAAGAAAATTAGTTCTGTGCAGAAAGCAGTCTTAACTTGTCTCTGTTCGACCAAATGAACTTACAGCATTTTGACAAACCAAAGATTGAAAATGCACACAAATCATGCATCTCTTTAATTTGCAGTGTAGGCATCGTGTTCCCAATAAATTGTCTCTATAAGTATCATAGGTGTATCGATAAGCTCTTTGCTTGATACAGTTATAAGCAGAATTTTTATTCGTAAGACCCACCATAAGAAACGATCTATGTGGTTGATATATATTACTGAATCCAGCATATCGAATCGATAGAGAATTACTTTTTGCAAGAATGGTCATTTTCCAACCGTAACTGTGAACTTTGCTTTGAAAATCATATTCTAAATAGATTCATTTAACTGAGGTTTTGATCAACGAAATTTTGCTTCAGTAGCAAATTGTATTTCCCTTACTTCAGAAAAATTTGTTTTTTAAACCTTTCTATGGTTATGTATAAAGGCAAATGATATCGAATCGAAAGGTTGGACTTGGAAAATTTCTTCAACCAGATAACAGCACAATGTTTTACAAAGGAATATTCTTGTTAATCTACTTATTTTATAGTAAACAAATCGAAAGACTTACGTTCAATATAAGAAAAACAAAACAAAACAAAGAACTTCTTTTCCTATCTTTGAATGGTTTGCAGCGTATTTACCACGATGCCCGATAGATACATTTCCTAAGAATGCCCGCACATAATTCAATCAATTTTTATCTAATTAACAATTATGTTTGAAGCTCGAAGAGACAGGAAATATTACCGAACTAAACAAAAAATATCTGTCACATAATCTACTTCGTTAATAAGATTTATTTATTATAAGAGTGATTCATTATATTACTTCTCCGATGGAAATTACTTGGGAGCCTTAAGAATTCTTATACGCTACCTTCACATAAAGAATTACCCGTGTCTGGTTATATTTGCGACAATAATTTAATTCTATTTTACGGTCGGGTCCATTGGCTCTCATTTTGAAAATTGACAAGGTTCTCAACGTAAAAGTTATTGATGACGCCTAAATCCAACTAATGAATTATGAATTAGTATTGCCTGTTTTTCATGGGTGACTGAAAATTGTATTTGCTGGTGGCTCACTTTTATAAGAATGAACCACCCCGGCTGGTAAATTAGTTACTATTATCAGTTTGACATTTTGTCCTGTGATAAAAAAAACAAAAAACCTTTCTTCCCTTACAGATTACACACTTCAAGGAGTTGAGGGGATTAGCCGAGACGACATGGAGGAAACATCAACAGTTTAATTCATTTTTTAAATGCAGATATGCGATTGATTCTTGTCGAAATTTAGACAATACTGTCATAGCATTTTATGTATTCTTTTTTTTTGTTTTTTAGACTCTTTGTTTCAGCCCCAGAGACACAGGAGAAGCATTAGGTGAAATACTTCTTTCGAAAAATTGGCTTCTCCCCTGAGAACCATACAGAATGCCCTCGGAAACTCCATGCTCAACATTACATGAGATCGCAACACAACACGGTATTATAAAGAGAGCGAGTCAAAGATATGAAAAAAGAATTCATTGAAAATTCAAAGGCAAGGCTATGTTGCAATAATTTCAAACAACAGTTAAACACTACTCAATACATAGATCCCAACTGATCATATGCGTGATTGTGGTCGGTAGAAAATGAGATGGCGTGATAATTCAGTCAGATTCCGGAAATATTACCACTGCAACCCGATCAAGGATCTTAAGGAATGTTTATGTCCAACGACAGATGCTAAAAACAAAATGATGATTCACTGTTTTGATCCATGCTTTTGTATTCAAACTTTGACCCAGTTTTTGTAGCAAAACTCACTCAGGACAAAAAAGTCCTAATATTGATCTTCCTTTGAACAACATTTATCGAACTGATCACGTTAAAGCCTCATCTATTGAAATATTTATTTTTGAAGCCTTGCTTAATATAACACAAAACTCTTGATCGTTTACATATATAGTGGCCACACCCAAGCACTGAGCAGGCTCATTGCTACCTAATTTCGGTCTTTTAGTGCAATTTAACTGTTACGCCATATGCCATTGTAGTAAGTTCAATTCTCATGTCATAGTTCCATGTGATGGCCTTGTGCCACACAGAGCTAAGCTAAGTGAATATCAACATGGTATAAAAAATAATAATTATGATATGCAGTGAGTCTCAACATAGAACACCATTCAGCAAGCTAGCCTAGCAGATAATTCCCACTTTTGTGAAATCAATCATTACTGAATACGTAATAGTCCATTTCATGACACATTTTACGAAAATAGACCAAAAACGAAAATAATAATCATCGTTTGCTTCACAGTTTAATGTGATAGTAACAGAGCTCGAGCTCTTCCTGTCTCGCCGATAACCCAGATTCCTGTACCCCACACCACTCAAAGCACAAGCGAGCCAGTTTGGGGGTCGGGGAAAACTTAAAGATTTACCCCTTACAGATATATGGCGGCTGCTTCTTCACTCAGCGCCATTTGGGTGTACGAAATGTATGTTTTTTTCTTATCGGGAAGCTTTTGTTGGAGACGGCAGGAGAAGGAAGAAAATAAAAGGACAATCCAGAAAATCCATGTCCTGATGGAAGAATTTTGATTCTTTTCTTAGCTTGGCCTTATCTTACACCACCCCAAAATAGATTGAAAAAATTATGTACCTACGCAAGGATCTCACGTAGATATTTGAAAGTTGTCAAACTCTAATTCAAGTCGGTGTTGACGTTGTTTTCTCGCTGAAACAATTAAAAGAACGATTTTCGCTTATATCAAGAGAGTAAAATCACCCCCTCTTGTCTATCCTGTTATGTTATAGAATCAATATTTCCCTACCGTGAGATCATGACGAAATGATTTCTAGGCCACGATCTCAACAACTCGACCAAACTGACAAATTTTACATATGAACAAATTCATCCATTTTTTCATTATCAGAGTTTTATCGTCCGTCGTTGGACACAGAAACTCCCCAGGATCCACCACAATTCTCTTTGTTGAGCCAACATTTTCCGAAGTTGTCTAGTTCATCTCTCCATTTTGTATTCTGTCGGACTCGGTTTCGTATGTGATCATTTAAGTTTTTTCTAGATTCTATGATGTCTCTGACTCCCTTTTCTTCTTGACATACTGTGCTCTCTGTGTAAGGTTGACCATGACTCTCCCATGCACATGCTACATGCTTCTCATTTTGCAAGTCTGTCTTTTGATTAAGTTCCATGTTCCAGCTCCATAAGTGACTATCGGGAGAATGCATTGGTTGTATACTCTTCTTTTTAGGATTATTGATTCCTCTATTCTCTTAGTCCAGGTTTCGGATTATCATCCTGAGCAGGCTGCAAAAGGTTTGGGTAAGCTGGTATCACATCGTCTTTCTCCTTTCTAGTGCAGAGTCTTTATGTAGCCTGATGAAGAAGTTGCTGTGATTGTATATATGTTGCATCACCTTGATGTATACAGGGTCTACATCTTTTAGGGTGATCGCCTTCATGACCATGGGAATTTCTACTGAGTAAAATGCCTTCTTGAAGTCTATAAATGCTACTGCGAGAGGAATCTTGAATTCTGCTGCTTTTTCTTACAGCTGATTTATTGAGTTGAGATGGTCCATGGCCGAGAAACTTCTAAATCCAGTCTGTTTCCGTGGTTAGTTCTCATCTAGTGTTTTAGAGATCCGTTTGGTTAAGATTTTTGAGAAAAGTTCGTATATGCAGTTGAGTAGGCTTATAGGTCTGTAGTTGTTGTGGTTTTTTTATGTAGAAGCATTATGCTGTGTTCCGGTCTTTCAGGACTTTACTCTGTTTTAGACACAAGTTGGAGAGAATAACAACCTTTTTGTCGACACTCTCACTAGCTTTTCGAATCGATCAATGTGATGTTTTCTGGTCCAGGGGCTTTTCTTTTTTTTGTTTATTTGATGGCTTACTTTACCTCCCATGATGCAACTTCTGGAAAGTCCTCGAAGTGATTGTTAGCATCTTGCGTATTCTGATCGTTGTCCTGCTACTCGTGGTCCGGAGAGTAGAGATTTGGTAAAATTCTTTGGCGCTTTCAGCAATTCAGTCTCTGTCCTTTGTCATGTCTCTGTTTGCTTCATGTTTCTCTCTGATTCTAAGAGCTATGTTCATTGCTTCAAAACCCCGGCGTTTTTCGAGAGAGGTTTTGATGATGACTGCCGTACACCTTCTTTTGTCTTCTCTTAGTTTTTTTTTTATTGTTTTGTTCAGTTCGGTCTCTTCTATTTCTTCCCTTATGGTTGTTGATATACAGCACAAAAGTTGCAGTAATAATCTTCAATTAGAATGGTAGTATGATGAGAGTTTGAGGTAGGAGGGAAGTCTTACATATGTTGTATAAGATGGTAAACATCATTATCTATAATGTCTTTGGCATTTTTTGTCTGCATCATTGTCATCAGTAGCAAGCTTCCGTGTCCGTATTTGGACATAGACCTACCCCAGATTTGCCAGACATATTGTTCATGGGCGTTATCTTATTTTCTGCATGCTATAGTTTTGCATATGATCTCTGGAGATCCACTTTTTGAGTTGCGATGACTAATGGTTGTGTGCTATACTGGCAACATGACCAAGCTAGTGCCATTTGGCTTTTTAATGAGTTCTATCATATCTCCGAATCCTGTTTGTTTGTTTGTTTTTTTGTTTGTTGTTTTTTTTATTTGTTGTTTTTTTTATTTGTTTTTTTTTTTTTTTTTTGATAAGCAGTGCTATCTCGTGATCTTTCCATGACATGTTCAGCATGATTCCCACTTGTTTAGTGTGCATGGTTCTCAGCTTAACAGTATATCTTTCGGTGAGGCTCCATGTTTTAATCGACTGTTACGCCACTTATGCTTCCCCACCTGATTGACGGATCATAATCTATGAAATATTTAAGATTGGTTTGAAGTGTTCAATTCGGGTGTCTTCCAGGTCGTGTGACTGATCATCCATGGTTGTGTTTCATGAAGTCAGCGACGTTTTCATTTTTTGTCCTCTTTGCTTCATCAATAAATTCCTTTTCGCAGCGCAATTGCAACCAATCTTTTTCTTTATGTCAGTTTATCTTGATCACTGACAAGGATAACAACCATAAGTTTAAAAAAAAAAAAGTAAGTGTAAAAGTACACATAAAATTGAAATTTATTTCTCCTCATCGAAGAGATACGCAACATGGAAATAAAACCTCATAACCCTTACCCGTAAGATTCCTGACCAAGCTGAGGACAAATTGTGATATATTTCACTGACCATTATTAAAGAAAAATATGAAATCCGAACAAACTTACTCAATAATGTATTATATATATTTATATATATATTTATATAATTATATATATTTATATATATTGATATATATATATATATATATATATATATATATATATATATATATATATATATATATATATATATATATATATATATATATATATATATATATATATATGTATGTATATATATATATATATATATATATATATATATATATTCATCATGTCAATCCTCACTGTTTTTTCCTAATTTAGGAGGGGTTGCTATTACAAAGGCACTGGAACAGTGCACCGAATATTGCCTTATTCTGATTTCAATCTTCTCAAATCAACAGCATTTTCGTTTGAGCAAATATGCAAAAATCTTACAAATTGACCTAACTGGATCACAAAGCGAAGAGTATCCATTGCTGACCGTTCGAGGGGAAAAGTGAAATGTTATGAATCGCCGAAAATCAAATTGCAGCTGAAATATGACCCCAAACTGAAACCATCTATTAGATTTTAGTTGTCAAGAAATAGAAATACAATTTTGCCTTTCTTGTTAACTCTCTTGATAAATACTGCAGACAAAAGACAACAATTTGCATAGCATAGATTACACTTGAGTAACTTCCATGGTTGGCTCCCCAAAACAGAACGGTTGTAACTGCTGATTTTTCAGTGTCTGACGATATAATAACAGCAGGTGCTATGGATTATTGTTTATGTTTTTTTCCAAGTATACAGACATTCAATTAAGACTAAATCTATTTGTTCTTCGAGAGAAATCATTTCTCTGGTTATCATTTAAGAAAGATATTAGATCTGAATGAACTTACTCAACTATAGGCGTGTATACTCACAACTGTTGGACACTAAATTTGTTTAAATCATATTTTGAATTTTAATCTTTTTTTTCTGTTTAGACTTTATTCTTTAAAATCATTGACATTAGCTTTTGGTGAGAACTTACAAAAGTGTCTCAATTTCTCACCTCAAAGATTGCTTATTTCTTTTCCCTGACAATTTTGTTCGTGTACTGAGTTTTGAAGTACAGGATCTCGAAAAAGAAAATGTTAAAGACCCTTCCATGGTAAGGCAGCGTTATTTCACTGAAAGTGTTTATCACACTTTCAGTAAGTTAGCCCTCTTTATGCTACTTTTTTTATTCCACTAAAATTTACAACAAGCTCTCGATCAAACTTTTTCTGTCCGACATTCATTGTCTCCTGTGCCTACCGCCAGTTCAACATCTAACTTCTAGCCATTTTTGAGGCGTTTGAACGCTCAGTTTTCCCCGTATATATGGATAGCAATTGCCTTTTTGCTCAACGCCATTTTAGTGCACTCTAGTTTCGGAAATCGAGAGAAATGTGCAGCCTGGTCTTTTGTTTCTCTACCTATTCGTTTGTGGTACATGAAGCCTGTGATACTTGAATAAAGAGAAAACAAAGTTTCTCCACTAAATTGATCGATTGTCGGATTTATTATCTTTGCAACTGACACATTTAATGAAAGAGGTGAAGTCTATCTCGGTTTCCATCAGGAAATAAGAAGCAAGCTTTCCATTTGAGATTTGAATAATTCTTTTATCTATTGGCTTCGATAGAGACGTCAGAATGAATATCCCTATGAAAATTCACCAAACAATAATTACATATCCATGCAAATGTACAATCAGAATTGGCTCCTATCCTAATACAAGTTTCCTCTGCTATAAAAAATTGAAGATTTCCGATTGAAATTTTGTAAGCCTAAATGATGTGAAGCAAAGAAGCGATTTCCATTAATTAATATAGAAAGATTAGGAGTTCTGAGATACCCCCATTCTGACCGTTAAATCCAATGTTGCTCGTCTGGCTCTTCTATTTAACTAAAGTGAATGACTTTTTGCACTACTTATAGTGAAATCAGTGATGGGATTCTATATTTGCAAATTTTTGAGTGTTCATAAACTGATTGAGCAATCCCACTAAAATAAGGTGATTTTGCAAGTATTATCTGTTTTGAGTCAGAATAGAATGATTTTCTCAAATTTTTGTTGTTTTTCCTAACATTATGATTGTTGATATCGTACAACTGACAACGCCCAGACACAAAGCTGTAATCATAATTAGGAAATACAAGTTCAAGTATATTTTACAAACATTTCTTTCATTTTCCTAACGTCACAGGAAATCTTACAATTGTTATTTTTGTGATTACATCATGGCCAGCGGAAAAAAAGATTCAGACAGATTAAAATACGAACACATTTATAGTAATATATCTACCCGTCTGTATGTATGTATGTATGTATGTATGTATGTATGCATGTATGTAGGTAAGAGCACCTGGAAGTTTTTTGTTTTTTGTTTTTTTTTAATAATCCAACATTTGTCTATTCTAGAAGTTGAGACTCCTTCAGGAATGGGTCGGGTGTATAATATCAATCTGATGTTCATGGGTGGAGCGTCAATGAATATTTTGGTTTTCATATACTCGTCAAGGACCTTGGATATTCAAGAGTTAGTTACACAGGGATGGAACCAGTGAGCCAAGTTCAGTGTTGGACAAAAACGATTCTGAAACTGAACGAGGAAATCCCCACCAACATCCAGCACTGTCAAAATATAGCAGTAAAAAAAAAGCTGAATTGAAAAAAAAGATCAAAAATCAAAACATAAACAAGCGGACACAAACTAAAGTACTGATTCAGCCTAAACTTACATTGCAAATTGAATTCCTCACTGAAGCAATTGATGAGAGAATTAAAAAACGAGAAACCCTAAAGAGCTATTTTTCCAGGCATTTTGGTACAGAACTTTTGATGGGATGCATTTGTCCTATCAGATATTTATCACAAGATTGATAAAAAAAAAAAAAAAAAAACAGAATTAGTACATCAACGAAACTAAATAATTCCCCTGTTCACTCATATAAAGCAAACTTCCATTCTGTGATGACGTCATCATCTGCGTTTTCAAAAATCAAAGAAAAAAACTATTTTACCCAATTTTCTCAGGTAAATACGTCCCGGTAAACACGTGTAAACGATCTATGAGGCATGTTAATCCCAGATAGAAGTCTCAGGACATGTGTTTCAGGTGTCTCAGAAGTGTTAATAGATAATTTGCGACCCCGACGCAGGGCATACTCCCCAGGTGAATCAGCGTTTTTTGTTTTGTTTTTTTCCCTAATCTTGACTATTTTACTATTTTGATTGAAGAAATTCAAAGTTGCATGGCACTTAGAACAGATAAGAAATATCATGTTACCATGCATTTTCTTGACTACAGCTGTCCTGGAATTTCTTGGCGATCCTATTAATTGAAATTTAACACGAGAGACTACTCTCTGATTACCTTTTAATAGTTATCTCCCTCGATAAGTGCTACGAACAAAAGACAGGAATATAAATAGCGTACTATTCGCACGAGTGAATGTAAAGGTTGGGTTCCTCAGAACAGAATAGTTTTTATAGTCAGGTTTTTGATGTCTTTTGTTAAAATAACATCAGATGAAATGAATTTCGATTTAATTTTTTTTCTATCTGAATGTGGAGAGATTCTATCAAGAGTAAATCTAATCGTTCTTAGATACAAGATATTTCACTGGACATTATTAAGAGAAAGATATAGGATAGGAATTAACTTACTTAATCATACATCCCACAGTCGGACATTAAATTTGTTTAAATCGAATTTTGGAAGAAAAAATCTGAGAACGAAATGTTTAAATGATTCACAGTCACACATTTTCCCAGTCTTTTGTGGTTTTTGTGAAGTTATCAACTTAATTCGGGCCTGTATGGCTCCATTTGTGTATTAGTCTGTTTGTTTCTCTCTGTCTGGTATTCCCCCTTTCTTGTTGATTGATACCCCATGTTGAGATCTTAACGTTCGTGATTCACTTGATTATTTCCATTTAAACTCTCACCTTTTCAAATGGTCAATCGAAAACAGATGTTAGATTCATGACAGAATTTTCCTTTGCAGATATTGGAAAATCGACAAGACGGGCTTTTTGATCACATTGCTAGGGTAAAGTCCCCAAAACATTGTTGTTGCTGTGTTTATTGTAATATCAAATGACATTATGATACTAACTACAAAGTGGAGCGAGATAATTCGATCAGTTTGATTCTTTCGAACCACCATCGTTTCAAAGTGTTTTGTTTTAAAATTGTAAATGATAACTGGCTTACATGAACTAAAAAATATTGCAGCAGCTTCGATCGACAATAGCTTAACTAGCGATTACAGATGGATGGATTATTAGCATTTTCCACAACCTCTGTCAAACTCTCCGGGACGTGCATGCGCGTGCGCGTGTGCAAACACTAATAGACAAAATAAAAAATAATAGTTATCTCAAAGACTTGAAATGGTCAGCATGATTTTGCTCTACATAACCTTGTAAAATAAATTTCAAGTTGCTTTGTGCAAGAGTCAAGAGATTTGTTGCTTTTTAGCATAAAAATACTTATAAAAGCATTATGTAATTTTATATAAAGCATTTTTAAACAAAGAATCATAGAACAAATGCACGCATTTACCGTTTCCAATTTAAATTTCATCTAATTCAATTAATTTATCTCACCTTGGTATAAATTGCCCAACGTTTTTTTTTTTTTGTTTTGTTTTTTGTTTTACTTTAAACTGGCGACCTGTTTGTCATCTTTTCCTTTAGATTCACTTCATTTTGTCCGTCTAAACAGGAAAATATACCTACGTCAGCCCATATGCTGGTGTGAGCGACTTCTGACATCCCCTCTAGCGTTTCTTATTCCAAGAATGACCCCATGCCCTTGTATAGATGTTTTCGTCGAGGCACGTAACGGTCGATTAAGACCTAATGCTGTTCTTCCCGCACCCGGCACTAAAGCTGAATCACTGAAAGGTTTTTGTCAATAACCTTCATTTCGATCGGAGAACTTGGATCAGCACCACTGGATATTGTATAGATGCCAGTAAGAACCAATACATTTTCGTTCCGGAGAAGTGCACGTGAAATTATATACATATATATATATATATGTGTATATATATATATATATATATATATATATATATATATATATATATATGTGTGTGTGTATATGTATATATATATATATATATATATATATATATATATATATATATATGTATATATATATGTATATATATATATATATATATATATATATATATATATATATATATATATATATATACATAGGTATAAATGTGTGTGTGTGTGTGTGTATTATGGGCTGAAAATTTTTGAACGTAGTAATCTGACCCAAGTATGAACATTGGATAGATGGCACTGACATCTGATCATCTCTAAAGGACAATTTAAGGTCAGGTATTTCTCAGCCTTTACAACTCTAACGGAGATCCCTTCACCTTAAAGGCAGCAAATATTTGCATAAAAGTAGCTTGTGCCCTGTATTATTGTAGGATAGATTGTACTAACGCCTTTTGGTAATTTGTAAAGCCAATTCTTCGCATTTTCTCACAAGGTCAACTCTATCATTTAATTTCTGCCATTTCCATGTTTTACGATCAGAGTTCTCTCTTGGCTCTCCAACAAAACAAATGAAGTATTTTCTTTAAATCAAAAAAATATACTTTGAATTATTGCATATGAGCCTATATTTTTACCCATAATTCTTTCCAACGAAGTTACACCTTGACATCGTACTTCTCACCAAGCCTACATACCTCCAAATTTAAGCAATCTTTCCGGTAGCATCCAACCACAAAAATTAACACATATTACCTTTCGTTCATTACTACCAGTCTTTGAGAAATATATCGCCAATTTTTCCGGCAAATCCATGTGTATGGATTTCTTTTGCTGAATCCAATTTTTTCAGAATCCAAATGTATGCAATTAGTTTTATTCATATCACGTACCCCAAAAAATCCCCAATTTCATATATTATTTCTACCAATTCCTCCTGCTCAAAAACTATACATATTCTACCAAAGATAATGATCGGGTGTAGATTACCACTACTAAATTCACCATTTCATTGAATAGAAGGATCCCCTGCTACAATTACAAATAAAGGTCCATGGTCGGAACTTTCAAACAATGATAATAATTAAAGAAACCAGATAACATTGAAAGGATTATTCGGGCAATAAGAATTATGTATAAAAATCGGATATCAATATCGCAACTGATTAAAATAGAGATAATAAGACCGCATTATTACATTTACACACTGCTGACTGTACATTAGTAAAAATAAATTCCCAGTTACTGATCACTATCTCCAAACAACAACACAGCACAGATTCCCACCAACATCTTTCACATTTAGAGTCAAAGAAGAAATAAGAGTTACCCTAGTTGATACATACTTTCCCACAAGGTATTCTCAAAATGCTTCTGTTTGCAAAACCACCTGGTGAGACAGAATTTACCAGCCAGCCCCAAAATCATCGTCATGCAGGCTATATCTATCATGAGTATATATTTATATTAGATTATAATCTTATTGTACCTAAACATTAAAAAAAACAAGAAATTCCCTAAATGTTTTCAAATTTGCCGCATTGAAAATCCGATATAAGTTGGTAGGTGTTCATTATCGACATTATGGTGAATAGCACTGAGACATTTTTCGGTACAAATCGAAAGGAGAATATTTTGGCATATTTATTATCATGATATCCACAGAAATAACTTGCGTAAAGATTTGCAGCAAAATATGTACTGGAATAGTTCTGAAACCCACAATAGTCTTATTTCGACCCATTGGAAGCGCGGGGATCCCTATTTTGAAAGCTGTGTTATGATTTTTTGCAGGACCTTTCATTTTTGCCTACACTCCTCCCAGAGCAACGCCGGGTATCCCAGCTTGTATATATATATATATATATATGTATGTATATATATATATATATATATATATATATATATATATATATATATATATATATATATATATATATATATATATATATATATATGTATATGGATATGTATGTGTGTGTGTGTGTGTGTCTAAAATTATATTTCAAACCTATTTGAATACATTTGTTGGTGCCTTTTTCACACAGAAACCAGGAGGCTCTTTAACTTGAACTCTTTCAGAAATACCCACAAAGCATTTGTGACATGTGCAATGAGGTTGACATCAGGTAAGAGCTTCCTATGGTTCTTTGTGGCCAATGTCCCAGGTTGTACGGGACAATTTAGCACCATGGATGTTTGAATTTGGCATTTTTCATGGTAAGAGTTATAGGCTTTTGTAATGTTGACCTCAAATATAAGTCAAAATCAGTAATGTGAAGAGACGTTTACGTAATTAAATCGGTAGGAAACTGCACCCAGGTTGTAGGAAGTCATTACCAATATTGATGGCAAAATAAAATGTAAGTGTATTTAGAACTTCCTTATGATCTTTCGGTAATTTGTGTCTTTGAAAAATAGTTCTCAGACGTTAAGATATTTAGAAAGTAAATCTTAGAATGAACAGTCTCATCTCTTTTTAACGACCTGTACACCGAGAATTGATAGAGACAATCCATAATTGTAGGTTTGAAAAATATTAACAGAAATGGATATTAATTTCAACTACCATATACCAGTTGCTGCTATGGAAGATTACCACCTGGAATGTTGAGATATGTTTGAGGAGAAATGTCCCCACCTAATGCGTGTGAACATTCTTTGTATTCCTTGACTGTCTTTGCTTTTCCTGTTGTTGACAAGTGATATTGAATCTTTCAGTAGCAAACAGAAGGTTATAAATATGGTTGACAGTGAATAGACAGTGGTAAAAACCATTGTTGTTCGTAGATAAAAAAAATAGCGATGATGAAGAATTATATATCTGTTTACAATACAGCATATATACATATATACATGTGTGTGTGTGTGTGTGTGTGTGTGTGTGCGTGTGTGTGTGTACGCATGTGTGAGAACTTCAGTGTCAATATGTGTGAGTATGTGTATGTGTATGCATGCAGCTATGTGTGTGTGTGTGTGTGATGCTATTCAAAGATTCTGTTGATTCGGACGTTGTGAGCAAACTATACGAAGTGCAGATTTTTGTCGGCACCCTTTGTGAGCAACAATCCAGATCACTAACTGCTACGTAAAGTTACGACCTTCCAAAAACAAGACTAAACTTCAATACTTCTGTGAGAAAAGGTGAGATAAATTTAAAGAAATATGGTCCCAATAAATGCACGGAAAACTTCTCAATATTCCTTGGCCGTCTTTGCATTTCCTGCTGGTGACAATTGATATTGAATCTTTCAGGAGCACACAAAAGGTTGTAAATATGGCTGGCGATAAATGGGCTGTGGGTCTGCAGCCACTTTGTACTGCGAACAACGCAGCAGGTTAGGAATGAGGACGAGAAAAATGCGTATTTTTCCCCCTTACATCTGTTTTTCTCCAGAACGACACCCATTCGCAGCAGATATGGTTGCCCTTCAACATTTTCTTGAGTGGTTTTACTCCCCGACTCTGATTTATCCCAGCCTACGTAAGAGCGTAATGCGTATCATTCTAAGAGAGAAATACTAAGTGGCATATATAGATAGCTATATAGATGCTAAGTGGAAATTCAAAACTTAGTTTATGCTAGTTTGCACTGAGTTGGCAATTGGAAATTGACACACACACACGGGGATTATAGACACTATTCCGAGCAGAAGTTAACACATTCAGAGACGTACGGAAATGCTTCGATATGAAGTAACATACATGCTCTCTCTCTCTCCTTCTCTCTCTCTCTCTCTCTCTCTCTCTCTCTCTCTCTCTCTCTCTCTCTCTCTCTGTCTCCCTTTCTATCTCTCCATGTATCTGTCTATACAAAGTATGAATCAGGGATACAATAACAAAAATAATATAACATAATGCAATATCCGATGTGTGATGGGCCTCTTTGACAAAGTGCTCAATGCATTCTACATCGAACGAGGTGAGAGTAAAGCTTGAAATATGCTGAAATAAAGGATTTGCTACACAAACACATTTATGTTTCTTCCTTGTTTTGAAGAAGCCCTAACAGGACTGAAGAATAAAGATGGTGTGTAGCAAACCCTCTATTAAATTTTTTATGTATGTACCCCCTCTCTCTCCCCCTCTCTCTCTCTCTCTCTCTCTCTCTATATATATATATATATATATATATATATGTGTGTGTGTGTGTGTGTGTGTGTGTAGAGAGAGAAAGAGAGAGGAAGAAAGGGAGAGAAAAAATACGAGTATAAGCAAGAGATCTAAGATGGAAAGAAAATTATCTGAACAAACAATAAGAGTCTTATCATTAAAATATTCTTTTATATATATATATATATATATATATATATATATATATATATATATATATATACACACATATATATATATTGTATGTCGTCCACAGACAGCTGGTCCGTTATGGTACAACTCTTCAGTGTGGCTATAGATAATCCATTATGCCATTCAGTACCACGAGGCAGGATCGAAATCTTAGCTTCAGACTCGGAGACTGGTATCCCCCCTCTACTCATGGACAGTCAGTGGTGTTGAATTTTAAGCGATGTATTCATTTATTGTATATATTCCTCATCCATCAGGATACTCCATTCCATGTTGGGAGAGCATTCAGCAGGGATATCTGATGTCACCCGGGTTGTATAGGTTAAGGTTCGAAATGTCAAGATAGAAATTAAGTAATTTCCTTTGCTTTCAAACCACGAACGCGTACCTACCTTTGGGAATATGTTGGTTTACGAGGAAAAAGGTGCAATCTAATCTAATCTAGAGAGTGACATTTTTTTTGAATCCGTATCAGGGAAGTAAATATGTGTATAAGTTTGCAATTAGTGTCAGGAAATACTTGAATACATACTGAACCTGAAATCAAGCGAAGAATCACACTAGGATGGCAAGCCTTTGGCAGTGCTAGCTCAACCTTAAAAACTATGAAGATCCCATTAATCCTAAAAAAAAAATGTATAGCCAATCCATCCTCCAAATAGTCACTTACGGAGCTCAAAAGGCTGGTGGGCTGGCCATGCTGCACAAATGGCGGACAACCGATGCACATTACAACTCACGACATGGATCCACCGAGATAACATGCGCAAACAAGGCCGGCAGAATATTAGATGGAGAGACGACTTAGACAAGTTCACAAAGTACTGGCTCCGCAATACCCATGATAGAGAAGTGTGGCGAATCCTTAGGGAGGTTCATGTCCAACGACGGACGTTAAAAGACTGACGATGATGAACCTAGGTATAGTTTTCGAAAAAAAAACAACAAAAAATAAATAGTGATATCCACTGTTATGAAATCATGGACCTTAAGGAAAGACTTAACTGACCATAGTGATTAAGTGATGCAATGAAGAACTGATTTATCTTTTACCAAAAACTGAAAAAAAAAAGAACTGCATACTAGAGGCATTATTTCCATTGGACGGACGAAAAAATGGCCCATTGTAACACAATACATGTTTTTCCCCTGGAAAACGTTGGAAATTTCATTCACATGAACAAAATGCAAAAATGTTTGCCATTGAATGAATTTTAACTGATTTAAAATGTCGAAATTTCTTCCCGTATTTTTTTCTAAAGAAATCTGTCAACGTTAACTCCATCCACTTGAAAATGGTGGAATCGGCCCCTGACATAATCCAGGCAAAGAAGATGTATTAAGAAAAACAAAAATTCCATGCAATTGATGGAGCGTAGAAAAAAATCTGATCCGTTCTAAATTGTTTATATCTGAGAAAAATTGTGCCTCCCAACGATAAAGCAATGTGAGAACGCACAGAATTGGATAAAAAAAAAATTTTTTCGAGATTTAATCTTATCCTTTCCGTAATTCAAATGCTTTTATGAAATACAGGCATAAAAAGACATTTCTATCTAGTGCTAAGAACCAGATATTGTTATATTCGAAGAAGTTGCTCACTGTGTAAAAAAATAAATTTGTCAAGTCGTATGTTGAAAGTTCGGTGAAGGTATATAATTGTTCCGTTTTATTAATAGAAGATTGTGTATGTAGTGCTTCAGTAGGATTTGTCTTTAATTAAATTTGTACCTCAATATTCTCTTGTCAGATGCAGTGCTAAAAATGCTACAACCGTAATGTCAGTGAAAAAGACTAGATCACATGCTATGACTATATGTGAGCGCCAAATGCTACATCATACAGATTTCAAGCTTGAAATTCCTCTTCATTTCACATAACTATTTGTTCCAGATGTCCAGGTAGAAATTTTAAAAAATCGTGGAAACGAATCACTTGTCAAAAATTATTTTTAGTTCACTCATAATTACCACTTTTAGTTGTTTGCTTTTGTCTTCCAGTCGTTGATTGGTCGTAAACTAAAATCGCCCGCTGAGAAATAAATTGAGGAGGAAACAATGTTAGTCCTTAGAACAAGAGATTTGCCGGGAGATGACCATGGACAACTTCCCTATGAATAGTCGATAAGCTTAGTAATTTTAGTTGAGAAGGGGAATGCACAAACGAACGGAAGAGTCAAATATTAGTATATATGAACAGGAAAGATATAAACAAACGTAGGTAAACACACACATGCACACACATGCGTGCGTGCACACACACTAGAATGGACCAATAGTTCTACGGCCTCGTATGGACTTACTCGCTGGCCATTTGATTTGAAATTTCGTTTTCATGATTTTGTTCTATTCGATTTGTACGGAAACCACTGACAGAAAGGACTGGATTTATAAGGGCAAAGGGACAAATGCCCTGACCGACCTTCTATATAAAAATATTATGATTTAAAAATCAGTTTCTGTGGTCAAAAAATAAAAAAGAAAAAAGAAAGAATAATTACCACTTGGAATTCATTTCATTATAAGGCCTTCAATTCTTTTAAATAAATCAATAAAATCACTGATTGTGATTCGGGTCTAAAAAGATTGGAATATGGGTTACGAAAATAATGCAATACTGCTGGCTCTGGGGTAACATTCTTTCAACTTGTAAGTCTTTTTTACGAGAGATGCATTCCTCCATATCAGTGGTCCGAATTTTTTTGTGCCAGAGAAGACTTCTATGACTACCAGTTGTACACCGGGGACCATTTACTCTCCAAGTCTAATATAGCTTTAAACTCAATAAAACATACATGATTATTCCTACTTAGGATGATACACAACCCAAACGGCTGCAAAACGGTTCTGATAAAGAAATAATGCCAAACAAGATCAAATAATATCATTTTAAATTCTCATGCAAAATTCTTATGTAAATGTCTTTCTATAACTGGGCTTGATAATCAACATAAAAAAGCCGTACAAATAATACAATTTTCCCGATATAAATTTCTCAAATTCATATTCCCATGCAACAATACTTACTGAAAATCTCACCGTGAATATGATCTTTAGCAATTAACTTCATTGGCCATGTCTCATTGATCGTAGAATAATATTGCTGTTTGTGAACCATCAATGCATTTTGATTTTATGATGTTCCTCATCGAAAATAGTGATCTGCAAATGTATATATATCTGTCTAGTGACTTTCTCTTGTACGATGCACTTTTTAGAAGAGAAAAAATCCCTCTTACAACATAACTCTGAATGGTCTCGTCTTTTACAAATATTTCGACACAATTCCATTAGGCAGATCAAAAATCTCTAGTTGTAGTTCTTCTGTTTATCTTTGAATAAATTTTCCAGTGACTGGGGACTGTAGCTGAAATATTCTTTAGGAAGGTAAAAGGGTTTATAAAAAATGTGATCGTTGATTTTATGATAGTAAATCATCTTTTTCGAATTTCCCATAAAAATTTTGACGGTTGATTACAAATGATGATTTGTTTGAGTCACCGTCACTTATTTTCCTTCATACTTTGGAAATGTGTAAAAGACTTCATCTTAAGGTGAGAAATCAATAGAACAAGTTTTGCTTTGAATAAATTGATAGTGCCTGTCATTCTAGTCAGTGCTGAGTTTGAAAAAGGGGCGAAAGGGAAATTGACAGGACCCCCTCTATACAACAATATCAATGTTGAAAAAATAGTGACTTGATGAGATTCGGGTCTACAGTAATTGGAGTATAGATTACGAAAATAAATTTGTAATACCTAAATCTCTGTTTGGAGTTGTCTTGGTATGTATGTACATGTATTCGTGTCTTTAATTACTATATAACTTATTTGACACTTTATGTATCTAAACATTTGCCACTTCAGATTTCATGCGGTGAACGGACTTTGACGTAAATTTTGTTCTTCATCGTGTTTTTCAATGTTGTGCTTTGCTGCGTTTTCCAATTTCTGAACGTTTCAGTCCATCCTTTTCCAGATGGAAGTAGATTAAGGTGGGACTCAAATATTTGTCGTTAACATAGACCCATTGATCTACGTACTTGAGATTTCAATACTGCTAGATCTATCTATTAATATTAATCCCTGAACAATTTTGAGAATGATAACTGTTACCAGAATGAGTATACATCTAAGGTTCATTGCCTAGAGCAATGGTTACCAAGGAAATGTTGCAGATCACTACTTGCGTAGTGAATTCAATTCTCACGGGATGTTGCACAGGTTTGGTCAAGTGACAGACTCAACCTAGCTCTGCGATAAAGACGGATATTATGATACAAACAAAAATCGAAAGTAAATATGGTTTTGCGTTTGCAAATTATTTCCACTGGTCATCATTGAGGAAAGAGACAGGTTTTCCCCGCAATCAGCAAGTACAGCATTCCCTGGAAAAAAATCCCTGAACCGAAATCGTGTAAAGCAAAGAAATACTAACCATTAATTGATAATTAATTATCATTGCCAAACTCCCCAAAATGGTAGTATGATAAACTGAGTTATCAAAGGTTGGGGTGGTAGGAGATACAGAAGCTTACGTTGTAGGACAGAAGGAAAAAAAGTGCATGCTACGTCCTTAATAGCCGTCTGGAAACAAAAACTGAACAGTATTCTTGCCATTTTCTTTTCGTAAGAGTGAAATGTAAGGATAACTATCTTTTCATAAATTCGAGGATATTTTTGAGCATCACAAATTTGGATTTTAGGAACTCAGTAACATCAGAAAGCTATTTAAAGAAGTAAATAATTATCAAATTTTGTAAGTTTTCATTGATCGATAAGTGAGACACCGTTTTTTCTGAATAACAATGTTTCAGAATCATTTACGGAGCATGAACATTATTGCCTAAATGACAATTCTTTTTGAAAGCCATTAAAGATTTTCCTACAAATACATATATATATATATATATATATATATATATATATATATATATATATATATATATATATATATATATATATGTTGTTTTTTGCAGGACTGAAAAGTGTCTATAATTGTTTGGAAGATAGTAAAAAGATGGTTTATTGATATTTCCTAAAATTAGGCGACTATTTTGTGAGTATTAGGACACTCTCCAGTTCTAATCTATACACATAACTTTGAAATTCTAATGACTCAATATTATAGTACCTTAAAGAACCCAGGAATTTTAGAAACTCAGGAGACCTACGGTCCAGCAGTTGTCGAATTTCTGGTAACAACTGTACCCGTACAAGATAGGAATATATCCACAGCTGTAACTCTAAGTATGTACAGCAGCTATTAGGCCCTAACCTATTCAATGTAGATGACTCAAACCACAAATGGCGGAAATCTCCATTAGCCAAACAACTGGTCCTTCCGCTCAAAGTTTCAGTCAACATTTTTTATTGGGGGGGGGGGGGTCTCTGTCAGGAATTTTGAGTGGGAGAGTTCATTTTGCATAGAGGAAATGAGCTGCTCATCTTATTTTGTACCAAGCTGTATAATCCAAAAATACCGTCACATTCGGAATATGGGAACTGAGCTTCTCGTTGCCATGGCCAATGGGTTAAACTAGCATTTATCGTAAATTGCTTTATATCCGATTTTGAATAAGAAATCTCAGATCAAATTCTCCAAGTAATGCATCACCTCCCCCTCCTATGTGCTACTTTTTTAATTTTTTCCATTTTATCTTTCGTTATTCACACAATTTGGCTTTCAGGCTTAATTTGTTTATTTTCATGGCTTGTTTCTCAGTCTGGTCTTCCATCGTTTCTTGTTTATTGCTGCCCCGGGTTGAGATTTTAGTGTTTGTGCTTCAGTTAATTATTTTCATTTAATCTTTCACCTTTTCAATTGACCGATCGTAAACAGATGTTTAGATCAACGATAGAAGTTTTTGTAGATAATGAAAAATCTATTCCTGCAGTTTTTGCCTCTTTATAGTGTACAGGTGTACAATGACCAAACACAAACAAAGGAAATAAATAAATCCATTCCGCAGCAGTACATCCAACAAAGTCTTCATCAGAAGATGACCCGAGGTCAGGAATTGATTTGAGCCTAAGGCAAATTTATATACTTAAGCAAATGTACATAACAATAAATATTCTCATTTTCTCTTATGGTCGTTTTTGGCAAGCTAATTTTATAGACATGTTTCTATCCTCGTGTATATATATATATATATATATATATATATATATATATATATATATATATATATATATATATATAGGGTAAGTATTCAAAGAGGTCATACAAATATATGAAGGTCATCTGGCTATACATATGTACACGCATAATCCATTTGCATGCATAAAAACACACTAGTACACATATACTGACTAAGTTTTGAAATTGTGAACTTACAAATGTACAAATATGAGTTCTAACCCTTTTTACTAAATATCCAAATTATTAAATAAAAAAACTTATTTCCAACCAGTGAGTCTGTTCTCAACTTCTTACTTCAAATTTTTTAGTTTATACTTCTGTAAAATTTTGTTTGTGTCCATCCCCTTGTTAGTGTTAATTTGTATATGATTTCCTTTCAATGATATTTTTGCGAATTTTCGGGATTTGGGTTTTCTCCTAAACGTTATTGAGTTACATAATATCCTGAACTTAGCGTTGAACCAATAATCAGTCGTCTCCTATTCTTTGGCTTTATCTGAATTATTTTTGTTTATATAAGATTAAAATTGTAGTTCTCTTTTAATCGGTGGAGAACGAGTATGTTTTATTCTTTCATTCATTATTTTATTCTTGTGGCCATTCAATGTTTATAAAGTCCTTTGTTTGGTGTTCTTGATATTTAGCCTACGTATTTATAGCATTTATTATGTTTTACATTAAATACATTGAATATCTATCCATCTATCTATCTATCTATCTATCTATCTATCTCTCTCTCTCTCTATATATATATATATATATATATATATATATATATATATATATATATATATATTCTCTTGGTTGCAGGTTCGATTCTTGCAGCTGTCCCATCGTCTTGTATTGATTATTCTGTTTATGTCGTCTTAGCCAAATGGTAAATTCAATCTGTAATCACAAGTGATCATTTCAAATATGATGTTTCAATATACTATAATTATATGAATATATTATCAAAATGAAACAAAAAATCTGTTGGATGATACAAAGATATCAGTTAAATTTAAAACTTCAATTTTTACTATATAAGAATCAAACTATGTAATCATTATTCACAATTTTATCAAATGAATTAAAAGAGACCGTTCATTATACTCAAAATGGATATTTAACATGTTAGATAAGTGTATTTCTTTGTTAGACTGCTAAAGTTATGCTGTTAGATATAACCTGAGATCTATATGAACCAGCATAAATAAATTGATAAAAACAAGATAGATAAATAGATGGATATGTACAGGCTAAGATAGATTAAGTGGATGATAATTACGAACATACTGGGATAGATAGATTCATCGATGAAACCATCTTGAAACAGATAGAGAAGATACTTTGAAATAGATAGAGTTATAAGTAGATAGAAGCTGCATTTAGTGGGATGTTCTGTGTATGTTGATAGTTCAGAAAATGAAGGAGATGAACAGAATGATTAACTGTGAAAACCTGGGTAGGATGTGGAGTCAGTTTGCTGCAGATATTTTGCTGCGTTCTACCTTCGCCTCTCCACCAATGTCTCAGGCCTGATACCTGTGCCAAAATTGCCTCAAGCTGTTCAGTGAATGATTCATTTAATTCCCACGCTCTCCAACCGTAGGCAAATGATGCCAAAGGTAAGGGCATCGCTCTGCCAACTCGGTTCATTGACAAAACCGATCCCCCCCACTCCTGAAAAAGGGGAAAAATGTAACAACTGCGCATCTTCCATTGATTGACGCTCCTTCTTGTTTTCTACTCACTTTTGTCGCCTTCACTGCTCCATCTCACCTCACGGAACACACGCTGTCTTGTCATACTCTTTCATGAGAAGGGAGAGCAACTTCTTTTTTTATCACCTTTTTTTGTTCCTGGACACAACTCATAAACGTTTCGGAATACGCTTATATAACTGCGTGCTCATGTATATGTGATGGGCGCAAACAAGGTCCACCAATCAACAAACAGTGTCAATCTTTGTAAACAGATCGGAATAGGGATTTTTTTTCTTCTATTCGGAACAGGGAGTTCGCACTTCTTTCGCAAACACAGCTAACAAACCTATAGAATTGCGATGAGAAAACATGGCGTTGCAGCTCCGTTCAATTTACTCTTTACTTATTCGTACTGCTCTCTCCATTCAAACTTATCTTGTTTCTTTCTTTCTCTCTGTTCTTATACGTTGTAGTCACATCAACAGATCGGTGATAATACCTGCAAATATAGGTTTACATAGACATTTTGGGCTGATTCATAAACAGAAGGATTTAGCTGCTTTAAATTTTATACACTCGATGATTATTTATTTCCTATTTATGTAGATACACATAAACAAGGAAGGAGAAAGGGTGAAACGAATGTTCCTCATTACACATTAAGCACTGATCAAAGAACTCGAAATTTTAATGACGTTCGATCTATCTATAAGTATTTAACGCTGAACAATAATGGGAATACAAAAACCTCTACCAGAATGAGTGTACATTCAACGTTCATTGTTCTGAGCGATTGTTACTAAGTAAATATCTCTGTTGATCCTCACCGGATGGAGCTGAAGTTTAGCCAAAAGACAGTCTCAACCTAGCTTTGCAATACAGACGGACATTATAATTCAGACATAAATATACTTTCGATATAAAGTGAGATCTATACGAATCAGTCATCATTAGAGAAATAAAAAGGTTTCCCACCATAGGGAAATACAGTATTCCTGCAAAAATACAAAATCTGTTCAGAAAATTGTAAAGGTTACTACCACTGAGAGTACACTCACAAGGATTTGTATATTTCTAACCTGTTAACTTCTACGGACGAAATAATTCGTCTTAGCAAGTTTTCATCCCTGCATTGCGTACAAAATGACTCAACTTCGCAAGTTGCCAGTCCTTGTACACGGTCGGGGCAAATCGTCTTACAATATTATGCTATTCTTTCATAAGAAGGCGAAAAACTAGAACGTACAAAATGTTTACAAATCATGAACTGACGAAAGAGAGAGAGAGAGAGGACAGAGAGAGAGAGAGGAGAGAGAGCATAAGGATTTATTGAATTCAAGGTATTCTTAGGAGTATATCTTTGTTTTAAGATATGTCTTAATCGTTTACCAATTCATTCATATATTACATGTATTATACATTTTTTGTACATATTAGTTGATTAGTATGGAATAATATCATTTAAACGTACAATGGAAGTATTTCCATCTTCAGCATAACGACTTGATGGTCTGAGATGAAGATTGGCAGATATGCTTGTGAGACTGGCATTTTTTTATTGCACTAAATTATTTTGGGAAAAAAAATTCCCAAGAATAAACCAATAAAGACTACTAGCGTAGTATAAACACAAGGGAAAACGCGTTTCCATCGGGGCACAAACATTCATGGAAACACTATCTCCATCGTGGCACATGTGCAGGTCCAAGGAGGAAGCTTTTGTGAATTCAACAATTAGTTGATGTTATAAGGACACCCTCCCCCCAAAACAAATAGTACAAAATGCAAAACCAAAAGTAAAGATGGGAAATGAAATAAAATTCAGATAGAAAAAGGGAACGTTTGAAGGAGGATACCTGTGGAAAGCTTCTGGGATTAGCGAATACAAAACTCTACTATTGTTCATAGTTGGTCGTTCAGTCTTCCATCCAACGTGCTAGTACTGCTGGCTACTCCATTTTGTACCTGGTGATCGTGGACAGAGACGTATCGACTCCCACCAGTTTCGGTCACTGATTTGATAACTTGCCCATTTCCAACTCACTCAGACCTTCATAACAAACTTACACCAGTAATTTTTCCCCAACTGACTACTATGGTTATGATTTCCGACCCACTGATGCTGTTGTACAATGTGTAATTGTTCGAAGGGTTAACCAATGATAAAAGGGAGCAACTTTTACGCTGTTGGTCGGGCGACTAGGCAAGTCAAAACTCTTCATGCGGCTGCTATCGACCGTACGACCCCATAACCAATTACTATTTGTTTCGATGTGCGAACACGCGTTTCACCACACTTGCCTTTTGGGTGCTTGAGATATATCATCAACACCATAATATGTGTGTGTACGAGGTCTGTCAGGAAAGTAACTTGCCATTCAGTATCGACAAAAAATAGCCCACCTAGGAGAAGAGTTCCCTCAAATATATCTCCCTTACAAAATACAAAATTTATCTTACTAGCCACTCAATTTTGAAAATAGATTGCCAAGTCTACTTCTGAGATCTTTATCAAATGCTTAGATATTTTCTCCCCAGACTCGACCACTCTATTTTACTGGCAATTCAAGATTGGTAAAAATTCACTGTGGATGCAACGGTACCACAGTCACTCACGCAGAAGCGATGCACAGCGTTGGGAGTAACCTAATAGGAGTTAATGTTGGACAGGTGTAGTAGGATATCGGGAAAAGGTTAGTTTTCGTCAGTTACTACTTTGTGTGTAGATTCTATGATTTTATATATCTGTTAGGTGATTTTGACAGTTCTGTTTTACAATGAATTGTTTATATGGTCTAGTCAATATATTTGAAATATGCAGTTTTGGGCAAGATGTTTTTATATGTTACCATGATAAATACTTGATTTGGGAGAGGACATCTTCCATGATCGGCAGCAGTTTTGGTAAATATGTAAAAGGTGTTTCAAAAGACATTACACGCTTATTTTTCGAAATTTGTAAGAGTCAAGCCGATTTATTCTGACTACAGGGTTGGAAATAGTTTTTTTTTATTTAAATTACCCCTAAGGTGTATCAGAAAACAAATTGATTTTGCTTCACAGATAGTCCTCTTCTTACAAACCAAATTCTTCATAGCTGTAAAAATGATTGACACAGGCATTCCCGACATCAGCAAGTTCATTTGCTTCCTGTAAACATTTTGACTTTCGACAAAAATCGCTCTTGCAGCAGTGAAATTAACTTATTGAAAACCGAATTTGAGTGGACGTTTACGCAAAAATATCTGATTCTTGCAACAAATTGGTAAAGATCTTGTCACGTCAAATTTGCTCATTATGTAACCCCTGGGAAAAAGATAGTTAACAATAACACTTGCCAAACTGCTATTTCGTACCAATCTTCAAATGTTTTTGACGTTGTCATATTAATAGGAATAGATGTAGACCTCAAGTGCAAAACATATTCTAATTCATTGATCCATTGATTTATACCAAACACTGACAACTGACAATCTGAAAACAAACAAAAAAAAAAAACAAAAAATGGAGAGGAAATGCTTGGTACACTTTTGGGACACCCCATACATTAGCGATCACAAAATAAGTCTATGGAATCTACAGAGATGACGTCATCGGTCAAACACATACAAATTGGGGGAAAAAAAGCAACATTTGTGTGCAGAAGATGGTAATCGTTGTTCTCTTCTTCTACACATAATTTAGCATGTTCACGAATATTTTGATAGTATGTTTGGATAAATTGGGTATTTATAACCCAATGGCATTCGGTTTTCAACAAGCTAATTTCACTGCTGCACGAGCGATTTTTGTCGAGAGTCAAAATGTTTACAGGAAGCAAATGAATGAAGACAGTTCATCATAGTTAGGTAGCTTCGGGGTTATTTCTTTCTATTTTGAAAGATAAAACTATATATATATATATATATATATATATATATATATATATATATTGTGTGAGAGATAGAACGAGAGATGGATTGAAAAAAAAACAAACAAGGGAGATGAACAGATTGAGAATGTGATTGAGATATCCTCCAGTCGTGTTTCTTCTTTGGGATTTAGTGCTTCTTTCTTGTTCGCCTACGAATCTCTATAATTTGCTGAAGATGAGTTTTATATTGGAAATAACGACTTGGGTTTCGGTTCTCTGGTTATCTGGGATGGTCTGTTCAAAAGATTGCAACTGTGATTCGGGTGCTTCACAATGTTTTCAACTGGTTTTTGAGAGCCACTAGTATTACTATACCATCAGCATCGTATCCGTAAAACAGTACAGGATTATTTCGAAATGGATTCCTGTCTTCCCTAAAGGAATAAGTGTGAAGTGAATGTAAACAGCCTTGACTGGAGTTTGAACTCATTTAGCAAAATCTGCAACGTTAACTATTACGTCACTTGCCCCCTACGGATTGTTTTCAGAGCCGGTCTTCTTGTGCTATCTACCAGATGCTCCATGGTTTCTAATGTTATTTGGAACTTAATGAGTTTTGCAGCCTGATGCTGCGCCTAGACATGAATTCTTTATGTCACAGATAGAAATAAAGTAATTAATATCGTCTGCCCAAGAAAACTACTTTTATATATGACAGAGGCTTCACTGAGAATTTCCATTCATAGATGTCTTAATACCGAACATGCCCGTGTATACGTCTGTTTTAAGTCCCATTTTAAAGCTAAGCGGTAGACATTGACATGGGTATTAGTTTGGCTCGGTCAAATTCTATTTATGATGAGAAAAGATGGAAGTAACTTTTATTTTCAGACATTAGAAATATTCAACTGTGGTGTGTTTGCCATACTATGGGTGTTCTGAGAATTGATGTAACCCTTGGTTTTTCATCTCCTTTTCCCAAACTTTCGCTCTGCTGATGTTGCCAATTGAGCACTTTTTGCGTTAAATTTCACATGTTTTTTGTTTTGGCAGCGCGAAAATTCAACATTCACTGCTATTTTCCGATCATTCATAGCGCTTTTTCCTAGGAACCTTGGCAATTTTTAGCTATTTCTCAGTAAAATTGCAAACAAATACATATAATTCAGGTATCTAGATACCTTTTTGTGCGTTTCAGCATTTTTTATTCTTCTTTGATGTCGATCTAGCGCTAAAAATTTGGAAATCCTATAATGCCCTCTGCCCGCTTTATTCAAAATTTCAGAGATCTTCTTGTACTTCAGTTACCTCAAAAGATACAAAAAATTTCCCCTCGGTACATGAATCCTCGGTGAAATTTCTTACAAGGCGCTTTGAATGTTAGAAGAAAATAAATCATACTTTTAGCAGAAGTTTTTTTTCCATATATGTTAAATACGGATAAAACCAATATCAAATCTAAAAATTGTTACTCCTAGATCCCCCATTTGTTTTTGTTTTTTGTTTTTGTTTGTTTTTTTTAGTTTTTACTTTCCATTGGACTACGTTAATTATCTCACTAACGCTCAAAATATTAAAATTCAATTTTCTTCCAAGTTAATACAAGTTATTGAAAGATATCATCTTATAATTATTAGGTACTCCGTTTTGACTCATTATTCAATAGTATATTTTGTATTAGAATAAAGTATTGTTTGTTCTGCATCCTTGTAATTGATTTAGCGTGTTTTTAATGTAAGTTATTGTTTCAAAAGTTTTATAAAACAGAAATAGAAATTCAACAATTAATAAACAGCCATAATGTAACTTCTGTTCCTTTTTGTCGGTTGGAATAAAATCGGATCGAATCAAATCAAAATTCACGAAGAAAATAATTACAATGCAACTATAATAACAAAACAATTTCAATATAGGGAGTTTTGTTATGCTTTGTTGGCGTGAAAACAACATATATTGCACTTTCATCTAAATAAATACTACGAAGGGCTGCAACGCAAAACTAGGTGAGCGCTAAGAAGTTCCTTCTTAGAAATTGCCGTGAGGTTAAGTCGAAAATAGCACAAGGCAAAGCCAAACTGTCGTTCGATTTAGTGAAAGATGTGTGTTAAATGCCTCCTTTAGAAAAGCAAATACCAATATTGCCCTGTGTACATGTTTTGAATTGTCGACAAAACATCTTTTTCTAAGTCCATGGGGACCAAGCCTATCATTGCACCACCCGTTAGAATTGACAAGTACAAGTCAATTTTAAATCATTAAATTAAGAAATATTCATTTTTTTTCTTTATAAATAAACATTCATAATGATGTTAACTCTCTGATGGTCTCACCCGGGGCAGCCGCCCACGTCAGTAAGCTGGTGTGTCACTATGCAATTAAATCGTTGTCCAAGAATCGGTTCTTCAGATTTTCTGTCACTGAGTTGGATTAAGGAGGATTTCTTGTGGATAACTTCTGATTTATACATTTTGTCCCACAGAAATTTTATGTCTACCGTATTTTGTTGTTTAGTTGCAGTCAAAATTCATACATGGAATATATATACAGTTATACCTTGCTTATTGAGGTGGTTATACACTGTTTCATTAATCTATAGAGCACCACCTCAACCACGCTCCACCAAGACCCCCAGTAGTATTCAAAGTAAATTATTTATCATTTTTTGGTCAAAACTCAAGATTATCTTCGTATGTTAGTGCATTCAGTGAAGAAGATGTTTTGGTCCATTTTGTCTCAAACCATCAAATTGTTCATTAGTCATTAAATAAGTAAGAATCTCCATACAACTCTTAAAAATATAATCGGCCTTAAGTAAAAAGCTCTATCACTAATGCATCCTCACGAAAATTCTTCTGTGGATCTGAAAATGAGACCTTACCTCAAACTGAGAACCATTCAATGTTTACAAGGGAAAAACGTACCAAACATCACACGGAGAGATGAAAAGTCAGAAAAATCATAGGAAACTATTAGAAAACTTGATTGGCAATGGACTAGTCGTAAAGCAAAAATATCAAACTCACAACGTTGATCTTCAGAGATCATGTGCAAAACAGTGGCCGGCAAAATACAAGATGATGTGGCCAACTTGACTAATTCATATTAGAAATTGCTTCAAGACACGCCTGATGGAGGGGTCTAGTGAATCTTGGGGGTGATCTAGGTTCAACAGTGGACGTTAATATGATGCTAGTGGTGATGATTAGTTTGAAAAAGGGCAAAATCGATATCATCCCAGTCTCCCAGTGGTTGTAGAACAGCAATATATAGCCTTTGAATTGCCTGGTTATCAGATTGTTACGTATGAAACGTTTTATGGATAGTAAGGAAGATATTATAAACAATGAATGGTGAATATACAATCAAATATGATCCAATTAAAAGCGATAACCATTTGCAAACGATCTTCACATGACAATATATCATTTTCATAAATTCATTTAGGTTCAGTAGTCACTAATTCAGTAAAAGAACGAATTATGGCAAGCTTACATCGACAAAAGTGTTCCCCTGGACCAACTTGAAAGAATTACTTCGTTGAAAAGGAAGAAATTGTTGGCCTTAATTTATTAGTTTGTTTCGAAGCAAATTTGTGATTAATCATGTTGGATTCTTTAGAATGAATTAATAAATGTACATGTAACGACGGGTAATTTTAAAGATTTATTGAGTAACACATTTCTAGTGTATTATTGGAGATTTTATTCCGTATATGAAATTCAAAATACTTTATAATAAGGTGTCATGGAGCATTTGATTCAAGTCCTGACGTACCAACATTTACAACATTGTAAATTTCCCAAATGTTTTAATGACTAATGCAGTCGCTGTCGAAATCGTAAACTATCAAAAAAGGGCTCGGTTTTTCACTTTTAGCATTATTTACAATGATTATTTATGTAACAAAGTAATCCTTAACTAGTCACTTAAACGATTGTATCTCCGTCCGTCTGTCTCTCCCTATGTCCTTCTCTCATTCTCTACCAGACTGTCTATCTGCCCGTCTCTCTCTATCTCTCTCTCTATATGTATATACATACATATGTGTGCATGTATGCGTGTGTGGAGATCCTGGTTCAACTACGCTGTATTCTTGTTGAAAATATGTTGTTTGTTTTTTTTTTAATTTTACATTCGATATTTCAATAGTTTTACAATATATATATATATATATATATATATATATATATATATATATATATATATATATATATATATATATATGTATATATATATGTACATATATGTATGTATATATATATATATATATATATATGTATATATATTTATACATATATAAATATGTATATATATATATATGCAGTTCACATTATATATATATATATATATATATATATATATATATATATATATATATATATATATATATATATATGTGCATGTGTGTGTGTGTGTGTGTGTGTATGTGTGTATACCAGCATCGTTTGTCTTTTTCAGAAACAGTGGTCAATTGTTTTATTTTTTTCGGGATTTCCATCACTGTTTCATTGCGTTTTCATTGATTTTGTACACGGTCTAAAATTTTGTGAAGAAACAAGCCTGAACTGTGAGGAACTGATGATTTGTCGACTTTAGTGATGACACATTCGGTGATTGTTCATGCAACAGTCACACAGTTCTTAAGCTCATTCAATAACGTTCCACTACCGACTGAGGAAGCTTGTAGGGTTTGTATTCAAGCATACGCGGTAAATACATTGCTGATTGTTAGCCAAGTTACGCCAAGGCTATACAAGTGGTTTACAAGATACTAAATATTGTTGAACAGAGCTAATGTACTTTTTGTTTGCGTGTACATGATTATGTTTATATTCTATGCTATCTTAATGTTTTGGTATTATGAGCATGTATTTATATATATATATATATATATATATATATATATATATATATATATATATATATATATAGGTATTTGTTTGTATTCTGGTCTTTGCATTCTTTTGCTAAATAATGTTTCAAATGTTAAAAAATGATCGATGTCGATTTAAATTTTTCAGTAAACCAAAATCCAATTGACATGCACTTTCAACTTTTCGATATTTAGACAGATTTCATCTTGGGCTATTATCCTTTCAAATCAAAAATCGATACCAGAGGATTTGAGAAGCACAGATGCAAAGGGCTCAAGTTCAGGGTTCTGGACCTCCCTCCCTGCTCGAGTAAAGGGCAATCAAATTAAAGAAAAAATAAAGGAAATATATTAATCAAGACTCAAAATAGCCATAATTAGTTATACATCAGCCTCAAAGAAGCCATTATTTGTTTTTGTTTTTATTTTAGATATCCAACATAGTTATAATGCATCTTATATATGAGTTGGGTGTCTTCGATTATTTTTGTTTACTTTTGACACTTTTATTATCAAATTACTACAACCAAAATGTGAGTGAAAATTTCGTTTAATGAATTATTTTTTTTTTTCAAGGATGGAAGCTGTTATCTTTACTACTGATTCATTTGTAAAAAAAGATTGTTTCCATTCCGTTTTTTTAGCACTGAAAATCCCTGATCTGCAACTAGAAATTCGTCTTTTTTTTTCTAGTAGCACAATAGTTGATGGACATGAAGTTTCGACGGTTCAATATTTGGACGGATTTATTCATCTTGTCTTGGGCAATTATTCTTTCCGATGGTTGATCGATTCTAGAGTATTTGAACCTTGCACATTTACGGTAACAAGCAAATACAAGTCTCAAGAGTAATTTATCGATCAGCGTGTGTTATGAGACCGGTGTGAAAAGTTGATGAATTTACAGATGGTCCGATATTCTATGAAATTGGAATGGCATCGAAATAACACAGGGGAAAATATTCAATATCGAAAGAGATTACGATGGCATGATTGGCGATGACCTTTGACCTGGAAGTGAGAAGGAGTTGAAATTTGAAAGGCGGAAGGTCGTCCAATTAGGTGAAGATGTCAATCAAAATCGACCATCCTCCTTTTCAAAATAAACGACTCGAGTCTAATTCCAAATATATTTGAGTATTTGCTGGCATATATCCCTTCCATATACACTGATATGATACTTCCTATGATAGTCTATAAATTGTACCTTTAATATTAGTCAAGGGAGATAACAGTTTTACTGTAATTGCATCCCTTTCTCATCCATTCGATCACTTCTTTTCAATTGGAATTTATTTATCTAATTTTTGCAAATTAGTGGACAAACGTACAAATTTTAATGAACATAAACATGGACTCATTTTGATATTTTTCATGTAATATGCAATAGAAAAATTATTGAATTCTCCGTTGTGAATTGAAAGCATTGGTAACCAGTTTTCGAATATCTCTGAATACTTTCGTCCGTCTCATTAGTTTACCGTTGCAGGAGGAGTTAGAACGAGTTTATACATTCACTCCTATGTTTATCCACCCTCTCAATCTCTCTCATCCTCTCTCTTTCTTATTCTTTCTATCCATCTATCCATCTATCTATCTGCCCATCCAATATCCAATAGAGTTCCTGAGGAATGATATTTTGCGGAAGGTGGGCCATTGGCTAAAAAGAAGTAATTACGTTTTGGGGTACATCTTAGAATGTGTACAGTGAATCCCCTTGCATACTATTTTTTCATTTCTACACCCTATCCACAAAAGTTCTCAATGAACATTACTGAAATTCTCCAGAGGGCAGGCGTTGGATTAATCCAGGATTATTTATTGATTGACAGATATTTATTTTGTACTTTTTTCATACATTTTTGTATTCATTGTTTTTTCTCTTCACAAAATATCCAAAATCTCTTAAATTCTGATGACACTTCCTGGAAGTGCAGAACATAGGGCCAAATAAGCATTGATTAAATCCCAAGTGGGAATCAAGACATAATTTACGATTACCTTCCTTGAAGCTATAAATGGTTTTCCTTCTGTTTTCTTAGAGGTATGCGTTTTCTGAGAGTTTTGTAGGTGGTCAAGGCCGTTATTCACTTCAAATTGAGTTTCAATGAGATTGGATCTTTACAAGAATTTTAACAAAAAAGAACAGCCTCATTAATGCGACTTGGGAATTTGATCCACGAATCTTATTCTGCAAAGTTTCTCCTTTGATAAACAGATTGTAATCCTTACTCAAGTAAGTAAACATCAGCTTTTTTTAAAGTCCCATCGCACAAGATTTTGAAGTTAACAACTCTCGCATGCCATGATCTTCGATTGAGAGGAAAGATCCCAATCAAATGTAGAAAAACGAATTGAGTAACACTCTTCCGAACTAAGGTAAACTTAATAAATGTATCAGAGAGGATCATATGGTTCGTTTGGTGTCTGAGGTAGTTACGTATTCCCCATTGATAACAGTAGTTCACTTCTAACCTAGGCAAATTTCTGATGCTGAATTCGACAGTCAGAGACAGAATGAGTAGAATTACAAGTTATAACTACGGTGGAATTTACGAGTAAATTGGTATTTTAATCACACTGTGATGTGAAGCTTGTGGCGCGTATTATTCCAAATAAAAGTACATAGATATTAAAAGGATCAACATTCAAAGAACTATTTGCTCAACTTGGCTCAATCCCTAACAAATGGTGCTCAAGGGGAATATCAGTCTTTAAGCAGACAAATATTAAAGATAGGTAACTGCAAAATGTTGAAAGAGAGAAAACATGAACGAAGCAAATAATATACTCTGCCATTATCACGCAGTTTTCATTAGAGATCCAATTATCCATATTTGATATCACGTCAAAGTCAGCCAATTGGCAACTGACGTCCGCAGATTATAATTTGTCATCTCAACGAAAAACTAATTGCTTCCCTAAATCTATGCTAAAGACTTACATGTAATTATGTTCAACTAAGCAATGGAATATCTTGTGACATTCAAAGAGCCAAGCTTGTATTAAATGGAGATTATCTGTATAATAAGTAAGTGGTGCCCTTATGCTGGCTACAACTGCAGCCTATCCTTTCTTGGCTGCATTCAGCACATTGTTACCTATTCCATTTTCAATATGCAAAACAGACACGGAGATAACAAGCCCCTCATGTTGCATCACTCATCTCACACTGCGCTAATCTAATTAGAGCTGAAGTGAGGGTAGGATTCATGCATTTTCCTGAAGGATCAGTGCTATGAGAGTACAAACTGACCTAGACATAGCTTGCCAGGCTCATTTTCTGAGCTGTTATCGGCTCGGCCATCATACACCTCGGTTCTGTATTATTTGTCTTCAAATGTCATAAATGGAGTATCGTTAATTCTGATTGATATTTTTTCACTTAGAGGCTAGGAAAGAAAAGATTTAACAATATGCCTCGGTCGACTGATGATTTCTAACGAAACTTCTGTTGCTTATTCGTCGAGATACGGACATTGTTAGATGCAGTCTAAATATACGAGTTAAATAGAGGCTTATTCTTTTTATCCAATATACTGTGCAACCTGCAAGATGGAAAAATAATGAACTGATAGTTGTAATGAAAGGCAACAGAAGAAGAAAAAGCTTCTTGTTAAAAAAATATTGATAGTAATATTGTATGATACTCCGCATGAAACATCAGTCTTCTTAGCATTGGAATTTTTTTTAAAGAGGTGAAGGGGGCCCAAGGATTAGATACTCACAGATTTGGGGCACCGAGTTCAAACTACAGCTGAGACACTTAGCATACACTTTACACTATTGTCATTGGGAAAGACATGAATACGTATCCACAGTTCACCTATGAGCAATTAACCGGGCTGACTGGTCTCTCAAGCTATTATTTGCAACTAATCTGATTCCAGAATATGGATTTAAGTCAGGAACACCTTGTGAAAAACTAAAAGACGAGGTGACAGACAGAGCGTTCAGATATTTCCAGCATCCTGTTGTGTCTATAGCCGTTGGGACTATGTCTTGCCGCTAGCCCAAGACGGACAGAGACAAGAGAACGAAGCTGACGGTACACAATTCTTCTTGCTATAATCCAAGTCAAGCGAAAACCATAACGTCCGATCCTGAGGTGCATCCCAGCTGTCGTACGACGCCGTACTGGAGCCATAGTTATACCACAAAAGACGAATATGGTTATAATGGCAATTCTGTAGTTTAGCAAATAGGCCAGATCTTATAATCTATTGGGCAAGAATTTGCTTCCTTTTAAACAATGAATGTTTCGTGGGTGGACATTATGATTCTTTAAATGTGTGCTTTATGGCATTTTGAAAATGTCAGTGCAATACTTTTCACTCTCCATTTTAATTATATTGGGGGTGGCGATTCTGAATTCGAGAATGAGGAATAAAAATCATTATGTGGCTCAAAACATATCGATGATTGACTGATCAATTCTTAATTATACAATACTTTCAATTCATACAATACCATCAATTCAAATAATGCTAATAATTTGTTAATTTCACAATACTATTTGCGAATAATAAAATTCAGTCCGTAGAGGCTAATGTTCATCCTATATTTTTTGCAGTCTTAAGCGATATGTGTTTAGCGTTTTTGTCACTAAATTTAAAAGGATAACAAAACGATAGAGAGTGCTTTTTTTACGAGGTATCTATTTCTTTGCAGATATTTTGCTGGATTAAACACTGTAAATCGTGGCACATGTTTTAATTCAGCTAGTGATTATTATACTTTTTCTTTACCAGATGTGTATTATTATTGAGAGGGAGACATCAGTTGTTTTCAGCTGCCATGATGTGGTATTGAACAATATAATTCATAACCACTGTATCAGGCTCTATCAAAAATATTTCTGTTTTGTACAGATCTTTATTTCCAAACCTATTTCATGTACACATCTAATAATATTCTATGACTCTACTTTTATTATCATTATTATTATTATTATTATTATTATTGAATCTCACACCGGTTGCCTGGTGGTAACCGCTGGAGTTTGAGTGACAGCAAGTCTCCTCAAGTCTCCAGCCCTCCTCTCCTAGTACTCATAGGTCGCAGTAATTCTACGATTTACAGTTTCACACCGGTTGCCCAGTGGTTATCGCTGAAGGCTGAGTGACAATAAGTCTCCTCAGGTCCTCAGCTAACGTCTCCTCCCTCTTTCGCATATCATGACAGAGCTACTATTCGTTGCAGTACTCATATCTCTAGCACCTTCCTCAGTATCCGTGCAGTTCCAAGTAGCGCTGTGGTCTGTACGGTCTCTATCCTTCCCCTTATCCCGATCTCCTCCAGTCTCTCCCTCAGCGTTTTGGGGACAGTTCCTAGTGCGCCCACTATGACCGGTACTACCCTGGTTTTCATGTTCCACATTTTCCTTAACTCCCTTGCTAGGTCCTGGTATTTTTCCCTTTTTTCACCCTCCTTCTTTTTTACTCTATGGTCTGCAGGTACAGCAACGTCTACTATTTGGCAGGCCTTCCTTTTTTTGTCTACTATTACTAAGTCCGGCCTTCTTGCCTGGATGAGGTGGTCAGTTTGGATGTCAAAGTCCCACAGTAGTTTGTGGTTGTCATTCTCCAAAACTGCCTCTGGCTTGTGCTGATACCACTTTTCCCCATGGTTGAATCCCATTTGTTTACTTAGTTCCCAGTGTATCATCGTTGCTACTCTATCGTGTCTATGCTTATACTCCTTCTGGGCGAGCTGACTACATTCACTAGTTCTGTGGTTTACTGTCTCATCTCTTTCACCGCACATGCGGCATTTGCTATTTGTCTGTGTTCTGTCGATTTTTGCTTTTATGTAGTTTGTCCTTATGCTTTTGTTTTGGGCTGCCATGATGAGCGATTCTGTTTCTCTCTTAAGGTTTCCCTTTCGTAACCACGTCCATGATTTCTCGTCTGCTATATCTTTTATCTGTCTTTTAAACTCGCCGTACAATTTTTTCCCTTCCCACTTTTCTTTTCTATTTTGCTGTACTGTTCCATTGTTTTCTACTTTATTGTTTGTTGCACTATCCCTCGCGCTCTTTATGATTTCTTCACTATTTGTTTGCACATATCTATCTAGGACTACTTTAGCTCTCTGGACACAATCTTCTATGCTGATGAGCCCCCTACCACCTTCTTTTCTCTTAACGTATAGTCTATCTGTATCATCCCTAGGGTGTAATGCTTTATGCATCGTCATAAGTTTCCTTGTTCGCCTATCCATTGATTGGAGCTCTTCCTTTGTCCATCCTAGGAATGGTCCTGTATACCTAACTACTGACACAGCCCAGGTGTTCATTCCTTTTATTAGATTTCTGCTATTTAATTTGGTTTCTAATATTTTCCTTATCCTTCTGAGGTATTCTCTCTTAATTTTCTCCTTCATCTCTTCCCGTTTTATCGTGTCACATTCAAGGACACCTAGGTACTTGTATCGGTCTTGTGCAGTCAATGCCCTAATCTTGTTGTTTCCAGAAGTTCAATTCCCTCAGTCATTGAAAGCCTTCCTTTGTGCATCACCATGATTGCACATTTTTCTATCCCAAACTCCATTCTTATGTCCTCACTATATTCCCTTACTTCGTTGAACAGAGTCTCAAGCTCTCCCCTGTTTTTTGCAAACAATTTAATATCGTCCATGTACATCAAGTGATTGACCTTTCCTTTTGTTTTAGAGAAGTGGTATCCTTTGCTGTTTTTCAGGATTCTGTTAAGCGGTATCATTGTTAGAACAAATAATAGTGGGGACAACGAGTCTCCTTGGAAGATTCCCCTTTTTATCCCTACCTCGGCTAGTTTGTCCCCTCCGGCTGTCAAATCTACTTTCCAGTCTTCCATCGAATTACCAATGAATTTAACCACCGGTTCGCTAATTTTGAACATTCTAAGGCATTCGAGTATCCAACTATGTGGAATCATATCGTATGCCTTTTTGTAATCTATCCATCCCATTGCGATATTCTTTCTCCTTTTCCTTACTTCTTTTAAGATCATCTGGTCTACGTAGAGTAAATCGTTTGCCCCTTTGGTTCCTATCCTACACCCTTTCTGTTCTTCTGGTAGTAGTCCCCTTCTATCCATTGACATGTATATTCTCTCTGCTATTTGCCCGGTCAGGATTTTCCACATAAGTGGTAGGCACGTGATTGGTCTATAGTTGCTTGCTATGTTCCCCTTCCCCAGGTCTTTTTGGATGAGGGTGGTTCTGCCTTTAGTCATCCATTCTGGTGCTTTGCCTTCATTTAGACAATTTTGGAGTAGGTGAGTGAGTCTGCCGTGTAACGCGGTGAATTTTTTGAACCAATACCCATGGATTCCGTCGGGCCCCGGTGCTTTCCAGTTGGCTACTTTCCTAAGAGTATGTTTCAATGTGTTTTCATTCAGTACTATCGGTTCCCCCTTGTCTATATCTTCTAGTTCTTTTCTCATGTTTCCTAACCATTGCGGTGTTACGTTGTGTCTTTTTGGGTGCCCCCATATGCTATTCCAATAGTTCTTGGCCTCTGTGGCATCAGGTTTCGTGTCCTGCCTTCTTTCCCCATTTAAATATTGGTAAAACTTTTTCTCATTGTTTTGGAATGTGCGGTTTTGTGTGTATTGGGCCGTTCTTAGTCTGTATCTTTTTAGTCTTGCCTCTTTGGCTAGTCTTTTCTGGTGTAACTCTTCGACTACAGTTGCGATGCCTTTTTGCGTTACTTTGTATTTGTTATAAAGTCTTACTCGTGGTCTGTCTGTGTGTGGTGTATTTCTAAGTAGTACTTCATCTCTCTGTAGTTGGGAGATCTGCCTTTGTAACCTTCTCTCCCAGTTGGGTTTCCCTTCCCTATTATTGCTTAGGTTCCTATCTTGTGTTGTGAAGCTTTGTGCTACCATTTTCGCCCCTGCATAAATTAGGTTGTTGAGTTCTAGGAGGGTGTTCGTTTCTATGTGCTGTAAGAGGCAGTTGACCTGTTCGGTCACTTCTCCAACTTTCTTTCTGTCTTTGTCTCTTAGGGAGGGGAGTGTTGTTTTCTCTCCTCGCATGATCTCTTTCAAAGCTTGTATTTTGGTTTTCTCTTCTTCTGTTGGTGCTTCGTCGTCACCTTCTGGTGCATAGTTTACTGTGGGGGTCTCATGGGGAATTCTTATAGTTTTGTTATTGGTACTAGTTGTGCTGGGGGGGCATTCTACAGATGTGTCACCTGAGTCTCTTTCTACTATTATTATTATTATTATTATTATTATTATTATTATTATTATTATTGTTCTTCTTCTTCTTCTTCTTCTTCTTCTTCTTCTTCTTCTTCTTCTTCTTAATAGTTGTAATAGTAGTAGTAGTCATACAATGATAATAATGATAATAATAATGATAATAATAATAATAATAATAATAATAATAATAATAATAATAATAATAATAATAACAACAACAACTCAATGAAAGTCACTGGAACAGCTTAACAACGCTTTCCATCGAGCATCATTGGCTTTACATAGAGATACTTTTCCAGGTGTTTGCTGTGCCAGAACGTGCGGACTTCTGCAAAGTTCACAGATTGGCTCATATACTTTCTAAATTTTGCAGGGATGGAACTGAGCTCTCCAATGACAAGTGGAACAATAGATGTTTACTCTTGCCTCAATCTTCGTAGTTCAACCTTCGTCTCTCAATAGTCATTGGTCTTTTCAGACTTTTTGTTTGCTACGATGTTGTCGCCTGGAATGGCTAAATTCACAATGAAGCATTCAGTGAAATCTTTTTTCAACACCACATGCGTGTAATGGCCTCGTTTGTTTAAATGTTGAAGTTCAAAAAAAAGATTGACCAACTCGATCACATTTCGTGGCTGGTATTGGTACCACATCTGTATTCTACCGAATCCGTTGCACAAGTTTGAGAGTAGGTTATGATAGGTTTTATTATGCTTGTACTTGTATTTGTACTTGTACTCTCTCTCTCTCTCTCTCTCTCTCTCTCTCTCTCTCTCTCTCTCTCTCTCTCTCTGAGCAAAATTTTAACGTAAATGATGTTATGGCTAACAATTTCATTTTGCAGGCTCATAGAGCCTGGACGTATCGGTGTCCCCAAGATGATCGATATTTTTTAACGGAATTTCAATTCAATGACTGATCCTGAGAAACGAGGTTCAAACACCCGATTTCTTTCGTTCAGATCTCCCTGTGTCAGCCAAATCCAAGATTATTCTGTTTTAGTCTTTGGCTCTCCTCCAAACTATCCATTCGATACTATCGCCTCTCTTAAAAGCATCCTATCCATTTCAACCCTTTCTTCTTCTTCTTCTTCTTCTTCTTCTTCTTCTTCTTCTTCTTCTTCTTCTTCTTCTTCTTCTTCTTCTTCTTCTTCTTCTTCTTCTTCTTCTTCTTCTTCTTCTTCTTCATCTTCTTCTTCTTGATATTCTCTTTTTCAAGACCATTTCCTTTAACAACATATGCAAGCAGAACCTCTCCAATTCCTGCCAAGAGTCTTTTAATGACTTCAACTCATTTTTCATTGCAATCCAAGACTCCCCATCAGTTTCCATGTCAGCTGTATAATTGGGCAACGTTTGCACATTGATTCAAACTCTGTTGGTCTCTGTTAGAGTCTAATATATGGTCGCTGCACTTTATCGAATCAACAGCCCATGCACACATGGCAAAGATGAGGTTCTGTTCACTTAATTTTCATTCACGCAGGTCTCTCAGCCTCTCCAAATATTATTATTCAATGCCCTCCTCTGTTTTTTCGCAACAAATGTGATAAAGTTAAAGATTACGAAGATACTCTCAAATGGTCCAAATTTTTTAGATCAAAACAGCTTTCTTCGATGCTGCTTCGAAACTGAACATTCAATTATCTGTATGGTTTTATATGTTGGTTAGGTTCCATTTATCAGCCGAAACCTAACCAAGAGACAAACCTGCAAATTGATGAGTATTCAGCGTGTGCATGAGAGAATCATCCCCAACCTAACATAGAAAAATCACAAGAAAGCACGTTATATCAGAAAGAAAACGGGTGTAAGAGACATCATAGAATCTATTGGAAAACTCAAATGGCAATGTGCTGGTCATGTTGCAAGAATGAAAGACAACCGATGGACATCACGACTCGCAACATGGACCCCCAGAGACTACATGCAAAAACGAGGCCGACAAAATACAAGATGAAGAGATGAACTAAATTTAGAAAATACTGGCTCCTCAACGCCCACGATAGAGAAATGTGGCAGATCCTTGGGAAGGTCTATGTCCAACGACGGACGATAAAACACTGATGATGATGATGATGATGATGATGATGATGATGATGATGATGATGATGATGATGACCCAGCTGCAATGTCAATGCACGTGAGTTAATTTCATCCTAAAAAGCTTAAAATCGCCCATAAACAATATTGATTATTTGACCAGTTTTATCAAGGTTGTACCGCATTCTTATGTGCGTCAATGTATCACAGTTCAAGGGATCAATGTTGGGACAAACGTTAATGCTGAGAAAGAGTATCCTTGAAATGTTCATAAACATGACAAGATGTCATCCGTATACAAGTCAATTTCCCCATTTCTGCACACTGGAAGACACAAATTATCAGCTAAGCGAAACGTGTTCAATATATCCATAATCCATGAATGGGACACCGTATTGTAAGGCACATAAACTCTATCGAAGTCGTGCATTGAATTTTATGGTCTAGTCAAGAGCTAGGTACCATGTAACGTATCCCGGAAGTCAAATCCACATATGTTCCAATACCAGCAGTACTGTCATCAATTTGTAGAGTAAGTTCAGACATGCAATAGGACGATAGATGCTTGCAACTGGTCTGGTACACTTTTCCTCAATAAGAAAAATTGTTCTGCCTATAATCATCCAATCAGGTATTTCCTGGGTTTCAAGAGAATGGCTCAAGATAGTGATCCATTCTTTTATTAAGTGAGCTCAGTGTCCTGAACCCAAATATTTGTATGTAGCCAAAACCGGAAGAATTCCAAATTGGTATCTTTTTAAGATGGTCACCGATTTTATTGCTATATCAATAGAATAGTCTGCTTTGTTATTATCCACGAACTATATATTTTTTATCCACCTAGTATTGCCTGCTTGCTTACTTATTGTTCTCCATGAGTCTTTCCGGTATTTTGTGATCCCTGATGCATTTGTTCCCACTAGATTCATCAGAGCATTATAGTATCCTTTTGATACCAAATTTGTATTATTATACAAAAGTGGTATCAATTTTTCTGGCTACTTAGGTAGTACCTATAAAAATGATAATTGATAAACACTGTATCAAGGTGTATAACAAGTATTATTTTTTTTTTTACAGACTGAAAAATTGTCTATGACTCCACTGTTTGACATCGAAACTGACCACCTCATCCAGGCAAAAAGGCTGGACTTGGTAATTATAGACAAGAAAAGGAAGACCTGACAAATAGTAGACGTGGCTGTACCTGCAGACCATAGAGTAAAGGGGAAGGAGGGTGAAAAACGGGAAAAATACCAGGACCTAACAAGAGAATTGAGATAGATGTGGAACATGAAAGCCAGGGTAGTACCAGTCATAGTGGGTGCACTAGGAACTGTCCCCAAAACGCTGAGGGTGAGACTGGAGGAGATCGGGATTAGGGGAAGGATTGAGACTTTACAGACCCCAGCACTACTGAGAACTGCATGGATACTGAGGAGAGTGCTAGAAATATAAGGACTACAACGTTAACTGTCAATAGTGACCCAACAGAGGAAGGGAAATGAAAGCGGAAACGCAAATTGTAGTACTGACATAATAGGCAAAAGAGAGAAGAGATGTTGGCTGAAGACCTGAGGAGACTTATTGTCACTCAGCCATCAGCGATAACCACTGGGCAACCGGTGTGAAACTGTAAATCGCAGTATTACTGCAACTATGAGTACTAGGAGAGGAGGGCTGGAGACTTGAGGAGACTTGCTGTCACTCAAACTTCAGCGGTTACCACTGAGCAACTGGTGTGAGATTGCAAATAATAATAATAATAATAGTATAAATTGGCGGTGGTCGCTTGGCCATGTACCCAGCGGGCATTGGAAGAAGAAGAAGAAGAAAAAAACAACGAATATCGAAGACGGCCTCCCCCACTTTTCGACAAAAGGCCTCCTTTTTCAAGATGAATTCTGGTGACTTACTTTGAAGACCTAACTAACTCAGGCTAGATTTTAAAATTTACTCTGTGATTGAATGTCTTATTATTAACAATAATAATAATAATAATAATAATGATATTAATAATAACAATGCTATTTTGACTACAGGCTGCCCCTGATGATTTTGTTCTGGGCTTAGTTAAAGAAGTTTTCTTTAGATTCTAATGATACTTAACGTTTGGCTTTGAGATGAACTCTGATTATCTTCGAACATTTTAATGATATTTTACTTTGGTTGATTATTCTTGATATTTTGATGGCATCTTTGTACCTCTGAGATGGTTTTCTTTGTGAGTCTGAGGAATTTTCTCTTGCAATGAGAAGGCCACTGCCGAGTTGAAGAAAAAAGTTGTTTTTTTAGACCTGCACGTGGGTAAGTGGAATTAAAATTAAATTTAAAATTATTATATTTATAATTTATAATTCAAAATGAGTTGTCCCATAGAAGTATAGAAAAGCGAGGGGCGAGCATATATATATATATGTGTGTGTGAATGAACTTTTCCACTTGCAACCTCCTCCCCCCCCGCCCCCGAGATTAGTATAGTATAAATTGGCGGTGGTCGCTTGGCCATGTACCCAGCGGGCATTGGAAGAAGAAGAAGAAGAAAAAAAACAACGAATATCGAAACTTATACTAAGTCAAGACTTATAACATTTAAGGGAGACATATGATTTTTAATGTATGTAACCCCCCTCCCCAAGAAAAAGGCTTAGTGTTAGCTCTTTAGTTCAACAATCAGGCAAATGTCATATCACTAGATCGATATCTCTGCAAGCCTGAATGGCTTGTCCTTGTGAGGCCATACCCTGGGTGGTAGGAGCTGGTGGGGCTCTTTGATTACCACTGTGCACACAGGTCTCAATGAATCCACCAAGGTATGGTGCTACCTTAAAAGAACCAAAAGGGCCGGTGGGGCTCTTGGGCTATTTCCGACTCACATCGGTCTTAACCAACCCACCAAGGTCTGGTACTACCTCCAAAGAACCAAAAACCCCAATCATGACAGTACAACCAAACCATTTTACCGCAAAAAACGGGGCACAGATCCAAGACCTGTGTGTCGTAACCGGCAGGTGTTCCCTTGTTAGCCACCAGGAGGGACCCGGTCGTCATCCTGTGACTGCTGGCCAAAATCTCGGCTCGTGTACCCTTAATGGCCTTCAGGAGGGACACAGTCGTCACACTGCTACTGTTGGCCAAAACTCGTATACCACTAGCGATATCCAGGGGAAGTGCAGTCCTCAGGGGGCGACTGCTATAAAGAGAAAGAGATGGACAAGGGAAGAGAATAGACTAGTTATGTACTGTTACTATAAAAGCAAGCCTTCAGTGCGATCTTATAGAGAGCGTATGCTCCAAATATGGAGGGAAAAATCTGCTGTGGAAGTATCGAACCAACGCCTTGCTGACCAAGTAAAGCAAATTCAAAAGAAGAAATGGTTGTCTGAGACTGAACTACTAGAGATTCGCATTAATGTAGAGAGAGATTCAGGTGACACATCTGAAAAATGCCCCCCTAGCACAACTAGTACCAATAACAAAACTAGAATAATCCCCCATGAGACCCCCCCAGTAAGCTATGCACCAGAGGGTGATGACGAGGCACCAACGGAAGAAGAGAAAAGCAAAATACAAGCTTTGAAAGAGATCATGCGAGGAGAGAAAACAACACTCCCCTCCCTAAGAGACAAAGACAGAAAGAAAGTCGGAGAAGTGACCGAACAGGTCAACTGCCTCTTACAGCACATAGAAACAGACACCCTCCTAGAACTCAACAACCTAATTTATGCAGGGGCGAAAATGGTAGCACAAAGCTTCACAACACAAGATAGGAACCTGGGCAATAATAGGGAAGGGAAACCCAACTGGGAGAGAAGGTTACAAAGGCAGATCTCCCAACTACAGAGAGACGAAGTACTGCTTAGAAATACACCACACACAGACAGACCACGAGTAAGACTTTATAACAAATATAAGGTAGCGCAAAAAGGCATCGCAACTGTAGTCGAAGAGTTACACCAGAAAAGACTAGCTAAAGAGGCAAGACTAAAAAGATACAGACTAAGATCGGCCCAATATACACAAAACCGCACATTCCAAAACAATGAGAAAAAGTTTTACCAAGATTTAAATGGGGAAAGAAGGCAGGACATAAAACCAGATGCCACAGAGGCCAAGAACTATTGGAATAGCATATGGGGGCACCCAAAAAGACACAATGTAACACCGCAATGGCTAGGAAACATGAGAAAAGAACTAGAAGATATAGACAAGGGAGAACCAATAGTACTGAATGAGACCACATTGAAACATACTCTTAGGAAAGTAGCCAACTGGAAAGCACCGGGGCCCGACGGGATCCATGGGTATTGGTTCAAAAAGTTCACCACGTTACACGGTAGACTCACCCACCTACTCCAAAATTGTCTAAATGAAGGCAAAGCACCAGAATGGATGACTAAAGGCAGAACCACCCTCATCCAAAAAGACCTGGGGAAGGGGAACATAGCAAGCAACTATAGACCAATCACTTGCCTACCACTTATGTGGAAAATCCTGACCGGGCAAATAGCAGAGAGAATATACATGTCAATGGATAGAAGGGGGCTACTACCAGAAGAACAGAAAGGGTGTAGGATAGGAACCAAAGGGGCAAACGATTTACTCTACATAGACCAGATGATCTTAAAAGAAGTAAGGAAAAGGAGAAAGAATATCGCAATGGGATGGATAGATTACAAAAAGGCATACGATATGATTCCACATAGCTGGATACTCGAATGCCTTAGAATGTTCAAAATTAGCGAACCGGTGGTTAAATTCATTGGTAATTCAATGAAAAACTGGAAAGTAGATTTGACAGCCGCAGGGGACAAACTAGCCGAGGTAGGGATAAAAAGGGGAATCTTCCAAGGAGACTCGTTGTCCCCACTATTATTTGTTCTAACAATGATACCGCTTAACAGAATCCTGAGAAACAGCAAAGGATACCACTTCTCTAAAACAAAAGGTAAGGTCAACCACTTAATGTACATGGACGATATTAAATTGTTTGCAAAAAACAGGGGAGAGCTTGAGACTCTGTTCAACGAAGTAAGGGAATATAGTGAGGACATAGGAATGGAGTTTGGGATAGAAAAATGCGCAATCATGGTGATGCATAAAGGAAGGCTTTCAATGACTGAGGGAATTGAACTTCCGGACAACAACAAGATTAGGGCATTGACTGCACAAGACCGATACAAGTACCTAGGTGTCCTTGAATGTGACACGATAAAACGGGAAGAGATGAAGGAGAAAATTAAGAGAGAATACCTCAGAAGGATAAGGAAAATATTAGAAACCAAATTAAATAGCAGAAATCTAATAAAAGGAATGAACACCTGGGCTGTGTCAGTAATTAGGTATACAGGACCATTCCTAGGATGGACAAAGGAAGAGCTCCAAACAATGGATAGGCGAACAAGGAAACTTATGACGATGCATAAAGCATTACATCCTAGGGATGATACAGATAGGCTATACGTTAAGAGAAAAGAAGGTGGTAGGGGGCTCATCAGCATAGAAGATTGTGTCCAGAGAGCTAAAGTAGTCCTAGATAGATATGTGCAAACAAATAGTGAAGAAATCATAAAGAGCGCGAGGGATAGTGCGACAAACAATAAAGTAGAAAACAATGGAACAGTACAGCAAACTAGAAAAGAAAAGTGGGAAGGGAAAAAATTGTACGGCGAGTTTAAAAGACAGATAAAAGAAATAGCAGACGAGAAATCATGGACGTGGTTACGAAAGGGAAACCTTAAGAGAGAAACAGAATCGCTCATCATGGCAGCCCAAAACAAAAGCATAAGGACAAACTACATAAAAGCAAAAATCGACAGAACACAGACAAACAGCAAATGCCGCATGTGCGGTGAGAGAGATGAGACAGTAAACCACATAACTAGTGAATGTAGCCAACTCGCCCAGAAGGAGTATAAGCATAGGCACGATAGAGTAGCAACGATGATACACTGGGAACTAAGTAAACAAATGGGATTCGACCATGGGGAAAAGTGGTATCAGCACAAGCCAGAGGCAGTTTTGGAGAATGACAACCACAAACTACTGTGGGACTTTGACATCCAAACTGACCACCTCATCCAGGCAAGAAGGCCGGACTTAGTAATAGTAGACAAAAAAAGGAGGGCCTGCCAAATAGTAGACGTTGCAGTACCTGCAGACCATAGAGTAAAAAAGAAGGAGGGTGAGAAAAGGGAAAAATACCAGGACCTAGCAAGGGAGTTAAAGAAAATGTGGAACATGAAAACCAGGGTAGTACCGGTCATAGTGGGCGCACTAGGAACTGTCCCCAAAACGCTGAGGGAGAGACTGGAGGAGATCGGGATTAGGGGGAGGATAGAGACCGTACAGACCACAGCACTGCTGGGCACTGGACGGATACTGAGGAAGGTGCTAGAGATATAAGGACTGCAACGAAGCGTAGCTCTGTCATGATATGCGAAAGAGAGAGGAGACGTTAGCTGATGACCTGGGGAGACTTATTGTCACTCAGCCTTCAGCGATAACCACTGGGCAACCGGTGTGAAACTGTAAATCGTAGAATTACTGCGACCTATGAGTACTAGGAGAGGAGGGCTGGAGACTTGAGGAGACTTGCTGTCACTCAAACTCCAGCGGTTACCACCAGGCAACTGGTGTGAGATTCCAAATAATAATAATAATAATAATAATAATAATAATAATAAAAAGTCGAGTCACAGAATATTCTTAGATGTGTGCATGAAATAGGTTTGGAATAATGATAATAATTTTGATCTTTGTCTTTTACAATCTATTGTCAGCTCGTGAAGAGAAACTTAGAGTAAAAGGTGGTTGAAGCAATGTACATGTTCTTTTTAAATCTGAGTTTGAACCAATTGATAACTGATGGTTGCACACTTTTTGCCTTATTTTTAGGGACAATTTACCGACCGTAAAACGCTGAAACAAGTTTCGGCCAATACAGTTCGATATTCTTTCATTCTCTTCCGCTTCTTAAATTCTGTAAGCAGCTCCTGTTAGCTTCATGGCCAAGAATCAAAGTAATTCTGCAGAATTATTTGAATCCCAAAATTTGTATCAGCCACGATATCATCTAAAGCTAAAGGTACATTTGAGCAGCTTTGATGATGATACGATATATCTAATAATGATATTGATAATATAATTGAGTCTCTAGATGTGCAAATGAAATTATCTTTGAAGTAAAGGTCTATATAACAAAAACACTTTTGATCTATTGATATGAATAACTGCTACCTTGGAAAAAATGTTTGAAAAAAAAGAACGATTCTCTTTGGTTCACCGAACTCGAAGTATTTTTAATATGGCCCACCTTTTGACGTCTGAGTATCAGCAAAATTGAATGAGAATTGTCCTGCTTCTTACATTTCCCGATTATACGTGTGCAGGGTTCATTTTCACTGGATTCTGTGCTCGTTTCTAATCCGAATTGTATGAATCTTGCGTTTCACAAGATGGATCGATATTAGATGGTGTTCAGGGACCGCCTTGGCTCTCTGATTTGATTAATAAACTGAAAATGACAGGTCTTTTAGGTTCGGTGTTTAGTAAGATAATCACCGAAGATTCGCTTCTGGAAGTTCGCAAATTTCCGTTTCTATCAGAAAGGAGGCGGTTGTGCTGTCAGACTGGGATATGGTCTTTCTTTGACTTCACAGATAGGATTCCACATCTTTTATCTCTGATTATAAATTACGATATTCAAATGAAACCTTTCTATAAACAAAAAGTGACAGATAAATGAGTGCACTAGTATTTGTTACATATTATTATTATTATTATTATTATTATTATCATCATCATCATCATCATTATTATTATTACTATCATCATTATTATTGTTATTATATAATCTGAAAAATTGAAAGTGTTTGATGCAGTGCATATCTTTGTCACTCAAAATTCAAAAGTGAAACGACTTTCAAAAGTTATTGGTACGTACTTATAAGAATTAGAATTTGATCTCACATCAATGTCATGTACTATCATAATGATTGTTGTTGGCCTGCAACCCTCGTCTCAGCTTCCTAGCAGAGCACAGTAGCCCTTTGATTTGCTCTTTTCCAATATTCTTCCGATTTTTTAACATGCATTCCATATTTTTACTGTTATGCACTTGTTCCCTTGAATTTCCCCTTCTCAGTATCCCCTCTAAAGCCAGTAGCCTTGTAGTCTCAACTGTGGTCAACTCAACCAATCTTGATTTCGATTTCTTTGGCAAGAGGTTGCTAGTGTGTCAGAGGACCTACTATTATTCTCATTACCCTCCCTCATATTATTGACTGACGGGAGCTTGAAGTTCATGTCACACACCTCTTCCAGATCCCAGGAAAAGAAATGCCACTTTGACAAAAATGACTCCAGTTGGTTTTATCAATCATGCTGACCATGAACATTGATTTTGAATAAATCTTGACTAAGAAGGAATCCATACAAACAGAGGGGATTTTTTCGAAAAATTATAATTTGGAAGGTTTCATCAATGCAATTTGTAAGTAAGGGTTCAATATCCTACCCATATATTACAATGTGAAATATTCATAATTTGTGTATACAAATGAGTAAGGAAGTATGAGTTTTTGAAGTGCAATTGATATACAAATCATATTCAGATGCTTGGTTATAAAAGATAAATCAACACATTAGCTAAAACGTGTATCTAATCATGTTATGAATTTTCTTTACTTCTCCTTTGTTCAGAAAACAACTGAACAAATGGATTAATAAATAAGCAAATATTCTTATTATTTAAATCAGCAAATAGATAAATACTAGTGAATTCAGTGGCCGATAAAAAGGAATAATGTTCAACAAGTGATCATATTGTTTTGACAGGGAGCAGCATAATTGAAGATAGATAACTCTAACCTACAGAAAAGGCGTTTGTTCAAATGTTGTTTGAATGAAATTCAAGGTCAGATGACAAGAGTTGAACCTCACAAATGGACCAATAGGAACACTAGCGGAGAATAAAACTGAGCAAAATGTTTTGTTCATATCTTACTTGGATTAACAGAAAGTCGGACTACGGGACTCGAAAAAATAGAAAGGCACAATCATGGATAAATGGAAAATGTAAATGTAACATTTTGATTCCTATACTCTCAGTTAGTAGAAGATTCTGCCCAAAAGGAAGTATATCTCTTATATTGGACTGATGGAAAGACTAACAAATCATAAACACGATTAAAACCTTTACGACAAATCTAGTTCTACTTGAAATGAAATCCTACTAGATACGTAACGGTCTTATCGAATAATAAAAACCAAATACGAGGAGTGAATGATCCTTTTTGGTCAAATTCAGATAAGAGTGTCTCTGTACGATTTTTACCACCCACTTTATTTGCACTACCAAGAGAGAAAAAATCAGGTGCTGTTAAGACTTAGCTAGGACATATACCTGTGTGTTGCACAATTGTTCAATATATTTCATCTCTCAATAGAAATAATACGTACAGATTTCTAAAAAAAACAGTGATATTGCCGAATTCGATTTAATTCTCTTTATCAGCTGTACTAGAACAAATACCCACCCTAATGGATGGAAAATTAGATGGATGGAAATCAGGGGCCGTTTAACCTAATTTGATTTTAAAATTGATTTAATACCTCTCTTTCTTCACACAATTAGAAGGAAGAAACTAATTCTGAGAAAGCAGAGGGCTAATGTAAGAAGGTGTATTCGGATAACGTAAATAAATTGGTTGATATAAAAAAAAAAGAGACTAATGTTAAGGGAGGGCGTTATTGTGAGATAAAATTAGGGCTGATCACCCGAAAAATGGGACAACGTAATAAGTGAGCTGATGGTAAAAAAGATTATTTTTTCTTAACGTCTAAATTTAAGTAGAATGTTTGAAACGGTGATATGATGTTGAGAAAAAAAAAGGACTGATCTTAAAAAGGGGTTGAAAGTTCTCAGATTCGTTGTTAGGAAAAAGGCAGCCAACGTCTGCAAGAGGGAAGAAATTGTGATATAGTTATATAATGAAATGGACAGTGATGTTTTAACTTTGCTACGCTGAACCACACTATTCAAAACAGCAGTATTCTAGCTACCCTTGTACAACCAACAGTGCAATATGATGTATGCTAGAACATTTCATTGGTCTTATTTTTCCTTTAATAAAAAACGCAACCTTGCGTCACATTTTGAGTCCAATGATTGATTCGAAAATAAGAATAATGAATATTATTTTACAGTGTCCTTAAAAAGGAATAGATCCTTTTAGCATGATGAATTGCCATCTAAACCATCTCCTTGGATCTAACCTCCCTAAAAAGATATTTGAGTATCAAAAAAACTATAATAATTGGCTGGAACGTTACCAAAGGTCACATCGGTACCCATACAAAATTTCATGGGTTTATGTTGAGTAATTTTAGCAGACGGCAAATTGATACTGACGGACAGATGCACAGAGTTTCAGCAGATTATAAAGATATAGCAATTTTAATAACTCCTTGGACATCACACTATTTATTGCCACGGTGGTTTAAACACGACATCAAGTAATTACGATTGATAGGGTGGTGATAGGGATTTTTTATTTTATCAGATACTTGTTCAAGTAACTAGATTCGTTTCTGATAGTATTAATAAACAATTCCCTTCTACCTCACCACAGGCTTGAAAAAAATAACTTACGTGGCAAATTACAGATTGATCGATCCTTTAGCGTTACAGCCAATTCGAATTGTTTGGCCAGGGCCACGGGAAATCACCCCCATAACCCACACGCATACACCAAAGGCATATAAATATACACGCATGAATACATGATAAACACATGAACTCTCCCTAACACTACCACGGTCTTTTTTCATTTTAGCGATTGTATGTTTGTATCAGTGGGCGTTAGCACTAAAATATAATTCTCTCAAGCGAATGCAACTATATACTAAGCGAGTTAGAAACCATCAACCAAAACTGTCACCTAAAATGTCAACTGAACAGTCACCCAAACTGATATATTAGGTTTCTTTCAGTTTTGAGTGCTGTCTAGCTGATTGAGTATTAATGCAGGCATTATCAATGATAATTGAAGTCTGACAATTTTAACCATCACGACTCAAAATATGGATCCTCAGAAATCACATGCAAAACCAAGGCCGACAGAATACGAGATGGAAAGATGAACTAGACAGATTTAGAAAATACTGGCTACGCAACACCCTCGATAGGGTCACATCTAGAAGTGTTTGCGAATCCTTGGGGAAGGTTCATGTCCAACAACGGACGTTAAAAGACTGATGATGATGATGTTGAAAAGGGGGTATTTCGATAACACTTTCCTTGATTGGGTTTTCAGAAAGGGGGGTCTAATTTGCAATGCAATTTTATGCTAAATTGATTTCATAGTTTGTGACACGCTTGTTCTCTACATTTGATTAATGATCACTGCCCCCGAAAAGTGATAAAAATAGCAATCATTGTCCAGCCTTTCCCCACTTTTTTAATTATTCACCCCCAATATGGTGCGCCGCCAGAATAGGTTGGCCACGTGACGGTTTCTATAGAGTGACTAATCAGACCTGTTCCTTTTATCTTTTTTTTTTCTCTTGCTCATAAACTCTGTGATAACCGATCCTTGGTTAATTCGTAATTACCTCCTTTGTTGCCATTTTCCGGGTGCTTTTATTTTCTCTGTCTATTTTATGACAACGAAGTTACATGATAAGCAGAGAAAATGACTTTGTTCAGTCGATGCCTTTGATTAAGGGAGATAAAAAGATTCCACGGATTGTTTCCATCAACTGAACATTCGAGGAGTAATGACCTATTTTACAAGACCATATCGAGGAACGAGTGAGTTTCTCAATGACAACGATTGACATGATTGGCAAACAAGATTGCTATCGTGCAGGAAAGTTTCTGAGCGATAAGTTGGAGTATGTAATACTTCTAAATTTGGGTAGCAATTCAAGAAAACCTTTTTCTATAATTCCAGCTGGTGTTTTATCATTGTTTTTTTATGCATTTACTATAAATATATATATATATATATATATATATATATATATATGTATATATATATATATATATATATATATATATTTTTTTTTTTTTTCTCACATATCATGTTATATAATGACTTTATGTCCAAGAACCCTTTTCAGCAGTTCGAGACGAGTAAACACTTTTTTAAAAACTTGAAAATGCTATACTTGGATTTTAAAGATCAAATCGACTGATGAATCACGTCGGTGCCGATTCATACATAACTTTCATTTTTGACGGGTATTATTACGTACACACACACACACACACACACACACACACACACACACACACACACACATATATATATATATATATATATATATATATATATATTTCTTTGTGTCTTTCTTTGGTGGTTAACTTCAGTTCCACTCTCCACTCATCCCCGGGAATAAATTCCGTGGAATATCGAAGCTTGTCACTGGTCATTGGTATATATACTCCTGTGTTCCTTTTTTTTCTGTAGAATTTTTGGCCATGTTTGATTATTCAGTCTATACCAGTGATTAGGTCTCCATTTTCTTCAACAACATTAATTATTCGTATTATTCCTGAACTGAGAGTCTTTTTTTTAACGACCATGAAGCCCTTACTTTTTTCCGAGAAATCTTTCGATGACTGCAGTTTGAAATGTTCTTATATTTTTCAAATATCTTCTCTTTGTCTCTTTTAGATGGTTTTCTTCAGCCCGATCTCGGCAGTATTTTCACTTTTTGTTGCCGGAAACTCAAGATATCTGCGTTTTTTCCATGCGATCCTGTTTCTTCCGAGCTTACTAATTGTAGTTTGTTTGCACTTCGACTTGAACACGTTGTCGACTTCAATTAGAGATGTTGTTATCCAGTTGTTGAGCTCGTTTATGTTCTCTCTGGTTCAGTGAGAATTATATGTCTATATTTCAGTTTTGGCTTGAAGGAAGCAGTGGGCTTTTTTGTAAGCTAAATTCTTCCTCTTTAGTGTAAAACATTTTGCTGCATTATTTGTTGATGCTAATTTGCATTTTCTATCTTGTTAATTTTTTTCTGCTGTTTAATTCATGCATTGACTTGATTTACGACCAAGGAAGTTCATGATTTTGTTCGCTTTTGCAAAATCAAAAAAATCTTCACCTCTTTGTTTTATTTCTTTTTAAATCTCAAAACATGTCAACGAGACATGTATTACCTTGCCCTACCTTGTTGAAGTATTTTTGGTATCTTCGAATTTTAGTCGTTGTAGTACATTCTCCATCCTGAGACCGTATACTTGAATAATGTTAAGTCTGGACCACTTTTAAAGCTTCACGGTGACGCTGGGTGCACGATCTGATGTCCGTCTTAAATCTTACAACATTGTCTTCGAGTCAGTTTATGCATTAAAAAGCCACCTTACTTCGATTCTCATTTTATTTGTACTTCAAATGTTGCTTTTCGCTTCGACCAATTCTTCTATGGGTTTTTTTCATTTTGCTAATATGGATGATGCCCCTTTTGATCTTTTAAATTAAAAAAAAATCATCCTTATTTTTGCAGCAGCACCAGCTGTCCCTTTTTTTCATCTTCAAGGAGATCTCAGAGGTTTTTGAGACATGCAGAATAGACTTAGAGGTGTCTCCACCTAAATCTACCGTAGTTAGTATCGAATGTTTTGCTTTGGAAGCAGGAATATAAATTGATGGGTATAGACGAAGCTAGTTTGGAGAATTTAAGTAGATGTATAAATGTGATCAATGTTACACACATCTGTCCATATCCCTACCAAACTCTTCTTTTATGTAACGTCACATATAGTCACCTAGACTCCTACCACTTAATACGTATGCATGATCGATTTTGTTTGTAATATATATATATATATATATATATATATATATATATATATATATATATATATATATAATCATTCGTATATTGAATTATCTTTACAATACTCTAATAGGTCCTATAAAACCACAAAACCAAAGAATTTCCTGGTGATAGACATATCTATATAAATAAGATGAGAAACATTGATACTCACGAGGAAATTTGAAATAATGAGACTCAGTCTTTTATTTATCTAGGATATTGTCAGTAGCCGCAATCAAAACAGATATACCGTGGTTTGTCGAAATAACAATCAAAACAGATCTTCTAAAATGATGTTACGTCCTCTAACTATAAATGTAATCCCATGTCGTTATTTAGAAAAGTTACACAGAAAAGACGAACAAGAGATAAATCTCATTTTATGCATCTAATTTTCAATAATATATTTTGAAACCAATGAGCAAATATGACGGTGAATGAAAACGGTTGGATTTGGACATTAAGCAGCTACTTGGGTTTACCATATACATTACCGTTGTTTCAGAGCAGGAACCATTGAAGGCGGTGTCCTGTTGGCTGCCAAATGGAAGTCTGCAAGATGCGCATTTCTTTGATTATCTATTCTATCTAAAGTGTCTAAGCCAGATGACAAATTCTCCATGTAACAACAAAAGGTCATCCAAATAAGTTTCATATGATTAACACAGGCTAATTACTTTGTAACCTGCAAATGACTTTTAAGAAAATAATCATAATCTGAAAAACGAACCGCTATCAATTTCATGCATGTTGGGACGACCAGCTGATAAAGATTGTTCGCGATCTAAGATTATCAGATACTATGGTGAATCTTATTCTCATGTGCATGAGAAAGTTTGCTAAACATCTAAATTTTATAGCTTGCTTCATTGTTTATATATCGGCGTCTTCCTCATTGATTCCTGTAATCAGTATTTGAGCTGATGTAAAAGGCCATGATCTCGACTGCCTTATTTTCACGACAGACAGGCTGGAGCTGGAACAATTAGTTGCCAATAAAAATGTAACTGGTCGTTCGGTCACCGGTTTATTGGGCATCAACCAATTTGTAGTTAAGTAAATTAGTCAGTGGGACGATTCGATCACCGTTGTCTGTTATGATTTGTCTACGTTTGCTACTTTGAAGAAGTCATTGGATGGATGAGATCACACCAATTTACCAACATTGTTATAAAGAAATATGCACCCTGAAAAAAAAAAGTAACCCTCTCAGCGTGGCTGCACACAGTGTAGAATGTTCTTGATATTTAACGTATCAAGCTTTTAGATTGTTCGAATTTCGAACACTTATTGATATTGTTGACAAGTTGTTCCCACGATAAATTGACTGGTGACAAATCGACTTGACGTCGATAAAGTCTTGCCACTTACAAGTTTGGTGCAATGCAATCAATTTCATTTCCCTCAAGTTTGAGTTCAGTCATTTGTCGACTTAGGCCCAACTGATCTCAGATACATCCCCATGGGTGCTTAAAATATATTTGCTGAAGACGATAGGAATTGCAATCATTTCAGTACTATGACTATACGTGTAACTGTCATGCTATTGTTAGCTTGCTGAAAAGAGTGCATATTCGTTTCAAGTGTGGACAGGGAATGCCAGAAATAAAAATTACACCACACTGGTTAAACTAATAACGTATTGAGAAAAACGTAAAAGTTCATTTTTTTTCTTCCCGAAGTAAACGAAACACTTATGTACAATATCGAGGCTTAGGTAAATATGTATGTCATAGTATCTCGCGTTGAGCTACCCGTGTATTTTGTTCCACTCGATGATCATGGTCTTACCTCCGGATCGAGTTGTGTCCATACTACTAGAGCGTAAAACGGACGCTAATCGAAGCTCCGGTGTAAATGCTTTTTTGAGTGTAATACATTGCTATATTAGCTGGGCTGACGATGCACCAAGTATAGCTGCTTAAATATCAATTCAAAAAGATGGATTCAGAAATTTTTGCGTCAATGTTCAATGTTTATTTATAGGTTTTGGAGAGAACGAGAATTTCGAACATTGGAAAAATATTGCAATACAATTTCACACGTCTTTATTATCAGTCTGTAATCGAATGTTCTCTCTGAATTTCCTTCAAACTTGGGAGAACATTCATAAAATAGGAACGAGGAAAGATTCTGAAAGAAACGTTTGTGAACCGTTTTTCATCCATTTTATCGTGAGCTTTTTACAAAGAAAAGCGTTAATGTCACATTTAATAGCCAGACGTGTTCACAGTTGCTTGCGGGTTTTGTGGTTTGAGCCGTTCGTGGTTTGAAAAAAGTTAACAGTCCAGAAAAATCCATCTCTGAATCATTACAATCTCTAACATTTTGCTTCTTTTGGACTCATTGTTCGTTATTCGCTGACAGACCTGTCAGATGGACACATATTTATAGCGGGCAAAGTAAATTTTACTGTTCACTGCACGGAGATCACGGACAGCTTTGTTAGATTCCGATTGCTTCCAGGGCGGGCTTTGTTGTTGGGAGAAGCAGAACGGAATAGAGCGTATGAATACAACGTCACTCTACCAATGGTCGTCGTGCGGCAAATCAATGCAGCTTTTTGTTCCGCTAGGCGAAGAAAAAGAATGAAAAGAGGCGGACGAAAAGTAGTGCATTTGGAGAGCGGGAATTAGATCAGGCTTTTTTTGTTTTTGTTGTTTTTTTGTTTTTTTTAATGTTTTTTTCTTTAAAAAAACTAGAATGGATCAATCAATGAAAGAATGGGTTATTTGATAACAGAGAAAGAACATTTACTGAAGGTGGCAGAGGTGAGTGCAGAAAATAACCATGAAAGCTAAAACCTGTTTGTTGAATGCAGGATGCAAATTGATTACTAGGGGTTTGAATAAATAGAAGTATTCTATGAAAAGTGTTGTCGATGTTAGGATTGTTTTAGAATTATTGGTTTTGGCGTCACCGAGACGAAATTTGTGGATGCATATAAATCTCTACATCTAGATATTTGTTAAATTATTTGAATCTTAAGCGTTAGTAATCCACCGACCTCATGAAAGCAACGTGTTTGTCCGTCAGTCAGACTTATAAAATTACCATTTTTGTCAAGGGTTGTAATTACTGAATGTTCGGTGTGGTTAGCCTCATTTCTAAATGCATTAAAATCCGGGTCAGTTTTGATCATATCAGATTTCACTGAATTTTTTATTTTGTATATAAATATATATATATATATATATATATATATATATATATATATATATATATATATATATATATATATATATATATATATGTGTGTGTGTGTGTGTGTGTGTGTGTGTTTAATCAGAGGAATTGTAGAATTCATAATCAGGAAGGTGCATGAACGTTAAAAACGCTGGAAAAATATTATAGATGATATTAAAGGAAAAGATTATTCGAGGTAAGTGTTATCCTAAAGTGCTTTTTGGTAAGGGCCAAATTCTTCTTGAATTACTACTTAAACAATAATACTTTCCAAAGTTTACACACTTGCAATAATTCTTAGCAAGGTGACTGGTCATAAACAAGTTCCTACAATCTATTGAACCAGTCATTTACAATTCGTCTTCATATTCACAAATTTCGTCTGAACCAGTGGGATAGTTCCAGTATGGTTCACTTAATTTCATCATAAATTTCAGTAATGTCTGCAGGATTTTCAACCATTGCTTTTTACCAAGTGTAATGTTCGCCTTGGTGACTAGCCTCATGCACAACAGATTTTTTTTAGATATTATTAACATTCTTTCTCAAAGTGCTTATTGTTCAGTACATCATACAACTTGAGCTTTTGCAATTAAACATGTCCCACCAGAAGCTGTCTTAGGGGAGGAGATGTTTTATTCTATTGACAAAGATTAAAAAGATATTGGCAACTCATATGAAGACTTAAATTTGCTCAACAGCCCAAGTCTATGTTATAATCAATCTTGTCATATTTAGTTTCATGTTTCAGAGAAGCTCTCTTTTAAAACATTGATTATCTGATAAGCCATCCACCCAATAAGCAGACGGATGATAACGGCTTGTAACTTATTCTCAACCATGGGGTATGGTTTTGAACATATTATCAACGGTGGTTTCCCTCTTTGAGTTTGGTTCTTGGATATATTCCTCCTAAAATGGCTCGAAGACAGGGGTGTTAAAACTCTTTCCCTAGAAGTTTGGGGTTTTTTTTCACAGAGGTTTCATTATTCTTTATTCAATCCATAGGTGAGTTCCTCAACGTTTTCGAGCGGTTCATGAATGATAGTTGAAAGAGAGATTCCTTTGATTCCAGCGAGTGGAAAAATATATATGCTCATCTCTGAAGGTTTGTGCAACTAAGGAATGGATTATATCACCCTGACGCTGGGTATAACATATGATTTTTTTCCCACTCTCCTCTGTGTCAGACTGGACTACGGACTTCTTTGAGGTGTGCAATATCTGACAACTGACTTAGTGACCAGTATAATCAGCATCACCAAATATAGTTGCCATAGCTGTAGAAGATACAGAGCTATGACTATCGTGAAGGTTCCATCTCGAAAAACGCTGACTATATCAGATGGAGTTTGAACTCAGCTCACCAATTCTATTGTCCGCGTTTCTAACCCCTTGGCTACCGGTATCTCCGCTAAGATGCATCTTCCCTTCGTTCTGACTTGCGATTGTTATCTGAGAAATTACGGAAATAACCTTAGTTGTTTTTTTATTGAATTATGAAAATTATTTTCTTCAGTTTTAGGCACTGACAGGAATAAATTACGATGGCTCCAAGAAACCACCTTAAACTTTCGTTTCCAATATCATTCAATAAAAATCTCCATTCTTAGGGTCAGCAATTAGTTGAAGTAAAGGTTTTACAGATGAAAATCATATCCAAGTTAATCATGTTTATTTTTCCTGATCTAATTAGTTACAATCTATCACAAGCTTGTTAGATATTTTTTCTTTGACGACGTTCCTCATGTAATCATCAATCTTAATTTGGTATAGCAAAAGTTCAGACGAGCTGAGCCGAAAATGAGAATCAAACTTGCTATGGTATTAATGTTTGATGTACGAAATGGCTCAGTAATGCTCACTGGCGAGACAAACTATATATTTGTTAAGATTCGGTATGATTAGACGCTGAGTTACTCTCAAACTCGCTACAGAACTAGTTTTTTCTTTCTGAAAAGCTCGATGAATATGCACCATGGCAAGGTTCCTATGTAATCACTGAGCTCAATCTTGTAAGAAAAGTTGCTATGCGTGCGGGGCACACACTGAGAATCAAAACTTGCTATAGACTAGAAATCAACGAAAGATGGCGAACATTCGCTTGGTGGCGTATTTGCTGAGCTTAGAATTTAAACAACAAATGATTTTGCAAGTCGAGCACGCAGTAAAGACAAACCTGTTAGAGTAGTAATAGTCAGCGAAACAAGCTTTTAAACTTTTGTTCCATAAATGGCATCACCCAGATATAATTTTTTTAATCTACCTTTCAAAACATATACCACACAGGGGAGACAACAGGCGCCTTATTTTTTCAAAAACTTTTCTTGTCGCTTGTCGCCTGTTTCTCACTATTTTTGATAATGCATGATATTGAAAAGCTCGCATACATACAAGGTGAAACTGTTTTGTTTTACTGATTAACGAATGACGGTAGACTTTTTTCAGGCCACTCTGAGTTCATTAAGCTAAGACATCTGGCTTCCGTACTCATTGCTTTTTCATGTCTTTATCTTTATCGAGAGACTAATCAACTACTAGCAATTAAATTGGGAAAAAGGATGTTCACTACAAATGAAAAGGCACACCATTGCAAGAACCGATGTCATAAAAACAGTCATGAGATTCATTTGTGAGGTGCTAATATATTTATGAGATGGAGCGCAAAGAATTGATCCACATCAAATCTTTTGATGGCGAGGAAATCTGGTTGTGTGAGTCGAAAAAACGCCCCTAATGATTTCCCCAACTAACCCAAACCTTAGACAAAAGAAATAAATATGAACAGTTCAGTGTGCTGTTAGAATATATCTATATATTTGAGCTACAGTGCCTTCAAGATATTCTAAGTAATATGAGGAAATTGCTGATAAACGACCTCTCGCATTCAAGGTGAAAATTCTGAGAGGAAGGTCATGGATTCAAACTAATATACTTATACGTGAAGTAGAACTTTATATGATTAGAATTTGCATATATGCAAATAACAGTTGAGAACAGATAATGGCCATTCGAATGTTCTATTAACACAGTTAGCTACTCGGGGTGTACTTTGTTTTCATAAAGTATTCTAGCTTTAACTACTTCAAGAGATTAAATCAAAGTGGGCATTTGCTGATGAAGGGCCTTTCACATTCAAGGAATAACTTCTGAAATGAAGGTCATGAACGAGAAAAATATGCAAGCACATAAATTATCGTTATATAGGGATACTAAAATGTATTTATATGTGAAGGAGGTTTTAGAAAGCATTAGCGAGGATTATTTAAGGGATGTCTGTTATTCGGGGTGTAAATAGTGGTCAAATTCTAGTAGTATTCATTATCAGTAAGAATCAATACTGTGAACTAAGGTGATTGATGAACCGATGGACTGAAAGTGTTATTGGCAAAGACAAAATAAAAAAATACTACGATCGTATTGTGGTTAGTAAAAAGCTTACTGAATTGAACGTATCGATAACTGATATGTCACTATTTGAGCATCCAACTGATTAAAAACTGGAAAATTATGACAAGAATTGTTGAATTTATTTGTTCACATTTATATTCAATACTGCCAGGCATGTACCAATACAGTTTTTTCATGCTTACTAAACTACTGCTTATTCAACTGGCATTATTTAACTGAACATGGTTATTTACTAATCTTAGCTTTTATAGGATAATGACTGGCTTCACACGATCCTTTTTGAAAAAAAAGTGGCGTCCACAATTTACATGTCCGCTCTCATACTTTTTTAATGTGCGTATTTCTGTGTATCAAATTTACTCTGTACGCGCATGTTGGTGCAATCTTCTGACGCAGAAAGTCTGTTGCGATTCAGATCACTTGCTGGAAACATTGTGTAACAGTCTTGTAAAGGAAAAACTCCGTACCTGTGAAGATAAATAACTGCATTCAAATAAAGAACAAAATGTCTCTATATAAAAATAATCAATTTTTTCATTTTGTCCCCCCCCCCCTCTCTCTCTCTCTCTCTCTCTCTCTCTCTCTCTCTCTCTTTCTCTTTCTCGCTCTCTCTCATAGTCATATCCCTATCTCTCTTTTGGTGTGTGTCACGAAACACAGTCACACACACACACACACACACACACACACACACACACACATAAATATATATATATATATGTATATATGTGTGTGTGTGTGCGTGTGTGTGTGTATTTGTGTGTGTTTCGCTTATGAACACATGCACGCATACACTTGCCGACACAAAACTTCATAATATGTATGATAATAAACCTATACTAACTCACACATGACTCATGGCAATCGGTTTATAACATACACAAATATGCGTGCACACACACCGGGACAGCTTGACCAGGTCTAATGTCAGTACTAATTTAAATATCTCAGCTTGATCTTTCACTATCTGCGCTCATACCCTTCATGGTCATTCCATTGGATAGCTATCCCTGGAGGAGATCAGCCGCTTATGACCCACAGCTCATTTTCCCTTTCATGGACGAATAAATGTATCCTTTAGACGCGTGCATATCTTCACATGGATGCACACATAAACACACGCATACAAACATACTTTAGAACATATACATAGATTACGATGCACAAGAGAATCCCAACATTGCCAGCATTATGCCTTTATTTTCTAACACTTGGTGTGACAGAAGGCTTCTCTAGTTTAAAGTCCAAGGAGGGATTGACTCAGTAGATTAGTTAGTTAAAGCATCTTCTTATGACAAGCTACTTTCGATACGTACCAAACATACCTTAGATAGACAGTTGATGACATTACTGAAGCATAGCTCACCGACCCAAGTCAACATACGAAATTCTTTATCACATCTGATGTTACGGATAATTATTATGTTTAAGGGAATTTGTAAAATAAAGCTCAATTGACGATATGAATTCTTAAAAAGTTGACATGACGGGAATTGTTTTATATATATCATAATTTCAAACTAAGAAATTTAAGTCTGATATATTGAATAAAGCTCTCAGCAGATAGGTAAATACATACTATTTTCAGAACATGTCATTTGTTTTTTTCTACTTAAATCATAGCCAAATTTGCATGAAACATTGTCAAAAGATTGCCAGTATTGCACAATAATCGTATTAATGATTTCCTTAATTTCATCAGAAATCGTCGTATCGATTTACCATGAAAGAATCATAGAATATCTTAATTAGTCACCACAGAGAGCTAAAATCAACAATTTTAAAACGTGGAAGCCTAGATAGAAGAAAAAGTTTTTCTTCCTTGCCAATTATATGCAGTATTGATCAGAGGTCAATTTTAAGAGCAACTTGATTTCTACGGATAAAAACGTTTTGACCTCTCTCCAAATCGGTATATATTTTTGTTTCGTCCCAGATCAGTGAAGAATTTTGTTCATTCCTGCTAAAAAAGAGGTTAAACCTGTCGGAAGTTTGAAATGAGAAAAAGGAAGAAATGAAAACAATGTGGGGTATAAGTTTATTTCGTTTACACCCTTAGGTTGTGTTTAGGGATTGCGGTTACTGTTATGGTTAAGGTTAGATTTTTGGGCTTGAAGTTTATAGTTCTCATCCTTTTGGGTCCTTTTTCGAGAAAAATATTCCAACTTGATAATATGTTTTTCAATCGATGCTCAAGTATTCATAATTATAGATGTTAGCATTCGATAGGGATTAACGAGAAAAACAAACTTATACTTCAAAGAATCGACAGCAGACCAATTGATTAGCATATTCTCCCAAGCCCATACTGGCGACTCTGTTTTTCATAGGATGCTTCACTATTTAAGATTTGTGCTAATTCGATATTAAGGTACAACTGAGAACAATATTTGGAAAGTTGGTTTCGGAAGACATCACTGTCAAGATTCGTATTGACTAAGTGCTCAGCAGTTTTTGCCTTTTACCAGACTAGGCTTGGCTGTTATCAGATAATTCAGAAGAAAATGTTCTAGTCACAATATTATAAAGAAATCATCATGAAAAACATTCATTTGTTTCATTTCATTTTAGTAAATATCCTTAAAGTGTGATCCGTCTGGAGTTGGCCCCAAACTGCACTGTTCAACTTCGAGGATGAATCAAACATTCACTTTTCTTGTTTATTCAACAACAAAAGCCTTTGCTTGATATTGGTAACATATTTCCGATACCTTTCTTACTATGCCAGATTCACTTATTGGTCTTCCAATATTGGGAAATCGATCTCTAGCCTTACAGATGACAGCATGCCAATCACACACGATCGAAAACCGATACTGTAAACCAGTGTTTTCCAACCTGTTTTGGTGAACGCCCACCTGAAAAAGTCCGATATTTACTACAGCCACATCAACAGATACAACGATTTGATCCAAGCCATCGGCCTATTGTTATACATTCTGATGCCCAATGGACTTTATCAGGAAAGAACAGATAGCAAAAATTGATGTAAATATGTCAACATATGTTAATATATTATTTTAGCTTGATTTTGTTTTTGTTTTTTGTTTTATGTTATGCATCTCAGAAGTTTGAATATATATTTTTTCATCTTTGTTGAGAAGGGTAAACTAATCAAATAGTAAAAAATCATAGCATGGAAAGAATATATTTTGAAAACTATACTTAGTCAATCATATTCAGTTTATCACTGTCATATGTAAAAAAATTCTATTACAATAATGAAATCATTGCTTATGGTTTAAGAGCCTTCCAGAGCACCCTGTGATATATTTTTTCACCATAAAGCTCTGAACAGGAATGTAATTTTACTCATTGTACCCCGAAGGCTCATCATTTGCTTGGGTACTTATTGATTTACCCATGTTTATGCACTTCAACATCTGTGTATGTCGTAAAGTATACACAAATACACACACGTACTCCTTTGGGAAACAGTGCAGTGTACGCTGGAAATCTGTTAAAGAGATATACAGAAATATGTTTCGAGGTTGAATGTCACGCGGCCAGATTGCATTATGACGGGAATTCGTATCAAATAAAAGCTTGTTTGCTTGAAATCTAAACGCAAGTGTCACTGAATATTAATAAAATTCTTCTGGATTAGTCAGTTTCATTGACGAGAAATGTTTAGTCTCAAAAAGTAGAACGTCAGCCGACGATGTTTTTTTTGTTTTTTTCTTCTTTCTTGACTGGCGTCAGTTCCAACTGCGAGGTTTTCTTGATTACATTGGGCTCGATGTTGAGCTTTTTGTATATTGAAAAGGGCCGGTTAGTGTTGCGCGGGCCGATGTATCCCCAGCGGGATCAGATGGCTCATCATGCTGAGTATGTCGAAGAGAAATCGTTAGTAGCCATAGTGACGTGCTTGTATGTATCTCATCCGGTAATGGAGTTATGGAAACAAGGTAAGTAAATTGAGCAAAGATGTCTATGTTACATGGAATAACTTTTCCGTATCCTCACTCGAATTCAAAGGATCAGCCTACAGATATATATTGACAGATTAGAGGAGTACATACATATGATCTACAAAGAAACGCAGCATCATACATTACTGTCTGCCTTTAGAAGTCAGATATACATATACCTATATCCATATATATATATATATATATATATATATATATATATATATATATATATATATATATATATTATATATGTGTGTGTGTGTGTGTGCGTGTGTGCATATATAAAATGATGATGGGAAAATTGATATATATATATATATATATAAATATATATGTTATACATAGGGATCGAATAATGTAATCTTGTTTCACTTATACGAATAAAATATGATAATTCTATCGTAGATTTGAACACAAATATATTCCGTATGTGCATTCACTCACATTCCGTGTGTTTTTCTCTCTACTAACCAATGAGTCGATGTTTGGCTGACGGTTATCAGGGGTTTACTCCAGCAGGTCCGACTAATGGTATGAAAAAGATAAGGATGTTTCGTTTTGACACATTGCCTACTATAATATCTATCAATAAGCGCACATTTCAATGTTGGTGCCTATCTATAGGTTGCTGCTTGTAAGAGATACGATCTAAAAGTTCAGAGACCTATTCTAATAAAAAAAATTCGATTGAACTTTACGACTTTTGAATTTAGCTACTATCCCCTTCAAATAACCACAATGTTCAGCAATTCATCCTCCCAGGGCTTCTGCCATGCTTAGGACCTTCCCTGAGAAACCTCGATCTCTATGCGTGTCGAGTACTATAAGCTATCTGCGCAGCATCTCCTCCACGGTGTCAAAATGTACCAATGTATCTATTTCTCTATGGGTGTTTGGTTCATACCTAAGATTGTTAGGTATTTTGAATGCACGTGAAAATCTAATAATCTAAATTTTCAAAGCAATTTCTATACCTATTTGTAAATGATCATAAATCATGTGAAAATTATGAGTATGGGAAGTTGGTATTAGGATTAAGGCTTGGGTGAGTTAGGGGGATGGATTGATGGGTATTATAAAAATAACCGGATAGAGAGAAGATAATCTATGTAAACCGTAGCCGTAGAAAATGACGGGTTGTACGTGCACAATTCACTCTATAAAAATAGCAGAAGGTAAGTGCCTATCTCAACAGTAGTGACATTGCGAAAAAATTATTAAGGAATTGTGGGTAGTTCAAGACATGTATGTATTTTACAGTGTTGTAGGTGTGAATCGATAAATACCCTGTTATGTATTTTCTCGATAATTTACAAATCATCTCCAGCCATTCATCTCTACGTGCGTCGGAGATGAATAATCACAATCTCTTGAAACCAACTCTCCATCACACTCTCTTATTCTAGACGAAATAAAGCTAAATATGTACGTCTTCATGTATGTATATATGTATGTATGTATGTATGTAGGTAGGTAGGTAGGTAGATAGGTAGGTATGTAGGTAGGTAGGTATGTAGTTATACACTTTGGCAGCAATCCTTCATTCATGCAAGTCTGTTTGAATACGGTGGTTGTGATTGGAACTTAAAACTAAATAAAGTGCATCTGAAAGGGAGATTATATTGTAATATATACATGCATATCTTGGGTGAGTTGTGCAGTAAAATTGTGTTTAAGTTGAGACACACATATACAGATACATTCATAAACTGCATTAACTGATACTTTGAAAAAGATTACTGAAAAGACTAAATCTGAAAAATTCTTTTACATCTTTAGTATTCAGAACTGTAAAACTTGATACAATATACATACATACATATATATATATATACATACATATATATATATATATATATATATATATATATATATATATATATATATATATATATATGTATGTATGTATGTATAGCCTTTTCTCTCTTTATGTATATATCTATCGTTCTGCATCTCTCTCTCTCTCTCTCTCTCTCTATATATATATATATATATATATATATATATATATATATATATATATATTAATGGCTCCAGGCTAAGAAAGGTTAGTTGTTATAATGGTATTAAAATATCTGATCGAATAACATCACACAGCCAACATTTCTTTATCCTCGCCACTAAACAGACAACATGTTATTTTATCAAATCGAATTGTTCAGACGGAAAGAGAAAATATTGAAAGAATCGTCTCGTCTACATCTTGCACTATTTCGCCCTTGTCTTCTCGAGAACAGGATGCAACGACAAAAGCTTCAACAATCACCAATAATCACACATTCGTCGATCAAATTTTATTTTCAGATGTCACATTTTTGCAACATATAATCATGTGACTCTTGTGTTGGAGATTGGATGATTGGAAATAATTCTTTTTGCCGTGTCTATATTAATCTAGACTTAACTAAGAAACATATAATTTTGTAGCAAAAAGACTCGGCTTGTTTTTCCCTTAAAAATAATTGGGAGATTCTTTTTTCTTTTCTTTTTTTTTTTTGGCTTCTTCCTCTCGAACGATCTGAATGATGCCCGGGCGAACAGAAATGATGATAATAATACTAGACTTTTTGGAACCTTTTTTTTTCTTAATAATTATTTTTACTGTCGCTCAGATCGAGCATCGAAATATTTGAGAAGATTTTCACACACACACACACACACACACACACACACACATATATATATGTATATATATGTAATATATATATATATATATATATATATATATATATATATATATATATATATATATATATATATATATATATATATATATATATATATATATGCCCGTCTGTTCCATATTGCAGAAGAATTGTCAACTTCCTACGATGCTGCCTTACTCACTTTCAATATACTCCTCATGTGACCTCTTATACTTATTGAAACGTCCCTTTCACTTTTCAGATCTGTGTGCAAAATGCTTTCGGGGGTGTTACTGTCTATTACCTTGCGATGTTCTGTTCAACGTTAGCCATGGTCTGATATCTTTTTCAGTCGAATGTGGATGGTAAAGAGACTGAAAAATCTGGTCAATGCAAAAAAAAAAAATTGCAAATAATGAAGCTCAATCAAAAGAGAATCACTGACGACTGAGGTCCCGCACAGAGAATCTCTTGATACATCAGCGCATGATTGGTTGTGAAGCTGCATCAAAGCTCCGTAACGATTTTTGAAATATCAAAAAAGTTGGATACCCCCTGATTGACCACGAACACACACACACACACACACACACACACATATATCTATATACATATACATACGTGTGTGTGTGTGTGTGTGTGTGTGTGGAGTCTAGAGAGCTTTAGAGAATTGAACACGAAAGATTAAAAAAAAACTTTCCAAAAGTGATTTTGTGTTACTTCAGTCTTTTCTTTCCCAATATCTATTAATGTAACTTATGTAATTTCCTTCGGTGTTTTTTTCACATATGTTATTATGGCACAATGTAAAAATTTCCTCTCGTTGATGATGGTAATGATGGTTATTTTAGTTTCTACATCACTAACTCACTTCTCTCTCTCTCTCTCTCTCTCTCTCTCTCTCTCTATATATATATATATATATATATATATATATATATATATATATATATAGATAGATAGATAGATAGATATAGATATAGGTATAGATATAGATAGATAGATGGTTTGGCATGACATCATTGATTACACAATTTTTTAGAAAACATTTCTAAATATATACCTAATGACATTATAAATACTCCATAAAAAAAAAAGAAATAATACTTCACATTGTCTTGTACCTCACCAAAAAGTCAATTTTCAAATTTTGAATGGCTGGACATTATTCGTCAATAATCCAGCAGAAGAAATTGACAATCAAAGAAGTGTGTCCACAATATATCACTTCAGAACAGTGCAGCTACAATCGAGCAAGTTCTTGAAGCTTTCAATATTAAGCAGCAAAAATAGATCCAAAATTGATTGACTGTCGGGGTGTAGCACACGATAAAGGGTGAGTCGTTATATGATCGTTTTACCAGAGTTTTTGTTCTTGGATGTATTGCTTCATATATATATATATATATATATATATATATATATATATATATATATATATATATATATATATATATATACAAAAAACTTTTAAAAAATTATTCTATTTGTGTATAGACTAGGTTTCAAATAATTCTGCTGCTACTGCTAGTGAGGGTAAAGAGTTTATAAATGTGAGAATAGATTTGAAGTCCATAACATCTACCTAGAACAAATAATTTCCATGTAAGCCTCGAAAGAAAAAATTGAGCGAAGTATCATTTTAGAATGGCAAGTTCCCGGTAGAGCAAGCATAACCATTAAAAACAAAAAAATTTAGTAGGTCATAAAAAGAATGGTATCCAACCAATGCATCCTGTCGATAGTCACCAATAGAGCTGAAACACGGAATATGACCAAAAGGTTGAATCGTAAGCCAAGAACCATACAACATGCATATCAGAGAATCATGCTTAACGTTACATGAAGAGATCACAAAAAAGCACAGTATCTTATATGAAAAACCGAGATATGGTGATTCCTATGAAAGGTTTATATCCAAAAATGGATGCTAAAAGACTGATGATGATGTCAAGTTCTCCCACTTCATCATGAGTTATTATAGGTTGCTAATTACAAGATCAGTGTCAAAATTCTACCAATGGTACAGTGTAAAGGTCTAAAAGGGATTTGTACGATTTCCATGGACTTCAGTGCAGAATGAATATATTCGTTACTAAGTGAAAATGGTGTGCCCCTTTTTTTCATCGTGTTAACAATCATTACCACAAAATTTATACATCTATTGTTCCGTCATTCAAGTGAAAATTGGTGCATATACGAATAATTCACGGGGATTGTGCATGCACTTATGTATTGACAGATTGGTAGATATACGTGTGTGTATACATGTGAGTGCATATGCGGATACTTACTCGTGTACACACTCACAAACGCCTGCTCTTTCAAATATATATATACGTGTGCGTGCATGTGTGTGTGCCTATGTATATTCAATTTAGCAAATACTGTGCAGAGTAAATGACATGAACATGTTAATTATGCGCTTGTGAGTTTATTCGATTTGCAATATTCTTCACTCCCAAACATTGAAAAAGCAACTATCATAAGAAATAATAATATCTGGAAAATATATGCAGACATTCCTTTCTGGAACAATTATTTATCTACGTATTTGTCAGAGATTCTCCAGTAACTTGCTTCTGCGGCAAAACAGGGCGCGCCTCTGAGACTCATATTACGTGCAATTGTTTTGTTCCGTATCGATCAAGACTGGAGGTTGTGAATGTTTCCAGTAAGATTTGTCGGAAACGTACAATTTTCATTATTCTATAGATTTTCAAGCTATTGTCTCCACATTTTTTCATTAAAAGAACATATTTTTCTGGCAATCTTCTGTTGAGCTAAGTTCTTAGATGAAGTCATTTGGGATTATTGTTGTCTTCAGCCTCCTTGTATAATCAAATTTTTTTTCTATATTGAATGTGTCCATTATTCCATTTATTTTTCAGACACTCATCTTTATTTTTACCATAACATATCAGCCTATACAATTTTTGCCTTTTTGGGATTTCGCAGTTCGAGTATAGATACCTATATTTTCTTTTGTTTCTTCCAGTTTATATTTGCAATCAACAGAATCATGAAATTGTCAGCTAAGTCTAGTACTGTTGGCGAGAGAACAGGCAAAATAGTTTGAATAACAAAATAGTTTTCAACTAATTTCATGGTAATCTAAAATGTTATAGTTAATTATTCTGAATATTCTTTAGTTAATCATTGATACCAGATTCCTCAACAGATGACAACTGCAACGATAAATTAAGATTATGAGTGTAAGCAGATTATATGCAAGTGTTTATGGTTAATTATTTTCAATTAAAAATAATTGATTTCAAATACTTAATCAATTTAACTGGTGTGTTTGTTTCGGCATAAAAGAATAATTTTTGAAGAGAAACATGATTTTCCAGTTGACTGTGTGCCAAATAATGATACAAATGTGAGTCAGAATGTTAATATTTCTGTAATTGCGTATGAATATTTGGCGAAACATTATTTTCAGATTATTCAAAATCGGAGAATCATATCAAAACAAATATTGCTGAGTTTTTAAGCATCAATTCAACTAACTATTAAACTACTCTGCTAACGAGTCACCGGCTTATTCCCCCGAAAAGCTTAAATGGGACTTTTAACCATTCTTACTCATTTTCATTGGTTTAATTCTATATCTCTGGCTACAATGTATGTTTAGGCTACTCAGACGTAGCATGCGTATTAACAGAATGGGATTTCTCGTACTATACAGATGGATAGATTCATGGAAATCAGATCATTATTATTGGGGAGAGCACAAACACTGACTACCGTGCAGCAAACATCGTATTGTGCCTCAAAAATTTAGTGGTCATAGCTGCAGCTGTCTTCAAGTTATGCTCCAAGAGACGGACGAACGCTCGTTGAATCTAAAGAACTACTGGAGTGCTCATTCCAAAGAACATTATAGTATGTGGAGAACCCTTCCATGATTGCAATGGAAGATAAATATGAATGAACTACGTGTATGTAATTATGATTAGAAATGTAATTGGTACTTAGCAATGAGTAACAATCGATACAAAATATATTCTAAAAAGTGAAAATCAAGGAGATAATTTATAGAAACCATGCAGAAAGTGATCGCAACCGAAATCAGCATTTTTCTTAGCCTCATCAAAGGGAGAGTGGATGAGGTTAGGCCCCCTCCCCCAGTTTTAGTTGTTTGACTTTTATACAAACTGATATATGTTGCAAATGTCAACTTCATGCAATGACCAGTTGTCGAGTAAGAGCGGTGCAGGCTATTTTTCTGTTTGTCGTGAGATTTCGATGGAAGCACAAACGCTGCCGGACAGAAAGGGTACAGTTTAACGTTTTAAATCGAACTCCTCACTAAAAATTAAATAGTTTCGGAATCGTCAAAAAATAACTCGCTAAAACCATACCATGGTGTCTGACAGTTAGAAAGGATTGCATTAGGATAACTTGGTTGTTGTTAATTCATACCGACGCACACAGACAGGCATTTATTGAATAATAAAATAAGGATACTTTCGTTATATCTTCTTTTTCTTTGTTGTCTTTAATATATCCTGAGTATGATCAACAATGCTCAACGCAATGCTTACAAATAAGCCTTAATCATCTCATCCCAACGGTATCAATATTTGCTAAGCCTAACCTGACACGAGTCTGACTGTATGGAGCAAACATCGAGGATCAAATCATTACCGTATTGATGATTTGCAGGAGTAATTTGCTGAGAATCAGTCGACGGCGATGTGGTTTTGTCATTTAACTATTGACGTTTATTGGGCTGTCTGACTCATGTCCATATGGACGGAGCAATCGCCGAGGATCGAACCTTACCCTAATAATGATTCGTACGTGTAGTGTGCTAACCAATACTCAACGCTGATGTATTGTCAGATTGTTATCATCATTGTTCGTACAGTTCACACATTTACAAGTTTGGTTGTGAATAAAATTTAGTATTCCCAGTCTTTCCTCTGCGTTGAAAAACAAATAAATGCGATTTGTATTAGTCCATTTTGGAGAATGACGGTAACTCCAACGATCAAAATCAAGTACGCAATACTGAAGGAGTTAGACCGCTACATAGAAGACCAAACCAAGTGGGGGGTTGGCAAGCTTTCGGGAGAGGCGAAGCTCAACCTCCATGAATAATAAAATCCAATCAATTTTCTGCAGATTTTGAAAAGTTTGTTTGTTTGTTTGTTTTTTTGACAACTTTTACAGCTTAAAAAAACCTTTTTCCTTCCATTTATTTTTTGATGAACGAAAGACTTTACTTAAGCCCATAGATAATGGCCTGAGCTCTTCTTATCGTAATATTTAATAGGAATTCCTGACTATTTCATTGTTCTCTTGACAAGATATTCTACTTAGAGCCCATGGACAAAGGACTACTTTGAGTCCATGGATGAAGGACTTTACTCCGAGCTCTTCCTAACATAAAATCGTTTAATATATTTTAGCAGCAATTTACGCTCATTTGATTTTCGATAATGATTTTATGAATTCATGTGACAAGGAATAAACTACTTGATGATTTAAGTATCACTCTCCATTCAAAGGAACCAACTTGAACAGCCAGTAAATACTTTAAGTCGGTACGCAGGTATTCCCTCTTCATCGTAGCTATATATGAATTGATTTTCTTCCAATTTTCAAACGAAAATTGTTTCAAAATAAATGTTCTGTCCGCTGTCTGACGTTTCCTGTAAACTTCTCTTCATTAATACCACTTTAAATATGTTACATGTATGTTTAGATAATTCTCAAGAGCTGAAGTCAAGAAAAGTCAAGTCCGCAGAAATTATGAAGAAATATCTTTAAATTTTCCGTGTATTCATTTATGTTAAAATTTCTCAAAAGTTACCGATCAAAACAACTATAGACTCGACAATGCTTTGCCTTGTGTTCTGACTAATATGTGCGGCGAATATCAACTTTGTACAGAAGTCAATCATCGAATAATCATTATACACTACACGCTTATCTCTTCAATTACGGTAGGATTAGATTAAATCTTCAATTACTACTAAAACAACAATGGTTCTCTCAAAGGCGAACAGTTTTATCATTAAATATTGCAATTAGAACTTACGCCTTTGTTGAGAAAGCCGTAGAATTCTAGAACCAAAATGCTAAGTATCAATGCATAAAAGTGTAGCTGCTGCAGAGCCAAGTTATAAACTTACTTCTCTTTCAACTGAAGATAATTACGGCAACTTTCGCATCATACATATAAGACATACATTTTTAGGTGCACATGAGTTTTCAGTTTGGCTCTGTTGGTAAGAGAGCCGCCTAACAATAGCTTTGACATGATTTGAAATCACTGAAGAGTATTTGTTGATTATACACACGCACACACACACACACACACACACACACACACACACACACACACATATATATATATATATATATATATATACATACATACATACATATATATATAATGTGTACTTTAGAGAGTGAGACAGACTCGGGAGTGATGTTTTTGGTGGTAAGGTTTATTAATCCTTATATGTCAATAGTCCATACATGTTTCGGGATTTCTCCCATCATTAGTGGTGTGCGTTGTGTGAGTGTGAATTAAAATGTACCATGTGGAACCAGAGTCCACTGCCAGGGGCTATGCATTGTGGGTAAGTTTTGTTGTCAGGGCTACTAGAAGCCTCCTGCTGAATGTAAGAATATATATATATATATATATATATATATATATATATATATATATATATATATATATATATATATATATATATATATATATATATATATCATTCTGGTTTAATGTGACGGAATCATACAGTGAGGAGTTCACTCCCCTAAATTAGGTAAGGGATTTTCTTGTTACAGGGGAAAAGTTAATTCCAACTCCGACTGTAGTTGAATAAAATCTAATTTGGCCTCCCTTGTGTCTGGAATGAAATGTGACTCAGGATCAACCGACATTAATTGCAATCGACACCAAATCAACAAAATATTATGATTTTTCAATTAATTTACCTCCAGAGACCATCGTGAATTATAATCTAAGCGGTGTCTAATAATGAAACATCTTTTTTGCAAGGGAAAACCAAATCAAACTATTATCAACATTCTAATTGCTTCCAAACCAGAAGCCATCAAGTAATCTAACTCAAATATGGTCTCATAAACGCGAGATGTATCGCCCAACCTTCATTCGTACTATTTAAACGAGACAGAAAGTTGATATTCTGTCAGCTGAGCCAAAATTTTTACACTGGATAGCTCGGTAGTGTCGCTGGATAATTTACCGAGACAGAAAGAGAAGTCTTCTTTTGGAGAGAAGTGTTCTTGACTGGTCAACTGATTATGAAAATAACTATTAGTTCCCAGTTAATTTGTGAATACATCAAGACACGAGGCTCCTTGAGGGAGTTAAGAACCTGTCTTTAAAAATCGGAGCATCGATTCTTTAAATTTGGGTTTCTTAGAGAATTATAACATTTTCTGAAGAAATTCTATACAATTTCCCTGCAAGGACATCGCACAATTTAAAAAGAGACTTGGTTTCTCTATTCTCAGGTCGAAGAAACTCCTGGGTTTCTTTTTTGCCAAGTGCCAAATTGCTAATTCAGTTTTTGTGAGAAATTCATCTTATCGAATCTGACACCATCACATGCGCTGAGATTGTCATACGTTGCAGTATCACAACGAGCTGAGGGCAAGTGGGAAACTTAAGGAAACTAAAAACGATAATGATAGCTAAAGGATTTTAAGGAATAATATGAAATGCATATTCAAAAGATCCAAGCAACAAAAATAATTATACAATTGATTTGCCTTAATCTTACTTAAATTAAGTGTGCTGGAAAATCAATTCGTTTTACTGAGTATGATACAGTAAGCATAAAAGCTCATGGATATGATTAGGAGTCAACTCAGATGAAGACAGTTTGCTGATACTGACAACCGGGTGGCAGGATGTAGAGAATGGACATTTCAATTTTTAATGGTAATTTCTAAAGGTAAGATACAGAAATAGGTAGCATATGTCATCATGTTGATTCTTGTTCTTCCTGGTCGAAGATGACGTCAGATTCAGTTCAGTGTCCTGTAGCATCAATTATATACAGCAGTATCAGAATTCATATCCACCTGACTTGGAGATTATAGTGAAATAGAATTGCGCACGTCATCAGTTTCTCAATTTTTCCCTGTCAGCCCGGGTCCTTCAGCAAAACACAATCTTGATGGTTAGAGGTACATAAAAATGCAGTGGATAACAATTGTGCTCTTCGTGTCATGCTGTACCTTTTGCACCGAATAACCTGTGGCAGCTGGCACTATTTCACATATTTACAATCAGTTTTCCCTATCCTAAAATGGTTGCCAATCATACCTAGAGATATTAGTCTGTTTTGCTAGTTATTGTAGCGGAGGAATGCACCAATTATTATTTTAAAAGGTAATTTTCCGATACGCTATTCCATAAGTGAGACGTTAATTTTCGGTAAGGATATTAATCATCGGTACCAACCGTGAAAAGAGAAATTGATACACTTAGTATAATCTATACGAAATGACCTGTATCTACCTTCAAATTTCTATTTTGCTTAGCTGAAATTAATTACTGTCCCCTGTTTTATTAACATTATATGAACAAATTGACTACAAACAGCTGCTGATATCTTTTGTTACACTGATATCTTTTGTTACACTGGATGAACATCTCGATGGGAATAACGATGAAAATGTAATCAATCTTTGATTCTAGTGGTCTAAATATTTCGAAGTCCTGGTGCAATATCAGGATCAACGAAATGGATACGCGCTAAAAAAAATTTCCTTGGAATGCCTGAAACATGTTCCAACAGCAATCGATTGCCTTTTGCACTGATCAAGTCAACTCACTGCAAAGGGATGATCGATAAAGCCAAATGTTAAACGTTAGTGGAAACATCCATGAATGGCATTTTCAGGAGTTAGATATCGTGAAGAAATCATAGTAAAAGCAATGCAGGATCTTTGATTCGTCTGCAGGGGTGTTTCATGTCTTAACTGATACAGAATAATTGATATCGTTGTATTCATTGAACATGGATATCAGAATAATCGTTCGCAAAATGACCGTTTGTAATTTTACCGGCGTTAAGGGACGATATTTAGGAGGAAAAGAAGGGAAATATTGAAAGGTTGTGGGGGGGGCAGTGAAAAAGGTGAGACACACGGATAGAAAAAGAGACGTTGATGGAAGACACTAGAAAGGGGTGAGATGGAGTAACAAGAGAAGAGTTAGAATGAAAAAGAAGGCGTCAGTAAAGTAAATGAATGAAATAACAATAAAGAACGGTGAGAGTGACAGATCAAGTGAAGGAATACATAGAAAGCGAAGAAAAGGTTGACAGGGTGATATATAGTGATAAAGAGAAATACAAAATGATACAAACAGACATAGGGTTGAGAATGAGAGAAAAAAAAGGTAGAAGGGTCGCAACAAAACAATAGCAGATTAGAGAGAAGGAAGGATAGTAACTGAGTGAGTGAGAAGGAGCATCTGAACAGTAACAAAACAATTGAGAGGACGTTTACACAGTGGCTAAGAGTTTGTGACCCAAAACGTGAAAGAGGAAGAAAGAGAAAGTAGAGAGAGAGAAAGCACTACAATAAGATAAGGGCAGAAAAGAGAGGGAAAAATTGACGAAAAAGAGACATTAAGAGAATTACTGAAAAAGAGTAGCAAACACATGGAAAGATACGTTGAAAAGGCAACTAAAGAAAGGAGTAGCGAAGATATATATATATATATATATATATATATATATATATATATATATATATATATATATATATATATATATATATATATGGAGAGAGAGAGAGAGGGATGGGCAGACAGAGAGACAGAGATAGATGGATTGATAGATATAAATTTTAGAATAATATGGAAAGATATTGACAGAAGAAGAGGTGGTTAGAAAATGAAAGATATTCATAGAAAAAGGAGGACCCTTATTCAAAGAGAGAGGAGAGAGAGAGAGAGAGAGAGAGAGAGAGAGAGAGAGAGAGAGAGAGAGAGAGAGAGAAAATGCTTCAATTGTTACTCGGTGCCATCCAGACCCGTTTTGTATGAATGTTTCTCTATCTGTCGGAACATCTCGGTTGGACATAATCTCCATTTATGCTAGAGACATAAACACAAATTTACCGATTGCCTGTATTGGTAATTGTGTAGATTTTCAGCGGGAGAGATTTTATCGAGGTAATGACGCAAGGATTAATGTACGACTAACGGATGGAAAAGCTTCAGCGACTTGGACCTCAATAACTATTATTCGTATCTGCATCGTTTGCCTGCCCCTTGGGAAGATTATTAGCGATTAAAGAATTTAATGGAAAATGATCATGATTCTCAAGATGAAATAACAGTTTTATAACTTTCTTCAAAAGGTTCATTCTATTAGAGCACGTTGATCATCGCATTTGTCATAGCAAATTAAAATCAAGAGAGAGAATTGGAAATCAAAAATTCTGGCTTCCACGAAGACAAACTCCATTCCTACCTCTCTTTCGACTGAAGATGATAACTGCAGCTTTTGTGTTTTGCATGTATTTATTTCGTAAATACATGACTTGACAGTTGAGAGATCAAACCGGTAATTGTTTGGACGTGATTTCAAATCACAGATGCGAAATGTTAATTACATAGATGAGATCGATTGAACGTCACGTGGAACGGTAAATAGCTCAATCCCTGAATTTGTCAAGGATTTTTCTTCTTACAGGAAACGGCAAAAGAGTCAAGTCCAACTTTGATAGAGTTTGACTAATCCATTGAAAACAATGGCTTCGTTGCATTAGAGTTGTAAGTACAATCCTGCAAAGCCAATGCATTCAGAAAAGGAAATCTCTTTCGATGTTCAAAATTATATATGATTTTCTTTAACAAAATATTTAAACTCCATGAAACGAAGCTGTGTCAAATATATCTTCATAAGAAATTGTCATTTGATAAAAAAAATCTTTGGTTGCAGTTTGGCATAACGATCACCAGTGCGGAAAATGAAAATGACTGGCCAGGTTTGAGTTTCGATCCTTCTCATTTCATTTTTGCTTCACATTTGTGTACTTAAAGACTGCACTAATTCACTCATCAAAGTTCTACGGGTACATAGCTAGATTCTTCATTTACTGTAATCATAATCTGCTTTAAAAGATAATTTCCTCTTGGGATTCATGTAAAGTGATATATCCTGGAAAGTTAATGTATTGCCATTCGGTACCTAGATTTGCTAATCTGCTGAGCTAAGGCACCTGATCAGTTATATTACTCTCTATCCTTTTCTCTTTCACTATCCATCTATCTATCTATCTATTTATCTATCTATTTATCTATCTATTTATCTATCTATTTATCTTTCTATCTATCTATCTATCTATCTATATATATATATATATATATATATATATATATATATATATATATATATATATATATATCGTACACACATATACTCTCATATACGTAAATATAGATAGATCGTAACAATAATAATAATCCGTGCAATTGCTGGTCGCTACAGTCAATCGTCATGCACATTTCTGATGCAGCATTTGAACTGAGCCCTTTTGACTGCCAAATCTTATTAGCCGATGTAGGTGGGTTATTTCCTTTCGCACGTCAACCAGGCAAAGCACTGTGATCGACAGCGGGAAGTGGACGACAGTCCTTGTGACACTTCATCCAATCAAGGCCAAGCAGGTGTCTTTATTGATCTCAACCAGGCAACATAGTCGGCCTTTCGCGATTGGAATCCCATCAGCCGCAGGCTTTGGACCATCCCACTAGTTTGGGAACGTCCATGTGCATCGAAGCAGATATCCAGATGTCTAACAACTAAACGTCTTCCTATAGAATGCGCAGGCTTCTAATGCCGATTAAGATGAGAAATTCGACGTATTCTATGCTGAACTGGAGACAGCTATATCCAATATACGAAGCAGTGGTGTAGTCATTGTGGTTGGATACTGTAATGCCCGAATTGACAGCTATTTGGGCATGATACAACAAGCATAGAAGTCCAACCAACAGACCACAGAACAGATTCATACAAAAAAGTGTTAGATTAGGTTCCAATAATCTAAGAATATCACTTGGTCATATTTGATTTGAAAAGACACAATGTTGCTGGGGAAGATGGAATAACTCTGAAATCTTAAAAGGATAGGAATGAGAATTTCATCCAGCACTTGACAAACCTGATCACTACTGATTGGCATCAGGAGACAGTACCCAAAGACTGGACTTCTGCAACTTTGTTGTATTTATATTTGTTAGAGGAACATAGCAGTCACGACTAATATCGAAATATCAGCCTGATTGACATAGCTGCCAAGATTGTGATTGCAATCACGTGAGATCTATTAAAGCAGCACGTAAAACGACCTCACGCAAAGACCAGGCTGGTCTCAGACTAGGACCTGATTGTATTGATCAGATATTTACGATACGTCAGACCTTACAACCATTGCATTGGTGTAGGGGTCCAACGCCAGTGGAATTCCTCAATTTCAAAGGGTCCTGCCATTTGGTCAACAGATCTAACTGGTGGCAGAATTTGCATGCCATCTAAGGGTATAATCTTCTGCAGGAGTTGACAAACTGTGTACAAACGGTCACACAGCTGTTTCGAATAATCTTAACGACGTAGGTTGTAAGGCAAAGGGAAGTGTCATTTCCCATCCAAGTTAACTTTTGCAAGTATATATACATTTAAGTGTGGTGGGTACGTACGAGGACAGATCAATGTCAATACACAGTCAAAAAGCCATTCATCATCATCATAATCATTATCTGCCTTTTAGTGTTCTCCGTTAGATATAGACCTTCCTCAAGATTCACTTGGGTTCTCTATCGTGGGTGATACAGATCCAGTACTTTCTGAAGATGTTTAGCTTGTCACACCAACTTACTAACCACAATTTTGGATATGATATAATCGGATCAACGTTGATATCCATCGATTGTCTGACCTTCTCTCTACTTGACCAACTTATCGCTACGTGGTTTTGTTATAGAATCAATGACATCTCTTACAAGGTATGACACAAACAGACACGTGTGAGACAGGAAATGAGAATGGGAATCACTACGCTAAAATTTGTTCGTCAAAACCCTTGAAATCAATCTTTTACATTGCAAATACAACTTTACATAGCCTTGCAAACTAAAAGTAATGAAATGCCTTCCCTACTAAAATGTATAAAAACATGAGTTCGTCTAAACCATTGAGAGCAAAGTTGCCAATCATTGCTTCAGTGCAGGATGTACTAAATCATATATATATATATATATATATATATATATATATATATATATATATATATATATATATATATATATATATATATGTATATATATATATATATATATATGTGTATATAGATATAGATATAGATATAAATAGATAGATAGATAGATAGATAGATAGATAGATAGATAGATATAATGAAATAATGGATTCAGTACATAAATATGTTTGCTCAGTTTTTTTTAGGCAAATGATTCAATTTATTTGGATCCCTATTAAAGAAGTTATTGAGGGTGTGTTTATTTCCCTGCGTGTGAAATCTTTGTCTCATTCTTAATAGATCTCTTTTCCTTTTCCCCTTTCCTTTGATATCTGTGTGTATTTCTTAGGGACAATAAATTCCTGTCTAGGTGTTATAAATTACTAAGGATATTTCAGATGCCCTCTATATCAGTATATTGGTAATCAATCAGCCTTTTGTGATACGTTTTCTACCCGGAAGTATTATTTTCTTACTTATATTTGCTCACTTCAGTGTCAGTGTTTACTTCCACATGACATTGATTGTTTAGGTTTAATTTTTTCCATGCGCAAGATAGGTTTGCATTAATTTATCTAGGATAATTATGAGAACGCGATTCAAGTTGTTGTTAACAAGGCTAATGGTATAATAATACCATTAATCTACTAATAATGTTGATAATAATACTATATATATATATATTTCCTGTGTTCGATTGGGCAGTGCAAACATTTAATCGTCAGTTGTACTAAGCAAGGATCTGTAAGTATATAAGTTTATTCTTTGTAACATAGAGTTAGGAATGTCAAATATTTAAGGTTAGAGAATATATAAACTTTTTCCATACACACATACACACACACACACACACACACACACACACACATATATATATATATATATATATATATATATATATATATATATATATATATATATATATATATATATATATATATACTGACAATTATTGATATGATTTATGAGGAATATAACGGTGGAGAGAAAGCAATGCAACTCTATACAAAGAAAGACCTTGAATCGGACATAGAGACTGACCATTGTTGAAAAAGCACTCACAAATATACCATGACCCTTATGCAATAACATATCTCTTTCATTATTTCCGAGAATCGCCGTCTCTGTGTGACATGTTCTGAACTGGGGTTTTTACTCAAAACCTTCTGTCGCCATATATTGGCCCATTATTCGCTGTATTGTCCTAATTGTATGGTTGAAGCTGGCTCCATCAGTGTCAACGGTGTGCGCTGAAATACGTCATTGTGTGAAGATAGCTTGAAAGGATGGCCGGTCTTCTCAGTTGCTTTTCGGCTCTTTGCTTTTAGTTTGTGGTTGCCTGAGGTTTAAAAGATGAACTTTTTTTATGGTTTTTATACTCTTTTGCTTTCCTCATGGTTTTCCCTCCTGGTTTTCATATAAGTAATTGTCAGACTAGAGGTGATCAGGCATTCATTAAAATGTTATGTATTGTAAAACCTATCCATCGATTGAGAGACTTTCTTTCCTTTTTCTGTCTGTCTCAAAACCCTCAGTCGATCTCAATCAATCTGTATATTGCATACGCTGTCAGCTGAGGCCGTAACTTTCCTTTTATTTTATTATCCTCGCACGAAAGCTTTGCTTTTGTTATCCATGATCTTTTTTTCATTCGTCTTTACACTAACAAAACTCTCAATATACAATCTTCGATTTTTTCTATGTTTTCAATTCATAGAATGCCATCAAGACACCTTAGTCTATGTGACATACTTTCTTTCTTATTCTAGGAATTTCTTCTTGCTCAATGTTTCTGCTTGACAAAACCAAAGTTGTCACGGCTGGTTGTGTTCTGATGAAAAGAAAATGCATATAGATTTGTAAGCGAGACTGATAAAATATTAATCGATGACAGGACCTCTCTGAGCTTGTTTACACATTAAATCCAAGAAATACAAGAAAGATGTGATCACATCTATTGTAAATGACCTGAAGGTCGATTCTCTTTGAATCAAAACATTTTATTCGCATTTCCTATTTGTTTATATAATCAACAATTCATTTTATAGATACAGGTCCGACCAATATTCGGTGGAAACAGTAAATTTACATCTGTTTGTGGTTCTATCAGTCAATTCTACGGGTATGATTTCTGTAATCTGATTCTCTTCTGAAAGGACAAATATTTGATCGAAGTGTTCTATTTGCATGTAGTATTTGATTACAGTACAAACTTTTATCGGATTTTTTAGTCAATTTTTGAGGACGCTTATATTTACTACTGGACCAGGCTATTACTTTTTGTTAGTCATACGGAAATACAGAACTGCTGAACTAAGTTACTTTTAATTACTTTTAATTATCCCCTCATGAAAAATAAGGGCAATCTTTCTCATTGTGACTGCAGTTATTATAACCACTGTCAAATCAACTACGGATGGACAAAATGACAAAAACATTTTCTTCCACAGGTATATATTCAAAGCAATAACAATATAATCCATGTATTGACTTTTTTTCCCTCGTTATTTTTCACACAATCGTTCAATTGATGTTTAAAAAGTCACCTGTCGAATTTTATAAAGATTTAGTAAGTTTGGGGAACTTCACTATTTATAAATGTTATGTTTTCGATTATAAGTTTCTTCCAAGGGATTTCTTTCATGCCACATGATATCAGTGGTGTCCTTTCTTACATATCATGCTCTAGATTGAATCAATGTTCGAGAACCCTATTCAGCAGTTCAATATGAGCAAAGAAGTTTTAAAATTGAAAATTTTAAAGATTAAATCGACTAATGAGTTACGTCAGTACAGATTCATACATGAATAACTTTCATTTTTGACGGGTATAAGTTAGTACACACACACACACACACACACACACACACACACACACATACATATATATATATATATATATATATGTGTGTGTGTGTATATATATATATACACATACACACACACACACACACACACATATGGATAAATGGATAAAGGCAACTATATATGAAAGCTATATGTCCAGAACATTCAGGTAGTTTGAGTAAATAATTGAATGACCTGCCCAGAAGTCAAAAGGATGAGAACGGATATTAAATTGATTTCCTCCGTGTTAATAACACTGGTGTCCCTCCCCGCAAATGTAACGCATTTAGCGATACAAGGCCGTTGATTGGTGGATCCAAACATTCTTACCTATTTGTATTACCACTCATTTGCCCAGAAAATTACAAATAAACATAGAGGTATTCAAAAGTCATGAAAAGTATGACTGATTTCAAGTCAGTGAACGTATAATTAAACGATGATCAACGCATAATTTCTTTGGTTTTGCTTTGAAACGTAAAAGATTGTTCTCTGCAGAATTTTTCATTACCTCCTTTGATTATCCAAGGTTCAGATATAACGTGGCTGTCTTCTTTGGATCTCGATACACATATTACGAAAAAAACGACCGTGATAGCCTGAATAGTAAATCATCAAGAATCTCAGCTAAAAAACATAAGTGAAAAAGAAAAGTCACATAAATCAATCATCATGCATTTTCTTCCATTCGCTAATTCATCATTATCCTTAAGAATTACAGCTGCATTTAAATAATTTTGTAATTGCAATGTAATCAAATTATCACAAGCATTATGTTGCTCCGAATATTCTTGTTTGCGTTCAACCAGAATGAACTCAGATTTTTTAGCAGTTAAAAAAGGAGAATTAATGATAATGAAGAAGCAATATTATTCTTTAATCAATATTTTGTTCGCGATGCAAGATTCATTGTTTGAAGTTATCTAATTTGATTTAATCCAAAGAACAGATATGGAAAGAAAGTTAATATAACAGAGAAGAGAGCCTGTTTTTCACCAGAGCAAATGAGCTGAGTACGTTCAGGCAATCGAAAAGAAATTCGGAATTCGGAGGATCCAAAACAGAAACATTTGAGGCAAATACCCTCATTTGTCGTTGCAAAGACGCTGGAACATCTGGAGGGGGTTATGGACTGAAAAAATGAATTGATTCCTGTGTATCTGTTCATATCATATAATTGTTTGATAGAGGGACAAAAAAATGTAGTAGAAATATTTAGAATGGGAGACGTAAACTAAGCTAATCTATCTATGAGTTTATACTTCTTATGTAAACTTCCTCTGAAGTTCATCGAAGTAATCAAATCAATTTTCACTTGGCATTATAAGTTTGTTGTCATTTGTTACATTTGACTAAAGTTGATAGATAGCTTTGGATTCGTACCATATTTTTAGCCCATTTTGTACATACGTCTACAGAGAAATGCAAACCATAAAAATTGTCATTGTATATACATTTTTTTATTTTCATTCAGCTGGGAAGATAATAATAAAAATATAAGCGAAAGTAGACATCAGAGAAAGCAATGGTTTAAAAAGTTTATTTTCACCAGACTGTGTTTGATAGAAACCGGTATGAAGCGGAAATATACCCCCCATCTCTCTCTCTCTCTCTCCCCCCCTCTCTCTCTCTCTCTCTCTCTCTCTCTCTCTCTCTCTCTCTCTCATACACACACACAAACACACACATATATTTAGGTATACGAGCTCAATCGAGTTTTATATCATTCCTTTTCTGCAACTCTGTAAACGCTGTCCGAATGGATCTGTAACTATTTTTACGCTTTCCCTCTCTCACTCCATCCATAGAAAAGACAGTTGATTAGTGAGAATGAGATTCTTTATAAACAATTGTCTTTTTTCTATTACTGTATGGGTTTGTCAATCAACCTTCTAACCCTCTTCCTATCAGTGTGTCCGTTTATATCATTTTGTACGTCTCCTCATCTCTATATATCACTGTGACAGTTTCCTCCCTGCTTCTTACATATATTTGTATCTTGTCACTTTCAATGCTCTCCATTGTTCTTTCATTCTGTTACTTTCATAACGCCTTTCTCTTTGCAGTATCTCTTCTCTCAGTAAGCATACAATCTCTCTCTCTCTCACACTTTGCTTCTCTCTTTATGTCTTTTCTTCACTATCTCTGATTTGTTCCTATGTATGAGTCCCATTTTCTCTCTCTTGTTTTCCCCTACCTCTTCAATACTTCTCTCTTCCTCCGTTTCTATCTTTATTTCCCTTCAAATCGTTGTTCTCTAAGACCAGCGAAATCACAAACAGTAATTTTGCAAACGATCATTCTAATGTCAATGTTCAATAAATACCATTGCATCAATTTTTCTGTTTAAATTAAGAAACGAAAAACTCTTCTGATGAATCAAGGAGCCTTTATTTTTTTTCAGAGTATCTTTAAACCATATTTAACTTAAGAAAATGCCATCCAAAGATGTCTCCTTTAACGTTTAACATTAATGGATCATCCCTACACAGTAACCTGACAATTGATTAACGAAAAAAGCAGCAGATTACTATTGGAACATGTTTCCGGCATTCTTAGCCAATTTTTCTTAGCGCAGATCCATGTCTCTGATCGTGGTATTGCAGCTCAATTTCGAAATATCTTGACCATTAAAATCATAGACTGACTATATCCTCATCATTATTCCCATCAAGATGTTCATTTTGTTCAACAAGTGATATCAGCAGCTATTCATTGAGAAGTCGGTTTGTTTTATAATGCATGAATAAAACATGGACTATTGATTCATTTTGATGAGCTGAAGAGGTATTTAAAGATGATTACTGTTCATTTTCTATAGAATATACTGAGCGCATCAAATGTTGCTTGGAGTTTTCGGGACTGGGTACATATAATCTATATTTTGCCCAACATCAAAGTCACACAAATGGTTTCGCTTACTGTAAATTAAGTCTTGTAAAAATGATAAAAGCATTCTGTTACACTCAAAGAACTAGGGAAATCTGTCATTGGTAGAAATACTATTCAATTTGTCATCTTTCCCGTTTGAAAAATCGTCTGCTATAATTTCTTCACATTTGTTTGAGATTTGACGGTACGAACCTGCGTATAAACATGTGATGGGAAAGTATGCTTCATCAAAATACAATTTTTCGAAAATTGTGGACCATATATATATATATATATATATATATATATATATATATATATATATATATATATTACTTCGATTCCAAATACAGCAGTTTGTTTTTATTTTTTTGTTTTATTTAGTAATTCGATCAATTATTAGAGTTTCTGACGAATTATTCAATCGAAATATTAGCCCAAAGACAAATTTATCGGATATCAATTCATCGACGTCTAAATTGACTGCATGATGAATTGAAAATGTCTCACACCGTCGTTGATATGGGTAACTATCAGGAGAAACAATGCTTTCTAGACAAGATTGGCAAATATTCTTGGAGACAGACAACTTGTATTGCAAACGTGGCTATTGGGGTCCTTATAAGTTATTGGTTATTGTAAAAATTAAAAGGATGACATGAAACTCAGATCACTATTGTCAACCACTGCATCCTTAGATCCCATAGCCATCAAGTTTATATCTTGCTGAAGGACCTGGGTTGACAGGGAGAAAAGAGTGAGACTAACGAGGTACTCAACTCTACTCCACTGCAATCCAAGTCAAGTGAATGTAACTTTTGACACAGCAGTATATCGATGATGCTGTAGTCATCTTCAACCACGGCATCGATATGATGGCATAAGCTACCTATTTCTGTTTCTTATCTTTAGAAATTAACATTAATGCCACCTGCATGTCAGTATCAGCAAACTGTCTCCATCTAAGTTGACTCCTAATCATATCCATGAGCTTTTATGCTTACTGTATCATACTCAGTAAAACGAGTTGATTATCCGGCACACTTAATTGAAATAAGATTAAGGCAAATTAATTGTATAATTATTTCTGTTGCTTGCATCTTTTGAATATGCATTTCGTATTATTCCTTAAAATCCTTTAGCTATCATTATCGTTTTTAGTTTCCTAAAGTTTCCCACTTGCCCTCAGCTCGTTGTGATACTGCAACGTACGACAATCTCAGGGCATGTGATGGTGTCAGATTTGATAAGATGAATTTCTCATAAAAACTGAATTAGCAATATGGCATTACGGCAAAAAAGTAACATTCCAGGTTATTTGCAAATTGTTCAATGTCCTCTTAGATTGTATAGAATTTTTTCAGAAATTGCTATGATTTCGTAGGATTCACGCATTTACAGTATTGACGCTTCAATCTTTAAAGAAGCGTTTCTAACTTCTTCAAGAAGCTCCGTATCCTGGTGTTCTCACAAATCAATTAGAAACTCAAGGTATTTTTTACTAACCGGAAACAAATAAAAACACCTGCTCAGTTGCTGGAATTGAAAGAAAAAAATTCTCTTTCCGTCTTGGTGGGTGATGAAGAAATACTGAAATGTAATCTCCAGTGCGAAAACCCAGGCAAAGCGTATGGAAGTCTAAAAATGTTCTGTTGATCGAATGCCTACTTTCGGTCTCGCTAATGTAATTCAAGGGAAAGTAAAGCAATATATTTAGCATTTATGAGACACTGTTTATGTTAGATTACTTGATGGCTCCCGATTTGGGAAGTAATAAAAAAAACTTTGATGATACTTTGATTTGGTTTTGCCCGCGGAAAGATGTTTCATTATTAGATCCCGTTTAGATTATATTTTGCGATGGTGTCTGGTGGTAAATTAATTGAAAAATCATAATATTTCGTTGATTTGGTGTCGTTTGCAATCAATGTCATTCCATCACTTACGCTTCATTCCAGCCAGGAGGGAGGCCAGATAAGATACTGTCAAACTTCAGTCATAGTTGGAGTTGAATTTCTCCCTGTTACAAGAAAGATCGTCATCTAATATTGGGCAGTAAACTCTTCACTGTTTGTTTGTCCCGTCACGTTAAACCAGAAAGATGTATGAAATTTTAGTTTTTTCTGCGATCGCAAATCACGTCAAAGTGATTGTTTGGCTGCCCTCTTATCAACTAAGCCAAACCAACAAGTCTGATATTGGTTTATGTATTTCATGCAAAAGTTGCAGTTATCATCTTCAAAATGAATTATAAAAGACGGATTAGTATTCATTTATATTTAGATTTTCAACTCTAAAATGTAACCATTGTTTCAATTGCAACGTCTAATCACAAGACTTGTTTGCCTTCGAGTTAACCAAGATTGTGTCAGTTATAATGGACCATCTGATCACATTTAATTCTTATCAAAGAACAATGTGTGTGCTTGTATCTCTATCACTTGATAACCAGACGCAGTACATTCACCCAAGACAGAGGGGTGATGAGTTTGAAGGTGTTTGTATCTGCACTTCTTGAAAATTCTCTCTCTCTCTCTCTCTCTCTCTCTCTCTCTCTCTTATCACAGTTTGTCTCTCAGAAAAACAATCATTTCATTTTGCAGGTGCAGTTATGTGCAAGTATCTCATTATACCTGAATACTTCAGAAATGATAATGATAATTGATAATTCAGTCCCATGACAATTTATCATTCATATTGATGAGACATCCAGAACTGTTTTATTTCATAACCTAGCTGGCAGGAATTATAAATTTCGGATAGGGTAATGACAAAACACAACTCGAACATAGTGTCTATCGAAATACAGTCCAAGTGTGTCAATATCTAGGGATTTTGACCGGTAATGATTTTGCCCCCGCCTAATGTTCGTGTTATCTGTGTTTCGTGGACGTCAGCAAAGTTTTCACCAATCATATAAAGTCAAGTAAATCGACCAGTCATCAATATATTGACTTCTTATCCTTATTTTGATTTCTTTCATCAAACTTCCATTTTTTTACTTATATGTAGGAATCTCTCGAGGTGCACGGATGGTGTAACGGTTGCAGGCATGAACAGTCTCGAATGGAGTTTGGACTCGGCTCACCGATTCCAAAGTCCAGACAAAACTGTTCACGTTCACTTTACACTGATGCCACTGAGAAGAGCGTGAACCCATTGCTTTCTCAGACCACGAGCAATGAGTAAGACAGCACGGCAGATTCGACTCTCGTGTTTTGGGAACAGAACCAGTTTAGGAGAAAGACTAGGGAGTGGGGCAGCGTTGAAGCAGATAAATGCATTTCAAAGCCGATGAACGTTTTGTTTTCAAACCTGTGAAAGTGCATTTTTGTTACGTGTTTTACCCCAAACTCTGGCGATTTTTACGCTTGTTACGTGTTCTATAATAGTGTGCTGATTGAAAACACAAAAAAAAATGGATTCAAAGGAATCTGAAATTTTTTTTACTTCAATCATACTTTTACGTTTTTTTAGATAATCATCCATGTTGCTAGTATGAATCTTTGGTACCGAAGTGTGCTGAAAACTGTAACATGGAAGGTAATTAGTTGAAAAAGGTTGAGAACCGCTAATGTAGATACAGGAAAGCCTTGAAAGGTATTCATCAACAACTTGAACAGATCGATATCGATACACAAAATATCCGCCTGCTTGAGTTCGTCTGCCTACATAATTACTTATTTGTCATCACAAGCTGACACTTTATCGATTAGATATTTACTAATGTGGAATTATTCTGGCTCAAGGCAACTGCATGGAGATATTCCGTCAAGGTGGGACTGGTTATATTAGCGACTTGGGCCGCTGAGCAAGAATATTATCAATAGGTCTACAGCAGCCACTGATATGAAATTAAACGATTATTTGACCTGCACATCTGTATTTTTCCTTTAAAAGTATTTGTTTATTCATGTATATGAACATATATCTTTAGATATGTGTATAGCTTGATACCGTCGAACGATGTCATGATTGTGACTCCAAGTTATTTTTCAATGCTTCAACCAGTTCATAACCCCTTAAAATACACGTGACAGGCCATCACCGAATCGGTATGAGAGGGACTGATTCCATGACAGCATTTAGGGCTGCAATAATTCCGTACCTCTGACAAAAACCAGTCACATTGAAATAAATGCGTTATTTGGACATAGATTTATTCAAACAGAAAACGTTTTTCAAGCAAAGGCGACGCCAGTGTAAACGAAGAGTCTTTCTCTCTCTTCTAAGAGTAATGTTAGCTTTTCTTCGGATCGAGAGGGACAGTGGCCGTTTTTGATAACAGACATTGCTTGAACACACATAACACAGACGCTGTCATTGAAGATGATTATTGGTAATCACCACACGATGTGTAGAGCTCGGCGAATTTGAAATTGTCACTGTGTCCCTGTTATGATGCATGGGACTTGGAAATTGCAGGTTGCAATTCTAATGGCAATAGGAAGAGGAGGAGCGAAGGAAAGGGAAATAAGAAGCCAAACAGGCGAGGAAGAAGTAGGAAGGTTAGAGAAAACGTGTACGGACAGTTTGTATTGTTAGAAGAATAATGACGCGCAAAGGCGACAAAATATGATAGATGAGGAAAGGTAAAATTTGATGGGAGACGTGAGAGATAAATGATGAGGATTCTTACGTCCCTTTGAGATTTTGAGGAGAAATTGCTTAGAAAATATGTGGAAAAGAATGAATGCAGAATGAACACGAGGGAGACGTGGCTTGCGTTCGAATTTGAGCAAATATAGAATCTATGGCAGGCGCCATGTAAACAATTTCCCATCCGTGCAGAATAGTTTTACATTCATATTGATGATAATCGTCTCAAAAATAAATATCCCTGGATAGAAAGTTATTTCATAATTATCAAAGAGGACATGTCTTGTAGAAAAAAGAAGCAGTGTTTTACAAAATCTGTGTATAATCATATATTCCATTGAAAATGCAAAGAAATTAAGAAGGAGGACAAGAATTTATCCAAGCAGTGCAAATGAATGAAACTGAAAAAAAAATTACCATGCAAATGAATGCTCTTAGATGTATAGAAATGTAAATGATTACTGTTCATTTAACAGTGGGAAAATGTAAATCTACACAATGAGTCAGTAGTATTCTGAAGAAAACTGTACAACATACTAGAGTATAATATTTTGACATGAAATAAAGGAAGAATATTTATTCAATACCAGAGAACTGCAATTTTTACTTGCATATACCTACATGCAACTGATATTTATAAAAAATAATTGTTCAATTGTGTCACTACATTAATATTTTCCGCTTGTTCTATGCTACGATACACTTTATTCAAATTTTATCCCTTTATGGTAATACAGTGTGCAGATATTCAGTATTGGTCGAGTTTTCTTTAAGTTTTAATGACGTTTTATCTTTTAAGAGCCATCTATGGCTTTTATGTAAACAATCAGCTTTTATTCGATTTAAACATTGTGATCCTTCTGATGATCTCTGCATTTGGAGATTTTTTTTTAATATTTAAACCTAATGTGGCTTGGTGTCTTCTATTTGGACGTATTATGCAAACGGTCAGCCTTTATTATATGATTTGAAAATGGTGAATATCCTCGTTTTCCCCTAGCCTATGACATCTGCCGGGTCACTTTACTAATGCTTGCAAAGTTTTGTCAAATCATTTTCTGCAGTTTTAGCATGCATTCCCCGATAGAAAAATTTTAGCAAAATCTAGAATGCTTAGAAAATTTACTAAAATTTCATACGTAGTGTTTTTGAACACAATTTCCATTACCTCAAAATGGTGTAATAAAAGTAAGTATCTGGAACAAAAATCCGGCACAATGATTTCAAGTTTTTAAAACAAAAGATTTCAGATGGGGTTATGCGGGCCAGTTTTAGCGTGCATGCTGATCCACACAGGTCCACCAGGATGTGTGTGCGTGCTAAAGTGGGTGAGAGCGGGGATGTGCACATATTTACGAATGAGTGGAGTTGTATAATGCATACCGACATCTTTAGTTTGAGGTTCTGAAATTCAGACAGTGACTACCGCAGGTTTTCTGAATATGCATCTTTCATCGCCAATATGGTGTCATTGTTATGAACTCCTGTAAAAATCTTGCAGAAGATCAAACATTTTCCCTAAAATTTTCGTGCATCATCCAATAGAATACTGAATAAGGGCAAGTTGATAATTTATTTACATATACCTAGAGATTCTCCACATACGATCAAGCATACCAAATGAGGGTTAATGCAACGATATATATATACATAAATACATACATACATACATATATATATATATATATATATATATATATATATATATATATATATATATATATATATATATATATATATATATATATATGCATTCTATCCATTATTAGCGTGATCACACCAATATCTACCATGTCTTACCTAGAATCTTCACACCTCGTTTTTCCGTCTTGTGACTCTATTCAAATTCGTATCCATATAGACGTGTAGCGTACGTGCACTGAATTTCACACAAAAAGACTCGTAGATATATGTATATGAACATGTATATGTAAATTAACATTACAGCTTATTATGTCGTGGGATTTAAATATTTATGTAACCTTCAATCACATACAGTCCTTCTAAAATACAGAAAGCTAAATAAATTCATCCATCCCCCAGATGTGTACGCATATATCCGTTTTTTTTCTTACTAGATGTGTTGATGCCGGCATCTAAGTGTTTTTTGGAGTTTTTTTTATCGTTTGTTAGTTTGTTTGTTTTTGTTGTTTTTTCGGCATAAGTGGTAAAACCTTCTTACCATTTGTCATTTCATTCCGCTACACATTTTATCATAAACAGCTTCGCACCCGGAAGTTCCGTGGCAGCCCAATACATCAGATCAAATTGCCGAGGACACTTGTCCAAAATAGACGTTGTATTCTTTGTTTAGCAGCCAGTGAACTTTCCATTGTCATTAACTTTGCAAACTTACTCACGAGAACATTTTCACATTTTCTTTTCCATCATTATTTCAAGCAATTGCTTCCTTTGCAAAATGGGATTTGATAAACAATTTAAGCTGAACCTCTTCCTTGATATTTCTTTTTCAATTTCATCTCGTTTATCGGCTTGACAATAATTAACCTGACCTTTATACTCCAGACAAGACATTTTCAACGGGGCTAAATGCCCTGTCGAAGGTTCTGGCACGTTGGAAAAGGGCGATCGACTGTATTGAACATAACTGAATTCTGTCTGTGCTGTATCCTTGATTGGAGCCTGGAATTTGAGAAGATCTATCAAAGGCGCCGTGACCAAAATAAGGTTGAGAATAGCTGTTCAAGAACATTAAAAGCATGAAATACGGACCGATTCTGTCATAAAACTTAATTTTTGTAGTGTGGAATGAATTCAAAACGATGAGCAAAGACATCAGATTATGTAAACATTGTCCTGCATTTAATGATATATACCTCAAAGACGAAAAAAAAAATTCTGATCAATGAAACTTATTTGCCAAAGATTTCTCTTTTGAAAACTTTTAAAAAAATAAATCAGTAGAAAAGCACAAAATCAACAAGACTTATTATACGATTCCTGTGTAATGAAAGTGAATAGAAAACAAACAATGAAAAAATATCTAGACTTCAAAACAAGAATATCTTCCTTGAAGTCATGTTTGTTAAATTATTTTTAAAAATCCAGGAGGCAAAGAAAATAAACAGTCAGTAAGTGACAAAAAAGAAAATTTAGAGTGAATTTTTATGTAATCAATTTGGTCGATAATGTTTTGAGTGAAAATTGGAATGTTACATCGATTTTTTTCTTCTTCAAATAGGATGATTTGTAAAAACGTGTTGTATAAAATCATTGAATAATAAAATGAGAACCGGGGAAAATTTGGTAAAAATCTTCTGGAAACCATCAACAAAAACTGTCAGCACATTTTTTTTTTTTTTTCAGTTTTCATGTTGGTGTGGCTGGTGGTCTCCGGTCAACAATAAATACTTTTACTTGTATCCGGACAAGATAACAATATATACCAGTCAGAAGTGTGTTTGGTTGAATTTTTTCAATGTTATCTAACCTTTTATCATCATCAGGCTTTATCGTCTGTCACTGGACATAAACCTTCGATAGATATTGCCATACCTCTCCATGATGGGCATTGCAGAGTCAATATGTTTTGAACCTGACCAGTTTGTATCGTCATCTCATAATATGCCGACCTCTCTCCTGCATTAGGTCTCGAGGTATCGGTGTTGTGAATCGTGATGTCCAAAGTTTGTCTGATAATCGCGATTACGACCAGCCCATAGCCATTTGAGTTTCCTCATGTCTCAGACTCCTGTGTTCATCTAATATACTGTGCCGTCTTGTGATCTCTCCATGTGATGTTAAGCATGATTCTTCCATGTAAAAGTTGTACGATTTTGAGTTTGCAGGTCAAACTCTAGGTTACGTTCCCTGTTTCAGTTTCATAGGCGACTATCAGGATGGTATATTGGTCGTAGACCCTTCATTTTAAAATTGATGGGATTTTCTTTTTTTTTTCTCGTTTTGATGGCTTGGCTTGTTCCGTCGAAAGCTTGCCATCTTACAGTGACTCTTCTTGAATTGGTGAGTTAACCATCTAAGATTGAACTAAATTATCTTCGGGGTGAATTAAGCTATGGGATCTATGAAACATGAAATGATAATGAATTGATTTTACTCATATTTTCGTACTCGTGTAAAAAATAATTGTGTTACTGTGTCAGTGACTCACTAGAATCCCCCTTGACTATGCAACTACTGGGGTGAATATTTCGTATGCACTCTTGGCGTATTCTTGGAACAAGAGATGTTCCATGGATGTAGATGCAGAGATGAGAGAGGGAGTGATCACTAAAAATTATATGATGTATCTTATAATCATTTTGTTGTTTCCTAGTGATTTTCAGTTCTGCAGTGTCTGTTATGAAAAATGCACCAACACTCAATTTTAGAGATAGAAAGACAGACAGACTGACAAACTGACAGACAGACGGACTGACAGACAGAGAAAGAAACCACTCGGATGGGGGTCTTCCAAAAACTGACTTTGGCTCCTTTTCATTTTATCAATATGCAACGTACTATATGGATATAACAAGCTTATTTGACTTCATAATTCGTTTATAATACAACGTGTCATTAACAAATAACCATTGACTATTGGCATGATGCTATAAGTTACACATGTCCCAGAATATAACATGACTCTCCACAATTGTCCTATCTATCAATTTAAACATAATCAAACCTTTTTCTACTTTTATTGTTAGAAATTACTAATCAATAAGAAATTAGATATATTTCTATTTTCCTATCAATCAATGTATTTATTATCCATCTCAACTTCAACTAGGTATAGAGGTCTTTGGAATAATTGTCTCAGTAAATGCATACGATAAGAAAATATTTCTCAATTCCAACTTCTAAGATTGTTGTTCGATAACTTTATGTAAACTATAAAATGGTGCGAAATTATTTGTGTACATATTTTGTCACATAGTTTCGTCCATATATTTTTAGAATGTTGAAATTGAAAAAAAATAAAAACTTGTACGATGAGTGAAAAATGCCGACAGCAAAGAAGAAATAAGATAAATAATCAAGATAAGATAGCATAAGAGGCGCAAGAAAAAATTTGTTACGGGTGAAAAAACTTTGTAATGAAGACTTGAAGGTAAACAACGACACTGAAATAATTCAAGAAGCACTCATCTGACCCATGTCTAGCGATCTGAAAAAAAGATTATCTGACCTGCTTCTCGGATCATGGTGGGCATGAACTTTAATCAAGATTTTGATCTGTAAAGTAGACTACACTATTCCAAAGCTCTGAAAATGCCAAGCAAAAGACACTGTCGATAAGTCCAAAAGAATTTGGTTATATCGACAAGAAATAGTAATGACTCTAAATCAAGATCAGCTTGAGACAAATTGTCGTGGGTTTAGAAAGCTATAAACACCACAAGATATGAAAACCTCTTCAAGCACCCCAAAGAGAGAACATTTTTTTTACATCCGTCGAAAGCAATTGCTTGTGTTCGCTGTTGACCAAAATTAATCCATTTCAATCCTCAGCGGAGGGTTTGATAGGGCAGATTGGATTGTGTGACACCGATTCGAATTCTAATCAGAGTTGTCGATTCTCGCATGATTTGATATGCGGAGCCAAGTTGTGATGATTGAAACCGTTACCAGCAAAGGGGCAGCACTTGCTCCTATCACAAAATAACACTGACGGTCCTGTATACAATGGACCGACCATCTCAGAGAGTTTTCGTAATCAAAACATGGATAAAGAAATAATTAGTTGATTTTAATCAATTTGAAAACACTTAATCACGTGAACTTTACAGGAATCACCTATTCCTTATAAAATATTTCAAATTAGATTTTAATTTCTCCCCAAAATACATACATAGGTTTCTCCCCCGCTATTAGAAAGTAAATCGTTGTTAAGATAAAAATAATAATAATTAAAAAACATTTCGTTAGCTGAATTTGCATTAAAAAAAGAAACCATTGTATTTTTATAGCGTTCCTAGAAAAAAATGTCAATGATGGTATCTTAAGCTGAGATGTTGGAGTTTGGAATGTTAAGGGGAGCTGTAGGCAAGAAAAGAAAAGGATCTATGCTGGCTTTATACTGGTTCGCTGTGAAACACATCATGAACGTTTTTAACTGTTTTTGTAGAGGTTGAATAGTTAGGTATTGCATATTTTCAAATTGAGGGGTATGTGAGAAGTACGATTAGTATCCATAACTGACTCCTCAAGCCTCATTCAAATAAACATGTACTGACTTCTCTATTATTCCCTCAATCTTTTTTTATTAAAGCAGATCTTTCCAAATACTGGGGTTGCGGGCTGGCTGTGTTTAGCAGCTCGGAGAATTGACCCTGTGAACCGGATTTGAACTCTGAATATAATTCGCACTAATACTCTTGGTAATGGCATAGATACATATCACTCTTTAGTGCAGGTTGAATTGAGTGACACCAATTAGAGTGTTAATCACTTCTGTCTATTTTTCCACGATGTAATATATGAAGCCAAGTAAAGATGGCTGAAACCGTAGCCGGCAAAGGGGCACTACTTGCTCAATATAACACTGACTACCCTGTACACAATTGACAAAAAATATAGAGCCTATCCCTCTGTAAATTGTCTGAACGTTATCACTATCTAGAATTCAGTCGATCACATTTAGCAGTAATATCTTGAGCATTATTTTTCGCAATTCGTAAACCATCAACTATTTACAGTTACTCATTTTCCATTTTTTTTTCCATTAGAGTACCCCCCACCCCCAAAAAATAATTTACGACTTTTTCATAGTTAAAAAATTATGAAGTAATATTTTATTGACTAGATGCTACTCCTTATCCGATCTCTATTCAAGGCAACAATCAATGACGAACCCCCGGTTTTATTCCAGAAATCCCCAATCTGAAAATCCATGAAATACAAAAAGAGGAAAAAAAAGGAAAATTGCTTATGGGACACTCAAATAATTTACGGCTAAGAAACCTATCTACTAAATATATAAAACATGCAACAAATAGTGTGATACACACACACACTAACTAATACACATGCATATATATATATATGTATATGTATATATTTATATATATATATATATATATATATATATATGTGTGTGTGTGTGTGTGTGTGTATATGTATATATATATATGTATGTATATATATATATATATATATACGTATATATGTATTTATATACATATATATATATGTATGTATGTATATATATATATATATGAATATATATATGTATGTATATATATATGTATATATGTATTTATATATATATATATATATATAAATATATATATACATACATATATATATATATATATATATATATATATATATATATATATATATATATATATATATATATATATATATATATATATATAATGTATGTGCTTGGGTATTTGCGAATTTATTTGTACCCTAGGATGAACTATGCATCTCAAAATAGAAACAAAAGCACATCTGAGATCAACATAATCTATAAACTCCTATAGCACACATCTTTACTCAATTTTTATGGTGGGGTTCACGCTGTAAGAAAATAGATCCGTCGCAAATCATGTTTTCTTAGTGTTTATTTCAACTGCGATTTCCAATAAAACTAACAAAGTTACATCTATGATATCAAACAATAAAATGTTCTTTTTTTCCTCTTAATTCTATATCCTCTCAAATCATTTGACCTTTGAACTTCATGGAGATATATAAGAAGTGTTAAAATAATTTCGTCCAGGTTTTAGAGGTATACGTTTTACAATGTAGTTATAGTGATAAACTGGAACCTCACTCTAGGCATATCTGGAATTAGTTCTCAACTGCTGCATATATTTCAAGGTTGAATTTCACAAGAGCATGATTGCCGTCTCGAGTTAGATGCATGAAATTAAAATTTACTCATACAGTGAATCACCACTATCATTTATGGAAGTTTTTTTCAATATTTATTTGAATGTACTCTCAAACGAGGAGGTCAATTTTTCTATAAGGAGGGGAACAGGAAGTCGTAGTTCAAATGAGTATCTGATTCAACCAAATTCATGGCACACATTTTAAGGTTGTATATTCCCAAACCTAATTCGGTACTTTCTATGGAATTTGCGTTTGCATTCACACGCAAAAAGCACAAAAACATACATAGATATACATATATATATATATATATATATATATATATATATATATATATATATATATATAAGTAAAGACAATGATTGTTGATATCATCAGGTTACTGTTGAGTTAATGTTGAACTCTTTTTACATTTTCCCTCAAACAGAATAGTTTCATCAATTTCCACCCTTAATTACATTATCGTTTATTTATATACATGACAACCGTCAGCAAAGCGACGGGTCAAAGACTAGTATTGAATAAATTTTTCTGTATTGCTTTCTCAAACAGATAACGGAACAAACCAGGATTTTGATGTACTACTATCCGGAAATAAGGATGAAAAAAAAAAAAAGAATTATCAAAAAAGACAGAGAGAAAGCGTGAATTTCATCTTAGACTCCAGATCATCCACTCAGTGGGAAAACTACGGAACGCGAAAAGGAAACAGAGATTAAACTGACATAATCTGATTTGACCGAGTCCGACTTGCCTGCAGGCCAAAACCTTCTAGTGGTACTGCCAAAGGTCACGTGCGGAGTCGGAGAAATAATCAAAAATCTGGAATTCGATTTGGTTTTGCTTCTGCATTTTGCCCTATGTTTTTGAAAGCAATTTTAAACCCAATCATTTGGGGAAAGTCATTGTGTGGAGCATGTATTTTTACATGTGATGAACACTTTGTTCTCGACTCCTTTACTTTGTGTTTCCACTTCTGAAATCTTCACCTTCTGTAATCCTTTGTTTCTCTGTCCCTTGCACCACGGCCATTTGGAAGCAATTTCTATCCTTCTTTCTCCTTTTCAATCTTTAATTGTTTCTTTTCTTTCTTTCTTTCTCCCTTCCAATATTTAATTGTTTCTTTCTTTCTTCCTTTTTTATAACCTTTCTTTGCTTCATTTATTCTTCCTGTCATCCTCTCGCTGTTTGTTCTCTACTTTACCTCTATCATTCTTCCTTTCATTCTTTCGTTCTTTCTTTCTTTTTTCATTCATTCTCCCGTCTATTTGTTTCTCATTTTCGTTTTTACTTTCACCCAGTCATCGTTTGTTCGTTCGGTCGTTCCTTTCTTTTTTCTTTCATTTTTTGTATTCGTTCTCTCTTTCTTTCTCTTTTCCTTTCCTTATTTTTTTTTCAACTTTACTTTCTTTCTTTTTTCAATTTCCTTTCAATCTGTCCCTTTGTCTTTCATCTCGCTTAATCATATCTCTATATCTAATTGTCAACGCCTTTTTTTTTCGGTTATCATGTGTACAACAACAAGCCTGACTGGTGGCTCTTACTGATTATATAAGGGTGAGAGAAAAGTTTAGTAATTTAAAGAATAAGAAAAGAGACATGAAATGTTAATAACAAGAAAATAATGAGAAAACAGATTTAGGTACTTTAATCAGAGGTAAAGAAATGACAGGAGAAAATACCATTAGTTACATAAGAATGTCGGACGGACTGGGAAGATAAGAAAAGGGTATACGTGGAAGGATGATATATATATATATATATATATATATATATATATATATATATATATATATATATATATGTATGTGTGTCTGTGTCTGTGTCTGTGTGTATATATATATATATATATATATATACACACACACATATGTACAGTTGTGAGTGTTTACATGTTTCTGTTAATATAAGTATTGTATTTTAAATACTGACACAATCGAACGGTAGACAGTTGATAACCCTGACTACAAAAATTCACTCATAGTAAAATAATATCAGATTCTGTGTAAAATATGAAAAACCCTGAAGAAAATCCAGAAATTATGTTAATAAACTTTGGGAAATAATTGACTGAAATGACATAAATTCTAGGAAAAATATCTGTATTCTATATAGTTTCTGTTCATAGCTACAAAACTACCTTCAATACACACAGAGACACACATACACACACACACACAGAGACACACACACATATATATATATATATATATATATATATATATATATATATATATACATATGCATATATACACACACACACACACATATATATATATATATATATATATATATAAGGACTTGGATAGTAGTGAGAGAAGCCCAAAGCCTACCTATCCAGTCACAAATCCTGTTTATGTAACTATTCTTCTGTTTTATCGGACTGTAATGTACTGGCTTCCAAAATTATTTCCTATAAACCAGCATCATTCCTTTCTTGTGCAATCTTTCAGAGAATGGTTATTACGCAAGGAGTTTGTTTCAAATCCCATACTAAAATCCTTCACCCACACTAACCGTTCGTCTTCTTTCTCACTTCCAACCGGTTGTTTTCATAGCCAGACCAGGCCCTAAAATAGCCATCCCTGGTACCAGCACCGTGTTATGATATGGAACGTAATACCCCCAGAGAACTGTTTCCTCCGGGAATATTGCCGCCTTACGAATACGTAATAATCCAGAAATGTCAGGACCCCTTTTGAATGCTGCCAATATAGCGTCCAGGCAAAAAGTTGATTAATTTATAACTGTGGCACGGGTGTGTGCTGAGCAGAGAACTGTGGCTGCAATGCTCCCATTGAACATTTTAGAGGAAGACGCCAGCACACACAACTGCACTAACTTATAAAAACAGGAGCATAAACAACGACATATAAACTTATATATTTCACTTGCAACTTATCATTGACTGTACATACACTACATTCATGATACATGCAGAAATAATCCTGTTGTATTATACAAGTAATATGCTAGTAATTATGTACATACCACTGAGTGGAATAACGGATAAACATCATGGCTTTCATTTCGGCTGTTGTTCTTTTTTGTTTTGTTTTTTTCAAACATATGAATCGTATCTTAATTTTTTTCCTTCTTTGTTGTAAGAGGCAACGTGTACCAGGTCAGTGCAAACCCAAGATTTTTCTTTTCCCTATTGTAATCGTTTCCATTGTTACATTTCAGTAACTATTATTACATGTGTATTCTTGCATTAAGCCTATTACTGTAGACTCTTTGTGAGGTTAAAGGCTCTAAATTTCAGCAGCAAGTCTCTTTCTTTGGTTGTAGTTGCTGCTCCCAAGCTCTTTCCCTCCTCCTTTACTCGGGCTTTGGACCAGCTGTAGTGACTGCTGAACTGTATTTTTTTTTGCAGATGAGTAGCGTCCTCTTGTATCAGGTGCCTTACAAGGCTTAATGGCTCCAACAGCCCTGCAATTAACCCATTGCTGATCGAAAAATCGATTCATGCCATTTCCAAGGGCATTTGCGAAGTGGATGCAAACACTTTTAAACCCAATCGACAAATTCTGTTTCTCGTTCCCTGTGAGCGATGCAACACACCAAGTAATCTTGCCCGGGCATTAGAAAACGTGTAGTTTATAACATATCACTGACGTCCTTATCCAGTTTAATCAATTGTTGTCCTTGGAGCATGGCCGATCTGCCCTGCTAACAAGTGCGTCCATATAAGGCCGAATCTAATGACATTCTCATCAACCGTTTCACACATCTTGTGCTGAGATCGTTCAACGTAATTCGTATAATCTTTCCCGCTTTGTTCCTTGATTCACTTACATCCGAAGACGTCGAAGGCTGCTTCCAATGATGACACTAATGTGCTTTGAAGTGCAGTCGTTTCTGTTTTATCAAACAAAATGCACAATGATTACGCTCGCTTCGTGCGTTGAATCGCACCGGTCATCATCCTCTGCAAGCGACTATGAATATCGATCAGCCAATAATAAGCATATATAAATAGTAGAGCCTGCGAAATAAGCCCTTACGTCAGTTACCACCTTGGCGAATCTTGGGGTAGGCGGGACTGAGGTACTGGATAGATAAGCAAAAGAAATGCTTTAAGACTGGGGAATCGCCTGAATCTTATTACTACCGCATCATCCAAATGTTAGATGGGTTTGACACTGTAATGACATTAGTAAATATGGTGATTCAGCTGTTTGTATATTGATGGGATCACCCAAAGAAGGCTCTAGCTTGAAAGGCAATAACTATGCAAGAACAATCCCCAAGCGTCCGAATAGGAATAGTTTACAGATGCAATTAATCTGAACTTCAATATATTTGACTGGTATCAGAAGTCATAAAGTTTCATGACAAAAGGAAAAGGCGTACATCGTTATAGTATACAAGTTTACTCAAGCCATCAAAGGTGACGGCATTATTGGGTAATTTTGTACTTTTATTGCTCTTGTAAAATATCAATAACATTATTCTGATCTACATATATCGAACAATACCTGAGCATTAAATTAACTAAATGTTTAATTAATTGGAAGAGTATGATTTTTATTAATGGAGTTTCACAAAACGGATTATATTTTCTTTGCATCACCAAGAAAGTCTATTAGATATTGTTCTGGGGAATGCTACCTCACACACACAAACTCTCTCTCCCTCAGTCTCTCTCTCTCTCCCTCTGTCTCTCTCTCTCCCTCTCTCTCTCCTCTCTCTCTCTCTCTCTCTATATATATATATATATATGTGTGTGTGTTTGTATGTGTGTGTGTGTGTATGTGTGAGTATGGTTGGTAGTTTTGTAGCTTTGAACAGAAACTATATAGAATACAAATATTCTTCCAAAAATTTATGTCATTTCAGTCAATCATTACCAAATGTCTATTAATATAATTTCTGCATTTTTTTCAGTGTTTTTCATATTTTACATTTCAAATATATATATATATATATATATATATATATATATATATATATATATATATATATATATATATATATATATATATATGTATATATATATATATATATATATATATATATATATATATACACAATGGAGAATTCATATTGCTGTGCAGTTGACTCGTCAGGTGTACTATGTAGAATGATCTGAAATCTACGCGTGGATTAAGAATATTAATGCAGTGAAGAAGAAAAGCTCGCTGTAAGATATTCAATGAAATTTGTATCTCATCATATAATTAGCACATTACTAATTCATTTTTTCAGTTTGCACATTGATTCATTCCCCGTCCTATTATAGAATGATGAATATTACGCAATAGAAGGCCTTAATGTTTTATGCCTGGTGACACATCAAACGGCTTGAGTTGGAACTTGAAAAAAAACATCAAAATTACGATGTTTAAATCAATAATAATTAATTGCTTGATAAAATAGCTCTACACTATTGATAGCAGTTTAAACATGAAACTAGTATGTATATAAAAACCAACGTCTATTGTTCAATGATGCACAAAAAACACCAGCTATGATTTTATTCGTATCTAAGTGTGAAGACCAGACACGTCATTCCATCTTTGCTTGCATGACCCAAAAATATACATGCACAAATTGGTATAATTTATATATTGTCTTTATCAAGTAGGTAGGGACAAAAAATGTAACGAATCGTTACAATGATCACCGATTTATCAAAAATGCATTGTAATAATTCAAATATCTTCTTTGAAGTGTTGATCTTGGTTTCAATCGTACGGGACGGCACAAAAACAATCATCACTTTCATATTTATTGGAAAGAAAATATAACCAAAGCATAAATTCACATAGATTAGGACCATTTATACATTGCACCACTCAAACCCGTAGGGACCAGGACGAAGATTCATAAAAAAAAAAAGAAGAAAATATATTGCAATAATTTGAAAATCGTCTTTTGAGTAATCATAATTATCTTAATCACGATGAAATAATGGCAGTCGTAGAAAAATGAAAATAGCTTTTGTATACTTAATTTCAATTGTAATATATATTGCAATAATTTCAATTATGCCATGGTAAATGTTGCAGAAAAATCAAACCATGTGCTGCGTTATCGGTGTTCTTAATTATGCAACTAACAGGATGCACTGATTGCAGACTATGTGTAAATCGAGGTAGGTTCGATTAACAAGTGTTTGTTGTGATTTGGGTGAGTGGTGAATAACTGAGGACCATACAAAGGAGCAGCAAGCAAAATGATATCCGAAACTAGTTGATCTGGAAAAGTGAGGAACCAAAAGTCCAAACAAGACGATATGACGTCAAGGAACGATGCATAAGTTGTCCTGTTTAAATCGTTGCAGGAGGGGCTGTAAGAAAAGAAAGTCAAGAAAGATATGCACCGATTGTTTTGAATAGATCTATCAAAGCCATTATTTTGGGGTAAATGAAGAATCTTATTTATCTTTTTATTATACTGGATTTTTAAAAGTCTACCGGTGGTCGATTTTTGAAGATAGGTCTACGTTGTTCTATCTTCTTTATTCCTCTTCCCCTTTGTTATGGGTCATTAAATTAAACTTCTTTAGCTGACGGCCAAACCAGTATGCACTGGGTGAGAGCTGTCTAAAGAGGCAATTGGACTCTTTTTCTAAATGTCGAGATCTCAACACTTTCAAATCGGCCAGATACATCCTTGATTTCAATTGGCCAAATTAAGACAATTGACCAGAATTTAATTGAATCCATTTAGCCGAGAATACCAAAAGACAAATGAAATTTCATGACCGTAGGGTCCACTTCGAACTTGGGAAAAGACAGATCTTGTGCCTCTCACTTCTCGATAAGCACTGTAGGTCGTCAATGTTAATTACCGTATCAATGTGGGAGATAGTACACAATGCCTTACACTTTGGCGACTCAGATGAATGCACTGGCAAATATACACACATATACGTGTGCACTAAAACGAACTGCTATAGAAATGAAATTCTATCTGGGTAAAGTGATAACTCAGTTTACCATTGTCCAAGACATTTAATTAGAAATCCCTCAAAAACAGTAGCCGTTATGAGGAAACAAATTTGACAAAATCATTTAATTTGATGGGTAATTGATTGGATTTCGAAAAATACTATAAAATTACTTGCACATAGATCCTAGAATTAGGTATAAAATAGTTATAGGAACCACGTGAAAATAGCTGTAATCGGATTGGTGATGACAGGCATGAGACTATATTTCCTTTACAGCCGTTAAAAGAAATGTTCATGACTATATTTATACATTGGTGAATTCAATAGTCACTTTATATGCATGTATATAAGTATATATGCATGGATATATAGATCAGTTCTCCACATTTCCTTATATCAAGCTCTCCCTCTTCCTCCCCTCTCTCTCAACCCCTTCCTCCTTTTCTCCTTCTCTCTCTCTTCTTTTCTCTCCCTAACTCTTCTTTTCTATCTACATCACTAACTTTGTGGTCTTTGAAAATGCTCAAGCGAGCACCATTTATCAAATAACAATAGCTCTACATTCAATTATGCGTATACCATAGTGGTGGTAGTTACAGAAGTGAGAGGGAAGAGCTAGTTGTCTTTCTTTAGTGTTACTGATTCTAATACTAATCGTGATATGAAGGATTCTGCTTTAATTGTTTTCAACAAAAAAAAATTGCTAATTGCCATTTTTGCTGCTCATTGGTCATATTTGTCCTCTTCTCTATAGAGACGTAATCAGCAGCTGATAAAAAACGATCGAATTAGATTTTGTTTTAATGCATCACACTTTTAGTGTCGTCAGAACTTTTTATGAAATCACGCATTTTGATGACAACATACGTCCATTCATTCGTATTTCTTTAGTTCAAGGTAAAACCGTTCGAATAGCGTTTTACAGATACGTGTAGACTCATAGGTAAATGCATCTATGAGCATGTAAAACTTTAATTGAATTATGTATTCAGCATTGAAATGAGGATTATTTCAAGTGATGAAATTATTTGAAACTTAATAAAAAAAATATTAAAAGCCCAAAGAGGAACACTTACTGAGCACATCTTATTTCATTACTTAGAAATTACAAAGAATCCCCTTCCTAATGAATAGAATGAGCAGAATAGAGCAGAAAGTGGTGAGTCGGGGTGGGATGGAACGAGAGGGAAATTACCGGGAGAAAAATGAGTCAGGTGGGAATGAGCAGAGTTGAGAGGTCGCCTCTCTGCATTCATCGATGGAGACAATGTCTGCAAAGCGTCAATGAATTTGTTAATACCAAGCGACAAGGAAAGGACCGCCATTGAAGATGGTGGGAGTGGATAAATCAGTTCAATTAGTTTTGACTCATAGGCCACAGAGGCCGGAACAGTGCATGTTTATATGGACTTAGGTCTCTTGACGCAAAATAAACCCTGTCAAATAGAATTTTAGTGAGAAACAAGATTATGGCATGAAACAATTTCCATGGTATTCAGTGGTTTTTCGCATCAAACTGATGTCCATATACTCGAAATTGTTTGTCGCATACGCCTTATGAAGAATACCAGCATGGTTAAAAAAACAAACTTCAGCGTTATTTACGTAGAGTTTTGCAATTCTGTCTGCGATGAGAATGTCTATGTGCTATTCCGGTGATGAAAGTGCTGAAAAATTATTACATAAATACACATACGTACATACACACACGTGTGCACACACTTACATACACATATACACGAATAATTTGCCATTATATTTTGTTTTAAAATTGAGGACCAGAGCATATGTTTAATGTCTTCATGCTTTCATGTTTTCGTACAAGGTTTCAGTGTATGTAGATGCTTTCCGAAAGATATGACGATTTCAGCATCCTCTGCTATTTTCAATATATATATATAAATATATATATATATATATATATATATATATATATATATATATATATATATATATATATATATATATATATATATATATATGTATATATATATATATATGTATATATATATATATGTATATATATATATATATATACACTTTTGTGGAAAGTTTTACTGATACATATTCAAGAAAAACAGGACGACTCGCCTCGTGGCAGAAATGCATATATATTTCCCGCCAGACATCGGAAAATGTCCGGATCTTGAACGTTCCTTCTTTTTCAGACAAGCATAGTCTTTTGAGATCGGTTAGATTTTCTCTTTTCACATTCATGCGTATTAACCTCAAATGCATGAATTGCATCAGCTCACAACCGAAGGGATGGTTCCATTCTTAGTTCTTCATGGCATTAGTTGTAGCAATGAGCGCTACCTGGTTGGGCCAAAATACTCTTACGATAGCTTGTACTTGGTTTTTTGTTACTGGCAAAACGATTCATTGAGAGATATCAGTTCGTGCTTTTCTACCATTGGCATCGGTGCAAATCGGACCCAGAATATCGGATTCAGTTATCGAGTGCATCCGATGTTGCTTGTTCGAAAAAATCCTGTTTAAAAAAATCCAGATTACACATTTCTTTAAAGATTAATCTTTTCAATTTTCCGTTTATCATTATAGCTGTATAAAATGTTGATGCGTTCAAACAAAGAACATTAATCTGGAAATGCAAAAAACTTACGCAGATATAAATACTTACACTCAGTTTTGTTAGCACACATATCAAAGTTGTTTATCGGAGATTTATTTTGAAATAAGGCTTCTCTCAACGGGTACCTTTGATAACCAAATATCAAAGTGCCAACGGCATTGGGAATTTAAGACTGATCACAAAACAATTTGAATTTATAAGAATTCAACAAAAAAAGATGTCATCTAATAATCTTTGATAAGTAAACCAACGTAGCTGCCAGCTTCTGGTTGTCTTCGCCTAATTTCAATTCATACAGATTATGGACTGATTTCCCCTCCTTGATATCACAGCTGTATATCAACTACACACTATATCTGCAAAAGTTCTCAACGAACTTCGATGGAATTTCGTGTAAGGATGGGCAATGAACAACAGAAGATTTGATGACATTTTCAAACAGGTTAAGAAATTGTTTCTCCCTCTTCGTTGTAGTTATATCCACTTTATACAATATCTCAAAAAGTTTTCAGTGAATT
>OY735205.1:25837690-25887690 GCA_963457665.1 Thysanoteuthis rhombus | reverse complement strand
ATCCGACGGTTTCAACAGTTTTTGTTTTCGATCAGAAATCCGTGTGAACTCGTAACCGAAGTTCACTGCTGATGGGAGTAGTTGGAATGAGACAGACCTTTATGCCAATCTTTACCGTTTTTATTTTAACCTCTTTTATTTTATATACCATTATGTCTATGCACAGACTCACGACACACATGCGTGTATCATTGGAATCTTTGGGGAATTTATTTACACGTAATATAAATATCTGAGGCACGGAGCTGGACTAGTGGTTGAAAGCACAAGAAATGGAGCTGGTGGTCTGAGTTCAGATTCCAGCTTTGGTTACGTAATGAACCTTTTCCACGAGATAATGGAGTGATACGAGGCGATACAAGTTTACCCAGACTCTTCACATCCCCTTTTGAGGTGATATTTTGGAACCCAGACCAAAAACACGAATTAATAATAGAATAGACAACAAATACCTAAGTAATGTCAGGTTAGCTCTTCTAAGAATCTTCATGATCTCCAAGTGTTGCTAGAAGAACTAAAGAAAGAAAGCAAGAAAGATGGTGTACACATGAACTAAAACCAAACGAATGTCAGGTACGACAAGCATGTTGAGGACGAATACACAACAACTGAAATTGAAAACAATGAAGTGCATAAAGTATACCATCACATTCACTTTGGTCAGATCTCAATGAAATCTTCAAAAGAAGTGATCAAACGAAGAATCTCAGTAGGCTGGCAAGCTTTCGGTAGAGCAAGCTCAGCTATCAAGTCCCATTAGTACTAAAAAAGAAAGGTCTAAGACCAATACATCCTCCAGATAATCACTTATGGAACAGAAACATAAAATCCAACCAGAACATTCACCCACAAACTGAGAACCATGTAACTGGCACACGACAGAATCTTGTTTGACCTCTCATGTAGAAATCACAAGATGGCAGAGTGTATTAGAAAGAGACAGGAGTCCGAAATATTCAAAAACTATGTGAAAACTCAAATGACAAAGGGCTGGATATTTTGTAAGAATGTCAGAAAGCTGCTTAACATTACGACTGACAACATGGTTCCCCAGAGATCATATACGAAATTATGACCAACAGGAAGTAACATGGCGTGACAAGCTCGACAAATTTGGAAAGCACTGGCTCAGCTACACCCATGATAGAAATTTCTGGCAAATCTTATGGAAGGTCTTTGTCCAACGACGGACGATAAAATACTGCAGAGGAAGAAGTGACAACTATAGATAAATTCCTTCGAAAGTTTATATATCTTTGGTGGTCCGACCAGGGCTCAGGCAAGGAATAATTCGATTTTAATATGAGTATTACATACTGATAAATAAGCCATTACAATATGTTAAGATAGAGGAGCATTGATAATATTTACTCTATCATTTTACACCCCTTGTACTCACACGAACAACTCTGCTTTGTAGCTAAAGTAGTTGTGTATCAATCATTGGAGTCAGTCATCCGTATTTGACGTGAGGAAAAAGCCAGGATTCACATGCTGTTTTTTTTTTCCGGCAGATCAGTAGACTCTAGGCTCTGTGCCCGAGGAGTATATTTGTATCTGATTTGTAAATATCAGATGCACATAAATGCACACATACACTCACACATACACAAATACATATATATGAATTATAAATTGCGTTATATTACATAGAAACTTATTCGAAATTATCCCCTGTCATTACACGCTTGAGATATCACTCAATTCAGACAACGTAAATAGAATAAACAATCGGGAAAATTGTCTGAATTGAGTGATATATTAACCATGAAATAACGAGAGAAAATTCAAATACGTTTCTATATCATATAATGCAATTTATTATCTATTCTGTTGGGCTATATTTGCTATATATGTCTTTTTTTCCAACACATGCACACACACACACATGCACACACACGCACACAATAACAAATATATACACACACACACTAGCATATATATATATATATATATATATATATATATATATATATATATATATATATTTATATATATATATATATATATATACATAATTGAGTACGGATCGTTACTCAATTATATTTTGAGCTCTTCTTTAAATCAACTTGTTCAATACTGAATGTGTCGAGCACCATATGAAATAAACCCATCACACGTCGGGTATTGTACTGTGTTATATCATATTGAAATACTGATTTGTGTTATATATATATATATATATATATAGAGAGAGAGAGAGAGAGAGAGAGAGAGACGGAGACAGAGACAGAGAGACAGAGAGAGAGAGAGACAGACAGAGGGACATACAGAGACAGAGACAGAGGGACAGAGAGAGCGAGAGAGATTAAGATAAAATAGAGTAATGATCCCCACTCAATATATATATATATATATATATATATATATATATATATATATATATATATATATATATTGATTCTCGTCCAATGCTAACGTCATCCAGAAGCACCAACGGTAAACACCAAGCTTAACATAACTCAATATTTGAAAAGTGTACATCTGCAGAATTGCCTGATCTCCATAATGGCTAGAAATGAGACAAAAACCGTTCGATTGTAGATATTTACTTTCATTGGATTCAGACATGCGTTCTTTTGTATGTTAACAAAGAAAAATAAACTTTGAAAACATTTCTTTCCAAATCCCTTGCAGTTGTCTCTATACAAAAGTGTTTTGATATAGATTTGTATGTATGCGCTTGTGTTTATTTTTCTCTGAAGGGGATTTCTAGCTCGGTATCATTTTTCTCAGCATGCGAACCATCGCTCATTTTGTAACGCCAAATATTTCCACCTATTTTTTTCTCCTTTTCACTTCATCATTTCGCTTCACCTCCATCCTAAAGTTCATCTTTTGCTATCCACACCAAGTCGATTCTTTGTTCTATTCTGCATCCCACATTGCAGACTTCCATTGCAGTCTCAAAATAATATCTCTAAAACTCACAACCATCACACACTGTAAGCATTCTTTTCACTCTCCCTCCGTCTCTGGAAGAATTTACATCTTCCACAGACCTTTGTTTCTCTCTGAACAACTTTTCTACGTTATTCCATAAGAGGAACCGTTTTTTTAATGGTAATCAAGTTAAGATCAGAGAGGCATAAAGATTAAAACAAAGGGATGAGTGTAGAAAAACCTAATGCAGCTCAATCACCCAAATGAATTATTGTTGTCATCAACTTTTTTGCTGTATCGGACGAGACAACTCGTCTTAACAAGTTACCACCCCAGAACAATAGATGAGAAAAAATCATCTTACTATAGTGGTTTTATTCTCTCGACGGATGGCAAAATATTTAATGAAATGCATGAACTGGAAGACTAAAACCTAACGTACAGAATTTAAGGTTGGCATGTGTGAGTCTTTCTTGATTATATTTGTTTGATTTATAAACATCTTTTTTTTTCATGATAACGCAAGTATTTATGTATTATACATTTCAGATTTTCTGTTGCACGTATCAGCTGATTGAAATGAAATTAAAACCGTTTTAAACGTCAAATGTAACCCTTTTATTTTCATCAAATTCTTACAAGAAAAATATAGTACAGGATTTACAACTAATTAAAACAATTCTTTACTTGGCAGTGAGCAGGTTGAAATAAACTTCCAAAATCCTGCCTCTACTCATCATCATCAGACTTTCGGCACCCATCATTAGGCATTATACACTGCCCCATTCTCCAAACTTCTCTATTCGTAGCGTCGCAGAGTCAATACTTTTTGAACTTGTCAGCTTATGCTCAAACCTTCAAGCCGTTACTATAGTTGAATATGCATGTAATTCAGATGGAATGCGTCGGGCTTATTCATACGTTCATGCAATTTTAATGTGACATTATCTCCAAGACGATGACAGATGCTGCATCGAGAAAGATTGGGACATTTTGGCAAGCTTTGGACACAGTGTCCACTCTTCCTATTCCCCCTCTCTCACCCTCTCTCTTTTCTCCTCTCTTATATATACACGAACTAATGCAGAGTCAAAGGGAACCACGCGTTCTGCTTCGCGGATATGCTGAAGACTCAGAGTGCTTCGCTTGGTTGATGTAGGACTTATGAGTATGTGCAGCATTATTGGTGAAGACATAACGCTCTTCAATGGCCTCAGCAACCAAAAGTTACATACTTGAAGCATTTGAAAATAAGTAGCTCTTCTCCGAGTAGGCTTCTGGAGACAGAAAAAGGACTCTGCTGCCTTCGAAAAGGTCTCCAACATCAGCTGCATAAAGTCCATCGTTTTCTCAATTCACCACAGTCTGCTTCATGAGAATATTTTTATTTGACTAAATAAAGACTGCCAGCAGCATTCTAATTCCCCTCTGACAATTTCTCTCCCTCTTTTGAGCTGCTTCTGCTTATGGACTTCTGAAATCAAGTGTCGATGTTACAACTGATATACTGGATAATGACATGGGGACATTTTCTTCTAACAACGGAAAAATGCATCGATAGTCTGCTTTTGAAGGAAGACCAAGCAAAATCTTCACTCAAATATATATATATATATATATATATATATATATATATATATATATATATAGAGAGAGAGAGAGAGAGAGAGAGAGGGAGAGACGGACAGATAGATTTGGGAAAGTGAGGGAAAGTGAGTAAAAATTCTTATACTATTAGCGGTTCGGGGCCAGCGGTCCGTAAACAGTCCGATCCTCTTTCTTGTCAACATTAGTTTGGTCAGCTACTCTCGTCTACTGGAGACCAAAATTGGTCTTTCTGACTTTTATGCGAGTATCTTATTTCTTTTGATGTCTCTTTTACTTTCAATTCACCCTATTTTTTCGTACCTGATACCGGAACGAAATGATCATCTACTTTGCTCTATTCAATCTCCCTCCTATTTTTTTTCGATCCTCACACCACAAAATTTACTGCCTATCTTTCTTACTTCTGCTGTGAAAATCTTTATACACCATCCCTTTTTTATAATCTTCTTTTCACTTTCTTTCTCCTAATGTCTTTTTGATTAAGTGACCACGACTGGCTATCAATCTGCGGTGGTTCCTAGCGACCACGATTTATTTTGTTAATAAATCTACTCAGGATGTTTCTATCGCCGTTTTGGTGTCTGAAAAGGGTTAACCTGTAACATCTTATCTTCAACCAAGTATATAAGTATATATATCAAAATATATCCTTGACGAAAAAGTGCTATGCAAGTTTAAAATCAAATGTTTAAAACTGAAATGAAATATTCAGTTAAGAGTACCCTTTACACCTCACATCGCAACAAATCTTCCTTCATAATTTTTCTCTACGACGTTTACAACGTTCAAAACCCCGTAACAGTTTTCCTCATGCTCTTGTAAGGAGTTTTTCTTAGTTGCTCCCTTAGAGCTTCAAATGTTTATTTGGCGGGAAGCAAGCAGTTGGCTTGCTTAAGTTTGTGCCTGTCTCTTGGAACGTTCCATGGCCTTATAGATGGTCTTTCGGCAAATATTCATATTTTTCATCACTGTATTGTTATTCAGCCTAGCTTTCCCGAGGCAACAATGTACGTATGAGAATCGAACCATTTTCCAACGGGTTCTGGATGTTACCTCTTCGGTAACACTTCTGTTCAATGGAACACATAGTTATACAAAGGGACCATAAACCAGATGGTCTGATGGACCATTTAGAATAGAACAATTTCCCGATAGTAAAAGCATAAATTATTTCATATACAGCTTCTTATCACAGTACTATAGTCTGTTGTCTTATATACATTCGAATAGAATTACTTGCCATTACTTTTCCATGTATCATTCTAGTTATTTTATTCAGTTCAGTTACTTACAAGTATACCATATACATTACATGTACCTGCATAGATTTGAATTAAAATAAGATGTATTCAGAAATGGTTACAAAGATACTTGATCGGTAGTTTGAATCAGACCTACATGGCCTTATGAACAACTTTTCAAGTGCTTTGGAAACATATTTGAAATCTTATCTTGAAGTTATGTAGTATTCGAAGCACCAACAGAATTTCGAATATTACAGTAAAAAAAGTTAAATCTCTTTCGAAAAAGGAATTCAAAATGTGATCTGGATAAAAAAAAAATAGTACAGTAGTGATCTTATCAAATTTGGGTGGGTAATGATATCGTTACAAGCTATTGAAAAACAGCTCCTTAGAATTCAAGGTAATTAGAATTATGTGCGGAAAGTATCCAGCCATTCAGATATAGACAAAAATATCTTACCAAGGACAATGACATCTTTGTCATCTTTAATCTACCACTATGAGACCTTATGAAGGTTTTTTTTTAGGGGCGGGGGGGATTAGGGTGCTGTTGTCATTGGTCGGCTATTTTTCGTAGATAATAAATTGTTGGATACTTTCTAGGTAGGCTGACGAAGTATACAAGATTTACCCATCATGTGATTCGACCAGGTCGTTTGAAATATTGAACAAAGAATCACAAACATCGATTAGAAACTGTAAACCAAATCAAACCAAAAGTGTAAACCTAGGTTTCCTAAGTATTTAAGTTGGTCTGGCTGTCTACCCGTGCATGTATGTATGAGTCATGCGTACAGATCACACTAATGGTGCTAGAGTGTTGAAAGTTCAAACATTTCCTCCTTATTTTTCCGAGGAAAAAACAAACAATTTTTTTTTTGCCTTTGTAAATATTCTATCTAAAAGAGGGGGTCAAATATATTTTCAGTGTTGAATCGATGTGCAATGTAATTTCATGCTAAATTGATCCCTCAGTTTATTCTTCATGCTTGTTTCTGAAACTTTGGATATGTTGTAATGATCATTGCCTAAAAAAAGGATACAGAGGTAACTTAATTTTAGTCATCCCTTTTTTTATTGATCACCCTCCGACACAGCATGCTACCAAATGACATTTATTGCATGACAGTTCCTGCTAAGTGACTAACCAGACTAATTTTTCTTTTTTATCTTTTCTGTGGCAGATGATCGTGGAAACAAGTAAATCGATCGTCCAGGGCAAGAGAAAGATTAATTAGCCGAATTGATTGGGTCTTACACTTCGATTTGATTGTAATTGAAAGCGAATAAGTCAACAGAAGTTGGGAATTTTGTTTGTCTTGTGTAGCATTCTCTTACTAACGGCCTCGAATTAATCAAAAGAGGAAGAAAGATTTCCCGTTGTACGAAACATGGCAGACTATATTTTTTTGTGAATTCGGCTCGGGAGTTGCGTTCGATACGTCATCACTTTTCTGTCAATATACACAGCCTGTTGTGCCAATAGAAAACGACGTAGACGAATGATCCATTGATACGAGATCCATGTAGATACTGTTGATAGGAGTTATCGAATTTACAGAAATGTAATTTTCCTCTCTCTCTCTCTCTCTCTCTCTCTCTCTATATATATATATATATATATATATATATATATATATGTGTGTGTGAATACGCATATATTGTATCAGTTGGAGGTCATGTAGGTTCTCTGCAAAAAAGATGATGTCGTCTGCAAATCTTAGGTTGCTCAGATATTTGTTGTTTATTTCGATTCCTCTATTTCGCCAGTCAAGGTTTTGGAATGTCATTTGGAGGCAGGCTGTGAAGAGTTTGAGGGAGCTGGTATCACCTTGTCTTACTCCTTATTGGAGTTGAAGGGGTTAAGAGTCCTTATGTTGCCGTGATTGTATATATATTGTAATACTTTGACGTATGCAGGGTCAACGCCTTCCTGGCCATGCGGATATCTACACAGTCAAATGCCTTCTTGAAGTTTATAAATGCTATAGCGAGTTGCGTTTATTTTCTGCAGCTTTCTCTTCCATCTGATTTATTGAATGGTGATGGTCCATGGTCGAGTAGTAAATTCTAAACCCAGCCTGCTCACGTGGTTGGTTCTCATCTAGTGTTTTAGTGATCAGGTTTGTGATGATTCTTGTGAAAAGTTTATAGACGGAGTTTAGTAGGCTTATAGGCCTGCAGTTGTTGAGGTCCTTGGGATTTTCTTTTTTGTGTAGAAGCATTATGATTGCTGTGTTCCAGTCTTTTGGGACTTTACTCTGTTTTAGACATAAGTTGAATGGAAAAGCTCGTTTGTTTTTTTGACGATCTCACCAGCTTTTTTGAGTATATCGTATAATATGATGTAAAAAAGTCACTTGCATGATCGAATAAGAGAAGCAAAATGTAAAAGGTCATATCGGTTGCTTTGAACGTGAGGCGTCGATGACAGAGGACTGACAGATATAGGATTTGATTTCATCATGCCACTTTTAGAGTGTTGGTATTTTCGGAGTGGCTCCTTTTTAACACCATTATTTTCATCTCCATGTATCCAGAGCAACAAAGGTTTTTATTTTGTTTGGTCTCCTAGGCCAATCAGCAGATGATAGAGTAGTTCAAAGAGTGAGAAAAATGTATACCAATAAGTTATTCAGTGAATGTAAACATAAATCTGAATTTATATAGGTAAGAACTCGGCTCACAGAACGTCATCTACGTTATCTATTGATGAACAAATAATACATAAACGAGTTTACAAGCTTGTATCGGCTTTAATGATATAAAATACCGAATGGTATGAGCACGTAGAATTCGTATATACAAATGATGAATCTATTCATAAACAAAAAATTGAGGAACAGGCGTGCCTGGGTGGAGGCTTGGTCAAAATAGTTATTTATGCCGCAGCAAATTGTTTCCTTTAATATAGAATGATAGGAATGTATCTACAACATTGAAACTCTGTGACAAAAAATATGAATATGTTGCCGTCCAAAAGTGAGTAGACCACAACTAAAAAAATATTTTTGACAATAGAATTTCAATTTTGTAGATTTTCATTACAAATAATACCTGGATTGCTCCACGAAAAAAAATTTCAAAATTTCGCCGTATTTGGTCCAGAAGAAAATAAACTTTCTAAAAAAAAAAAAGGTAGGCAATAGTGTGAATGGCTGATTGGTATAGAACTCACAAATAGGGAATATGGATATGTACAAATATACTTCTAGAACATATATTTGAGAATTCCATCTTCCCTACCAATGGTGCATTCTAGTTAGAGATAATGAATCACGGTACCTATTAGACAACTGAAAAAATGTATTAAAAATCAATGTGATTTGCGTATCAATGATCTGACTCCTCTCTAACACTGCATATCTAAAATATATTTGAGAAGCTTTGCAGGAATGGCAGTTTTATCCTAAACAGTGCATGTTAAATAGTGGTAATTATTCTTTCAAAGAGTATATATTATCCAACCATGAATTGTTGCCAGAGCTTTAAATCAAAGTACTATGTTGTATTCTTTAATTGCATTTGCATCTATCACAGCATATTTGATATATCGTGACATGGTTTCTAGGTATGCCCATATTCTCATCCAAAGCGGTATGTTTTAGCCAATAGTATTCAATCAAGATACCTGTAAAATAAACTAACCCAAAGAGTGCATTAGACATCAAACTATCATACACGTAAAGAACACCAATTAAGATTAAAAATAACACAGTATTCTATTATGCCGAATACGTCTTCACTGACCACAATTCTGGGCCATTTAGAATTACTTCTCAGACCCTCTCTCTCTCTATCTCTCTCACTATATATATAATGCGTTACGTTATTTAGAATCTTGTATGAATACGTTATTTAGAATCTTGTATGAAATCACCTTTATTACACGATAAATGTACCAGTGGGCTTAGAGAATGTGAATCGAATGGACAATCAAAGAAAATGAGACTACTGCAGAAATTGAACCAGCCACAAATAGGATAGCAATTTTTTTTAAAAAGTGTTGCTCTTACCATTTAGAAAAAACATTTAGGGGAAATGCAAAAGCCAAGATATCCAACTACAAGTTCCTGACTTGCTCATTCACGGTCTATATCTCTTCTATTTTTTTCTCTCAATATATATATATATATATATATATATATATATATATATATTGTCGTAAAAATGACGGCATTATTTATGCATGGATCGACAATGGGGAGCCTGACACAATTTCATTTGGTAATTTCTTTCTAATAACTCAAGTATCTTATTTCAAGTTCCTGTGGGCCCAAACTGGACTCAAATTGTTTCAATGTGTAATCAGACATAGTCTCAGCGACGTAATCTTCATTGTTATATTGGGATATATTTTAAAGCACTGGAATCACTTTTATTAGCTGAGTCAACCTAATTCTCAATCAATTGATCAATTACAACTTTGTGATTATTTGACAAAGCATAGATACAACCGTACAAACAATTTGACGAATGAATATACTAATTTGCATTTGTCGATTTAATATCTTTCTATATCTTTCTCTTCATCTTTCTTTCTTGTCTTTCCCTCCCTTTCTCTCTCTCTCTCTCTCTCTCTCTCTCTCTCTCTCTCTCTTTATATATATATGTGTGTGTGTGTGTGTGTGTACATATATACATTATATATGTAATTATTGTATCAGACAACTGTTTTGATGTATTACATCTCTTCAGTGTAGCTATAGACTTTCCATTATCCCATCCTGTACCACAGGACAGAATTGAAAGCCTCACTTCAGACCCGGAAGCCGATATCCAGCCTCTGGATTACGGAACTGGACAGTCAGTAAGGCTGAATTTAAGCGATATATCTATTTACAGAGAAATTCCCTATCCAAGAGAGCGCTCAATTCCTAGGGAAAAGCATTGCATAACCTTACAATGGATGAGTTACCTCACAAAAGCTACACAAACGGCTTTACACGTGTGTAAGATCTAGTCTTTCTGAGTATCTAAAAAAAACTCAGTGTGTAGACAAGTCACATGGGGGGGACTTAGAATTACATTACAACTTGAGCCATCCGCAAATAACTTTGTTGTTTATCTCCGTTGTTTCCTTCGTTCTAAAATATTTACTTAAAATAAATTAACTTTCAGTATATTTGCCGATAAGTGAATTCAATTTTATTTGTCTGGGCCAAAGAAACACATAGACAGGAACAAATAAAATTATGCACTCAATCGAATTCCTTTATTTTTTTCTTAGAAATAAATTTTGAAACAATTTCATCTGGAAAAAAAATTAGGTTCCATATCCAGACTTGGGGAAAAAATCTTTTACTAGTCTCCAAAACACACTTCATCTATTCCTATCGATGAATATCATCATATCATCTACAAGATTTCGGTTATACATGTGCAACTAACTTCTTGTCGCCAGATTTTGATATGCAGTTGAAATCTTATATTCATCATCATCATGATGATCATCATCATCCCATCTTTTGACCGGTATGTATATATATATATATATATATATATATATATATATATATATATATGTATATATATATATAGAAATATATATATATATATATATATATATATATATATATATATATATATTGATGATTTTACCTCTTCAGAAAGTTTTTGAGTGTTGGTAGTTGAGTTATCAATATAATGTTTCATAATCGACAACAGATAGTTGTCTTCTCATAGGCTTTATTTCAACAAACTGATAATCACCCTTGAAAGAAAAAAACATTTCGGGGCAATGTGGTCAGATAGTGTTTAGTTACATTCCACGAGCCGAATTCTGCAAGCAGCTTCAACTGCCTAGAGTCACAGTTTTATTCTCAATGTCCTGATATCTTATATTGAATTTTTTGTCATCATACATTATTTATATTTGAAGGCTATATAAAGACAACGCCAGGGTACACAGGTCTCAAATTAATTGACAAAATATGTGCAGATAAAATGTTGGTTTGAATATCAGTAAAAAAATTATTGTAATTTATATACAGTCTATTAAAAAGAAGGGAATTCGTAAAGATCCTTATGATTGTCTCGCAATAAATACTATCTTCTTCATAATTTCGAAAATGGAATCTAAGCTTGCATGAGTTAATTGGGAAGAATAGTTGCAAATTTGGTACCCTCAGAGTCACCAAATATTGGCTTGCACTCCGCTCTGGCCTAAATTACACACGAGATATAAATAAGTCATACATCTTTATGTGTTGTATTAAGTGCGTAGTGAGGCATCCACGTGTATGGACACATTCGGAGGAAATGAAATGAAGTCGTTGCGATCATCAACCCAGAAAAACGATAAAAGTAGGATCTTTTACTCCACTGAAGATCGGAGAGCCAAGACGAAAAGGAAATTGTGTACAGGCATTAATTCTAATTTCCTTGGCATGACGTCTTCACTTCTCGTGTGAGCCAAAATATAAAGGCCGAAATCTGATCTGAGCAATTCAAGTCTTCTCACTTTTGTTAGATCAGCAATAAAATGCAAAGAATGAAGAGAGAAGTAATGGAGTCTTTATGTTTGGACACTGTTTCCAGTGGCCATCTTCACATAACAAAACATAACTGGTTATTGTCACCTCATGAGATCAAAAAAAAAATCGATACTGTCCGTTTATTCTTAGTTTAGGGAGAAAGAATAGTTGGTGTCTTCGTCTCCACCCAAGGTTGTCGTAAGAATCATGATTATATATCTAATAAAGCTCAAAGCCTTGGAATAGTTATCTACCCTATTGGAGCCAAAGAATTAAAACTGGAATAACAAAGCTTCTGAAAGAAACATTCGTCGGATTTCGAAAACTTGACCTACGTAAATAATAATCTAGTTTGTGCAATCAGAAAAAAATTGTTAGAAAGGCATAAGGTCACTGAAAAAAGAGTCCTCTAATACATAGCAAAATATAAGCGTACATTCATGTTTTCAAATGTATGTGTATTCGTTTGATGTGCTTGAGTGGGTGGACATTGAAAAAGTGTACGTATTTTCGTCTGTGTATAAAAGTGTCCACATTTTCCATCGCTTGTTGAAAGGAGCAAGAAACCAGGTTGAAAACGGGTTGACCTTTCAGGAGATATCAGCTCGTAGCTTCAGACTAGTTGTCTACAAGAGGATCATTTCGTAGATTAGCCACAAAGCGTGAATGATTGTTAATTGGGATATTTTAATTTTCGCAGTGTGGTGTTGATGTTTGTTTTGTGTGTGTTTGTGGGTGTGTGTGGGTGTGTGTGTGTGTGTGTGTTATAAGACTCACTATGGGTAGATGTTTTATGCAAGTGTGCGTATCAGTGGATATGGGAAAAACTAATAGATATTGATGAATGATAGACAATTTCCCGGAACTGCATGAGTGTTAAATAGTAAATACGTAACATGCTTGATGACAGTAATCGTAGAGTCAAGTTGTCAACTTCAACAGGGTAAGACTGAGAATGTCGCACCTCCAAGATTTTGACCATTTCTTCTTATGCAAGAGCGTTATTGTTCTACGCTGCAATCAACATGTTATCTCATCTCTGGAGGGAAAAACACAACTTGTGCAGCATAGAGATGAGGGGGGGGGGTAGAGAGAGAAGGTGAGGAACAGGAAGAGAGAGAGAAGCGATAGTGAAGCAAATTAGAGGATAAAAAATGGATTAACACCTTGCTCTTCGTATGAAACAAGTTCTTTTCTCTTCACTGATACGCAATTCTCTTTTCAGAGCAGCTAGAGCGACCCGTTTGAAACACAATGGGTATTTCATCGAAAAGAACCACCGGGTGCACATGTACTGAGTGCAGAATTCTCATCTCAAAACAAAGGAAATTAGATTTTTTTAAAGTCCAATTTGGCAAACTTCATAGTATTTGTACAGGAACTGCACTCACTCAACCCATTTGATCATGATCTTGAAAAACGGTTTACATAACAGATGGAACTCACTCCATAGACTTATATCTCATTGTGCCTTCTGTATTCAAACATCTTCGTAGAAAACGAATACAAGGTAATACGAAACAAGTAATTGATTATGTATGGTTTTGGAAGCATTTTCTTTCTCTGTGGATATATTCAGCCTATTGTAAAGGGGCTGAGAATGGCATAATGAAATTAACGATTATTGTTTGAATTTTGGCTAACATTCCTTGCGTTCATTCTGCCTTAATGCTTTGGGGAAAACAAAAATCAGCTTCTCCTTGTGTTTAGCCTTGTCATCACACCTGGCAAGAGGTCCCGTCCCTAGCATATCATGATTATTGATAGAAATAAGACCAGGTGTTCCACCCTGTGGGGCTTGATCCACCATTAACTACATTATCTGCAACATATGCAATATCCTTTTGCACTTGTGGTCAGCATTGACAGGATCCAGTTATTTATTGGCGTTGTTAATTCGTTGAAATATAATATAAAACTTGCTTTGAACAAAGGAGAAATTCTCTCAAAAAGTGTACAGTATACTATTTAATATTATTCTGAAATAGTCATAGTGCAAAACCTGAGTGCTACAACAAACTGTGAAGCAGAGAAAATAAAATCACAGATAAGATATTTGGAACATTAAAAAATATTTTTCAACATTTTTTTTCATTTTAAATTTAAATGCCAGATTTGCTCAGTGCAACAAGTACATTATGAAATGAAGAACAGCCACTTAAATAAAAGCATCGATCCAAACAAATATATAAAGTTAATTTCAATAAAATGATATATGAATGAAGTCTTTCATCTTTTGCATTGTATAGAAAAAAACACCGAGGAGCAAAAATGTGCCGTTCAATGGTGTGTTGGAAAAGAAATCGAACCTGTATGAATCAATCAGTGTTCATTTTATTTTCTTCAATAGTTATTTTTTACACTTTCAGAAATGCACAGAATGAGTTTCAGTGAAAATCTTTGAGAAAAGAGCTTAAATCTATTAATACTAGTTGTAAACCCTGCGATGACCTGATATTGGATGAAATACAAATGATTCTGTAGTTTGAATATTTTACAAAGATTACAAACAATTTAGTAGAAGATGAGACATGTCTTGTTAGTGACTCAATTGAAGCTGACAACGTCTTCTACCTGCATGCTATGTTTGGGCGGCCGATTGAAAAATCGGAAAATAATGATAAATGAATATGTTAGTTTTCGAGCATTTTATTTGGAAAAGATTGCATAAAACAAATAATTACAAAGAAATCAACATGAATGCTAGGTTACACGTACGGAGAGATCAATTTAACATAAACTTACTTTGCAAATCGAACCAATATTAAAAGACTAATTAAGGGTATATATATGCTTGTCATAAAGAATAAATGCTTTTTTTTATCCCTCTTGCTCCATTGTTTCAGCTTGCACGCATAGTATATACATAGACAGACATAACAATTTAAAACTGAGGGAACCTAAGTTAACATTTCTAGTGGCACTTTTTTGAGGGTTCCTAATTATATAATTTTACAAAATTGATGGAAGCAGTGAAGTCTGTTCATCATTTCAAAGCTTGGGGTAAACAGTGTTCGTCATTTTCCTCTTTTCTTTCAATATGAAGAGGTCATATTGGTTGCCAATTCTAGAAGAACCAACATAAAGCTGACCCCGTGAAATGACAGGGTCCGTCAAATTCAGTCCAACTACTTTTTGATGATTGCCCTCGTGACTTATTGATAGTCATGACAAAAGCCGTGTCTGTCAGGACATTGTAGCTTTCTGTAATCAAATTGCATGTCAGTTAGACGAAAAATGAAACGATTCCCCGGCGAAATTCCGCCCAGAGTAATTGTGGCTTCAAGCCACAGATCATCAGATTTCAAATGATATGTCTCCTCTCGTAGCAAAGTTTCTGACAGATGACAGAAGCGAAAAAAAAATATTGAAAATCGGATGATACCTGTACTGGCATATACCTTCATCTAATCTACCCTGGAGTAGGGCAGAGATCAGGTCGATCAGATTCAAAGGTAGTCTACATATTCATTGTTCAACTAAAAAGCACCAAGAGAGCACATGCCTCGACCAACATCATTTTCACTAAAAAAAGAATAATTCCAAACGAAGCAATGATTTTCCATATTGCAGACTATCGGACCAATAATGAAATACATCAGTAATTCGGAAAGAGACCTGGATTCAGCACAAATTCTGATCGATCCCTCCTTAGTCTATGGCCATCCGTTCCACGAAATTTCATAGAAATTCACTGAGAACTTTCCGATTGGGTAAACATGCAATAATCAGTGAGTCCATATTCCTGATGGGGTTTTGATATTTGAGGAAACACATCTCAATCCGATGAAATCTCTTAGATATGCCCTCAATGTTGATCACGTTCTACTCAGTTTAAGGCCAACCTTTATCACTAAAAGTCATTGGGAAATGTATGAGATATATTGTGGACAACAGGACAGACATGAGGCAACGTGTGCATCCTCTCTTTTTGTTGGCAGAGGTGAATTGAATGAACTGAAGTATTTTTCCTGCATATAAAAAAAGTATAATATCTATGTCATAACCTTTTCATCCTGCAAATTTCAAACAAACCAATAATAATTTTACGAGTCTGCCGATTATATATAACACAAAACAGGCGCTCAGGTTGCAAAAAAAACTTTCGAACACGTCAGGTGCGATTGCAGTCAAACTTTATATATATATATATATATATATATATATATATATATATATATATATATAATCACTCAAATCTTGTACTGTTCTGCATATTGAAAATTCTTATTATATATATATATATATATATATATATATATATATATATATATATAATCACCCAAATCTTGTTCTGTCCCGCATATTGAAAATTCTTATTATATATATATATATATATATATATATATATATATATATATATGTATATATATATATATATGTATATATATATATATATATATATATATATATATATATATATATATATATATGTATATATATATATATATATATATATATATATATATATATATATATATATATATATATATATATATATGATAAGACTTTCCAATATGCAAAACAGAACAAGATTTTGGGTGATTTTGAAAGATGGAAAAAAATCAATCTTCAACAAAACTTTTATTACAGAATCGTTGCAGGGATTCGATTAAATACCAAAATATACGAAATATCTCATTAGAATTCTCATTGGTAAGAGTACTCATCTTTTTTTGAATTGCTTCGAGCTGAAAAGGTTTCAATTATTATATTTCACCTCGTGAAGTGGCTATTTCATTCTATATTTACGCCAATAAGAGAATGGTGCAAGAAAAACTGATCCTCGTTCCCAAGAGACAGAAAACAGTACGCTAATTATAATTATAATGAAGAATGTATAATTCTATGCATGAAGAGCAAAGCGACAGAGGGAAAGAAGAAATTATGAACACTTGGGTGAATATCGGGACGAGAGGAAGTATTCTTGATTGCATCAACGTAACGATTGAATGAGGAATGAATTTGGAAGCAATTTCTGAAAAGATAAATTTTGAATTGTTATTGAAATTTGCTTTCAATGGGTATCTAATATAATTTTAGGTAATTTGGATTTGGGGGAATTCAAATGATTGATAGAGAATGAAATCCAAATCGAAAATGTTTGGATTTCAAAAAATAACTGAAAATAGGAAACAAGCCTGGTTATTCAATCGGAAGCTGTTTTGCGACCAATAACTTTTGTCTGCATGTCATTTTGGGGGTGACCAATTGAAAAAAAACGGAGAAAGTAGGAAGATTAATGATTTTTATTTTACTCGTCTTTTAATGGATAACTAGAAGCTCTAAATTCTCAGTAAACAAACGTGAAGCTAAACTTAAGCATTAAAAAGTAATTAAAAAAAACAACTTTTTATTGAATTTTTTCGTTTTTCTTAAATACAACAGTGTTTTATCCATTCTTATAATGAGGAGTAAATGTTTGAAATCGAGCCCTTTAACTCTATATGTGGAACCTGGATGCATGACACATATATGAATATATACTCAAATTGCCCAAGAAAATGAAGAAAAATATGTTGACTGTTTTTGCAACAGTTTTGGTTGATTTTTTTTTTTTTTTTAAATTGAGGGTAAAGGTTTTTAGTAAGTATAAACAAACAGTAATTTAGTTAGTTATCAAAGGAAAAGCATAGTTCATAAAAACACTGATCCTGTAACTCGTGTAGCTTCAGTCATTGGAAAATAGGTTATAACGATATGATATTTTTGTGAGTATTTTGAAAGCATATTCACAGGACGATAGGATATGTAAATTCAAGTAAAAAAAATGATCAGATTTGATATAAACAGTAACGGGCTGGAGAGAATGATTCATCGATTTGTTGAGGCATCCACGTCTCTCTATAAGAAGCTCCATCCATTGGTCGATTTCACGACTGTTTTTAAACTTTGTAAAGAGGTGTCCCTTGATAAGATGCTTCTTATCTAGAAATATCTTCCACTCAGGGTCTTGTGATTTCGTTTTAACGGCGTTTGAAGTTCATGTTTTAAACTCAATTTTCTCGGCTAATTCGAGTCGGATTTACTTGAAATTTGATTGATGTATGTTTTTTGATGAGATGCTCATTATCTGAAAGTCTTCCACGGGCACACGTCCTCTGTCAGTAGTAGCGTATGAACATTTGATTGGACACCTCATTGAACTTTTGGTTCTTGTCTTTTGACTTAATCAAGAATTTGGTTAAAACTATCCAAAAAGGAGTGATAAATTTGAAAGTTACACGCTGGTAATGCAACACGGACAAAGATTACGAATTTCTCTTATCAGTCTAAATTATTTGGAGCTTAAAATTTTCCGCCGTTCCTTTAATTATTTTCTTCTAAGATAATAGTTAATTTCATTATTGTTTGGATATCAGTTTTATGAGAGAAATTCTTTTATATGCAATAACTTCTTTTTTGATAGAAGAAATGTCAAACCAAGAGATAAAGACGGTACTTTCTCAATTGTTTTGGAACAGATAGCAAAGGTATAGTTCCATAAAATTAACTTGCTAGCCATTAACATAATTGTAAGCTTTTTTCTGTGGATACATTCACAAAGCTTGTTTTAGTCGTATATAAGGCAATAGTGGAGAATATCTAATAGAGATGGAGACTGAGATTATCAGAAGAAATATCATGCAAATTTAAGCTTCAAAATGAAACTTTCAGTTTACGTAGATATTTTTGAAACTTAGCTTAATATTGCACAGCGTCAAAATCAAGATAGGGATGTCGGAATAAGAAGATTGTGATAATGTAACATAGTGGCCATTGGGATGGGAGGGGCAATTGTTAGATGGATGAATAGAGGTGTGGGAACAACCTCTAACAACTATGAAAATCAGAGTGTGTATGGTTATGGATTTTAGAAACAAAAAATGAATTGGCAACGAAAAATCTGACATATTATATAGATCTATATTAAACTGGTCAACTCCCTTATGCTACATAAAGTCTCTGAACCCTTCCAAATCCAAAAAGGAGTAAGACAAGGTGATACCAGCTTATCAAAACTCTCCACTGCCTGCCTGTCTTGTGATGATCTACCGTAACCTGGACTGGGAGATTAAAGGAATCAACGGCAGATATCTGAGCAACCTCGGATTAGCAGACGACATCGTCCTTTTCGCAGAAAAACTACATGACCTCCAACTAAAGCAAGATGAACTAAACAGAGAAAGCAAAAGAGTCGGCCTAGACATGAACTTTAGTAAAACAGAAGTCATGTCCAACGATGTCGAGAACTCCCCATCACAGAACAGAATCGAATGCATGTCTCTAATCACAGATCTATAATTACAAAACATTATCATCAGCAGCAGCCTCTAAGTGTTAGATGTTAGACAGACTTGCCGGACCCCCTCTATGATGGATGTCTTTGAATTTTTTTAGTTCGTCACACGATCTTTTTTTTCTATCGGCCACAATTTCGCGTATCAAGATGGGAGACTTGATGTCCAGCGGTAGTTTGACATTCTTGCCATGTATCTGGCCAGTTGCCATTTTAATATCTCGGGCTTTCCTCTAATGCACCTTAATATCATATGATATATTCATGTGATGTTGAGCATAATTCATCCATGTGCAATTTACAGGTCAAACTTATGGTCAAGTTCCATATTTCTGCTCCATAAGTGACGACCAGAAAGGTACATTGGTTGTAGACATTTCTTCTCAAGACGATTTGAACATTTTTGTTCTTAAAAGTTGGGCTTGCCCAAGTAAAAGCTTGCGGAACTAGAGTGAATTTTTGTTTCATTTCTCCTTACCTTGAGGATTCCATGGAGATTGGATGCCCTAGGTAGATGTAGAAATCTACTCCCCTGAGTTTTCGATTTCGATCGTTATTTTTTGGTCCTCAACGCTTAATTTGTACATGGTATTTGTTTTTTCTAAAATTAATGTGAGGGCCAATTTTCTTGCTCTCTTCATTTAGTTTGAATGACATTATTTGGAAATCATGAACATTTTTAGTTAAGAAGGTGATGTCGCTTCATTGAGCTTACTCAGTTATCTTCTTGTCCCACTCTTTTCTTCATCCTAGTTGAAAGGGATTGCTGTGTTGGTAGATATATTGCAGAACTCTCACTTATATGAGGTCCACATTGTATTCTACTTCAGCATCAATGTCTTCAGGGGTTTCCACTGAGTGGAAAGCCTTCTTAAAGTCAATGAATACCACTGCGGCGATTAGTATTTTATATTTTTATACTTTTTGCTTTTTCTTGTAGTCAGCTTACCAAAGGAAAATGGACGATGGCTAAACCCGTCTTGATCCGGTGGTTGATTTTTAATCTTGCATTTCTGTGATTTGGTTAGTGATCACATAAAGATAGATTTCGTAGATTTAGTTAAGTAGGCGTATTGGTGTGCAATTGTTGAAGTCTTCCGGGTTTCGCCTTTTTATAGAACATCATTATGAATGCAGTGTTTCAATCTACTAGAACAACACTTTATTTCAGGCATAGGTTTACAAAAAATGGTTTGTTTCCAAGTGATGTCTTTCCCAGCTTTTGGAGGGTCGGTTGACGATGAAGTAATCGGGCCAAGAGCTCTCCCTCTTTTATTTGTTTGATGGCGTGTTTCACTTCCTGTGGAGAATACTTTGGGGGATTACTTCCGGTTAGTGTTTTCTGGGGTTTTTTTTTTCTATGTCATTTGTTTGATGGAAAAAAGGGTCTTTTGAGGTACCTGGACACGTTCAACAAATTGGTCTGTAACCGTTGTTGAGTCTCCATTTGCTTTGAACACACTAGCAATTTGCTTTTTTCATAGACCAAGAAAATTTTTCAATAGTTTGAAACCTGTACCATTGTTGATGATGCTTTCAATGACTGCTGTCGTGTATCTTCTTTAATCCTCCCTTTGTGTCTTTTGGATGGTTTTTTCACTCCCGGTTCTTCGATCTTTTCTATTGTGGCTTGATGTGTCTGCATTTTCCCATGGGATTCTTGCTTTTTTTTCTAAGAGTTTTCATATTGTTTGTGTGATCTTAGGCTTGAAAATACTGACAACTTCAATAGAGGAAGTTGTTACATTGTTGCTGAGCTCGTTGACATTTTTCTCCTGGTTTTTACGAATCACTGGAATTATATCTCTCAAATCAAAGTATATGTATATTTTCAAACAGCATCATCTTGTGAGGTCTTTTCCATTATTTACTTGGATATACTCACATGTGAGGGGCCAATGTTTTTTTTTCCAAATGGGTGAGGGGGACAGAAATTAGTCATTTAGATGTCACGACAGTGCAATGGCCGATTGGTTAAATACTCGGGAAATAGTTGTATCCAAATTCAGCAGATCACAATTCGTTACCAACACGGATTTCGAGAATGAATCCTCCCAAAACATGTTTTAGGCGGGTGTGAGAATTTCAATTTGTTTCATAAGGGTTCTTTTTTTTACAATGTTGCTATAATTCTGAATCACACAATTTAATTCCAATTTGTTTCAAGTGTCCATCGATATGAATTTCTCCTTCTTTCTGTGCATATGGCAGTTTGACCAAGCTAAACTGACCGTGTCTATCTCGGATATCTGCTATCCCAACCTGTCAGAGATCAGCATATCACCATTACCGATAACGTGCATATTAACGTCGAATTTTATCAAATATGAATCGTCCATTAAGGATGGATCTGTGTTCGAGCATAAACAATAAAAACTAATTTTAGCATTAAAGAGATTCAATAGAGCTACCATAGACCTGTGATTAGGAATAAAGTAGATATTTTTTTCATTCGTTATAGGTGACCACGGTTTTAATACCGATATATATATATATATATATATATATATATATATATATATATATATATATATATATATATATATATATATATATATATATATATATATATATTTCTTAATATTATGTACTCAGAATCGAGGAAAAATTCTATGAATTGATTTTCCTGATGATTGCGTTTCGTTTATCAAAGTTGACAACTTATTGTGATAATTGATCCGACTGAATGAATCATTAAAATGAACCAAATGACCCGAAATATATATGCATATATATTTTTTACACCAAGGGGCTTTGTGGAGATACCTATTTACGATATTTTTTCACTTTTTCGACAATCATATATATATATATATATATATATATATATATATATATATATATATATATATATATATATATATATATATATATGAAAATAGAATAAGCACAATTTACAGGATTTCATATGATTTCTAATACAGAGTTTTTGTTCACCCTGTATGTATCCTAATCTCTCTTCCTCTATATTCCTCTCACCCTCTTTCACTCTCTCACTATATATATATATATATATATATATATATATATATATATATATATATATATATATATATATATCGTATTTTTCGAAAAGAGGAACGATTTATTCAAATGTTGTTCTTATTGATATTTGTCACAGCAATCCGCGAAAACCGTAACTCCTGGTATATACTAAGTGTGCGAAAAGTATTCAATCAAAAGTACTCATGGGAAATGGTTATTCGAGAGAACCGTTCATTTTTCATCGCTATGGACTGAATAAGTATACATGTGTACAATGGTAAAGTTTATAAAATAAATATCGAACATGCGTAAATGATTTGATCAGAGTTTTTATGTAGCCTGATAAAGTAGATGTGATTGTATAATATTTCAGTACTCTGATATACATAGGGTCTACACCTAGTAGGATGATGGCATTCAAGACTATGGGATTTCCATAGCTGAAAGGGGTCCAAGTCTTTATCTTGCCTAAATATAAAGATAAAAGAGCTGCTGTGATTGAGTATATGTTTCAGCACTTTGACATATACTGGATCTGCACCTTGTCGATTGATCGCCTCCATGACTTAAGGGATTTGTACTTGAAGTCTATAAATGCTACAGCGACTGGCATTTCGTATCATGCTGCCTTCTCTCCCTGATTCCTTGAATGGAGATAGTCCATGGTGGAGTAGTTTCTTCTAAAGCCAGCTTGTTCCCGTGATAGGTTTTCATCGAGTGTTTTTGTGAACCGGCTGGTAATGATTTTTGTGAAAAAATTGTATATAGAGTCAAGTAGGCTTATAGGCCTGTAGTTGATGAGGTCTTTGGGGTTTCCTTTTTTATGTGAGAGCATTATGATCGTTGTATTAAGGTCTTCTGGGGCTTCACCTTCTTTTAGACATGAGTTTAAATGATCAGCTAGTTTTCTGGTGATGTTTTTACCAGCATTTTTGAGTAGATCTATGGTGATTTCATCTGGTCCAGGATCTTGTCCTTTTTCTATGTGTTTGATGGCTTGCTCCATGTCCCATGGTGTAACTTCTGGGATGTTCTCCAATTGATTGCTTATGCCCTACGTATCCTGTTCGATATGTGTTGTCCATGTCTCGAAAAGTATGGTTTTGGTTAGAATCTTGGATACATTTGACAATTTAGTCTCCGTGAGTTGTTGGGTCTCTGTTTCTTTCGAGTATTCGAGTTATTTGTGTCTATCCTTTACCAAGAGTGTCGTTGATAATCTTAAAGCCCCAACGTTCTCAGAGAGTTTTTCTGATGATTGCTGATGTTTACCTTCTCTTGTCTTCTCTTAGTTTCTTTTCGATTGTTTTTTTCCGAGTTCCGTCCCCTCAATTTTTTTTCTTTTTGTTGTCGGTGGCTTGAGGTTTATTCGCTTTTTAATGAGTTTCCTCGTTTTATCTCAGATTTTACAAATGGTTTAAGCTTCGATTTAAATGTTGAGGTAGCCTTTATAAGAGATTATTTTGTTGCGAATTTCGTTGATATTGATGTTGGTTTTGTTGGCGTTCTCTTCTGTGGGGATTTGATGTCAGTTTTTTTTTCATCGGATCAATTTCCATCCTTCCAAACAACGTATTTACCTGCACATTAAAGTATAGATGTCTTATTCTTTTTACTTGACAGGCGTAGTAGCTGGAGACCGAGTTTTCAATTCCAATTCGTTCAATTGTCAGGATACTGTATAACGGTACACATCCGCCTTGAGTTCGGCTCTAATTAACCTTCAAGTTTCTGCTGGAGTATTAAAGGGATTGCTAATGATATGTCTCCCAGTCTTCCTGTTCTCTCTAAATATTGTGTAACGTATTTCAAATGTCTTGGAATTACACTCTTGAATGAGTCTAGTTCTCTTGACAATACTAAGAAACACATGCCATCAGTCTTCATTGTGACAATTTGTTGTCGAAAGGCTGCAACGTTTGGCATGTTTTGGAATGTTTTTAGGCTGAGGCAACGTTTACATCATTTATACTTATCGTTTAGTGGGGACAATATTGCCATATGCCTGTGAGGATTTTGACAAAGAACAAGAACTGCACACTTATTCTACCCTCTATACTTACAAAATACAGGTTTTCCTTGAATACCATTTTTGATGGAAGGCTTTTCGTACATTCAGTATATAAATATTGTGGCAATTATAATTCAGAGGAACTACATTTGAATAAATCGTTCTTTTGGGGTTTTTGTTTTGTTAAAGTATGTATAAAGTATCACATGTTGAAAATGGGAATGTAAGCGCGTGTATTTGTGTGCAACTACTGACTTACCACATTCTAGTCGCCATCAGACTTGATATTCCAAAACAAACCATACTTTGTGTAAAACAAGCTAGTAATTTTTATATTTTTTCCCAAACACCATTCTCTCTGTCTCTGTCTCTGTCTTTCTCTCAGTCTCTCTGTCTCTCTGTTTCTCTGTCTGTCTCTCTGTTTATGTGCTGATGTTTGCATTTTAGCACAAGATATAAGCGGGAATAAAGAATTCATTGTGGCATGTCGTGTGTAGGTCAAAATGTCTACCGTACCTTTTACCAAAACAGCGGGAACAAACCGTATGTGTTTCAGAACAAATATTTCCTTTCAGAAATCAATGAAAAAAATCGGATTCAGGATTTTTTTTTTTTTCGTAAGTAGATGAGTTTGTAACACCACAGCAAAACATGTCTTTACTAACTGTTGGAAGAAATAATCTAAACGTCTGCTAGAAGAACGTCATGATTCTGAATCCCTATTATGACGTTGTATGGAACACGGCCTTCGCTTTTAAGGTGTGTGTTTGCAGAATTTATCAAATAAAAAATGATTTTACTGAATTTGCTTTATATTTTGCAACAAGTCTTGCAGTTTGTCCATTCTTGATTCTGCCTGTCATACTTTAATATAATATTGTAATGAGCAACAAGTTTTTTTTTTCTGCCATAACCGTCTAAGCTTGACAACTCTTACAAAGGGGAACACACCACATAGTTTTTCCCCCTGTTCATTTTCCGAATCAATCTATTAAAATTTTCGGTTTTAACTCCCTGATCATTAAATTTATTCATGAAATTATTGAAGGTAGTTAGAAAGTTTTTCAATTTCATGACTTCTCAATGAATATCTAACCTGACAATAATCTCCACTCCTATATAATGAAAGAAATATTTTTGTATCAGATTTTTCCCCACTTGCAATAATGACCGAAATCCACTTATGCTATTTAATTAAATGGCAAAAAAAGCTTTGGGCAACCAGAGTACGTCTGAATCCCTTAGTTGCTTTATGTTTAATACAACATGAATACATTGTTTTAATTATCAATGCCATTTTTTTTTTTTGGAATTACTGAGTAAACATACTGACACACATCTTTATGTACATAACTAGCAGATCAACGTATATTTCATCTCCACTGCTTAATGGTGGTTGTAAAACAAAACTGATGGAATCAATTTTAATCACAAGTAATCAATGCATCATGTGAATTGTGTTAACAATCATATTTTTTTTTCATAATCAAGAAAAAAAATACAATCAGGTTAAGTATTGAAATATTTGAGAAATTGATCACATACCTCTGTACTTTTTTCATATGTTTACTCTACAAACTTTCAGTTGGTATGTATTACTTGCATCGAACTTTACAAAAGAAAACATAGAAATGAATCATATCAAGAAACAAGAATAGATTTCTTACTCTGGATTCAGTTTATAGTGTCGTATTGTATGGACATCCCATGGCGAAAACGTATATGGAAAACACAACTAATTGTAGAAAACCAGCAAGCTTGCTCAAATGAAACTTGCAAACTTTCTTCAATTGATACGAGACACTGTTTCGACCCTTGTCTGCCAATTGCATCTTCTTCGTCTAATAAGATCTGTTAGCATGGGAACTTTGACTAACCATCAGTAACGTGACCAGTATGAAATTCCATGGAAGTGTTACTTGGATCATTCGCTACAAACATAACGGGTATCTGAAAAGAAAATGTAGCTATTGAGAAAAACTCAAATCGATATCTTTGATAGAAAGATCTCGAATCGATACAAATTAGGTTTTATAATTCATGGATTAAATCTAATAATACCGCTTGTAATCCATGAATCAAATAAAGGGGAATGAGGAGTAGAAAGATTATGTTGCAGCAAATACCGAAGGTCACAAAATGACTTTTGTCTAGAAAAAACATTCGAAGTATCTGCAAAACTGACAAATAACCACACTGCCTTCACCAGCGTGTTGTTTCTGCACAGTGTATCTCGGCGTTATTGCAGGATGTTGACAAAAATTGACTCTGCTGTCTGTATCATTTAGGAAACTTCACGTTTCATCCGAGCAACTTTTTTCAATTGATACTAGACACAGTTTCGACTCTCACCTTCCAATTGAATGTTCTTTCGTCTAATAACATCTTTCAGCATGAGAACTCTGACTGGCCCTCACCTACGCCGACCCAGTTTGAGCCATAATTGCAACATGTTGGCTGGTAAGTGACAGAAAACCTCATGTTTAGTACTCACATTTGTAAGTCTTGTCCCACCCCAATGAACGTAGGAACCCAACATGCCATGCAATTTCAGAAATGATTTCCTGGCAATAACAACATGAAAATCACATGTTTTCTTTTTTTCCAGTAAATTAGCTTACACTTTAAGAACCGATTGAATGATTAAGGAGTCAATAACGTCACTTGATCGTATGACTGCGTCCAGAAAAATATATCCAATCGATTTATTTGATTTGTTAACCTGTCTCCTCTCCTTAATTTCATCATTGTCCCTACGAACAGTTACATGGCCATTCGTCTCATTTGATCAATAGAAAATATTGTATTTGTAGTAAATCGTTCAATAAAGAGGCAACAGGCAGACAATATATTCATGCACGACATCTCCATTAAAAGCTAATATAATATATTTACTATTCAAGCACAACACATGAATGAGATGTTTGATGATAGTGTTTGAGAAGCTTGGAACAAAAAATAAAAGAAATAATGAATAAAGCTGTTGAGATCTATATGTCTTGAGAAATAACCCAATCGATATATTATCTCTGAGTATTAACACACAAGACTGCACTGAATCGAATAAAACTTGATTGTGAGTATTGGACCTTCATGTTTTGGTATTGAAAAGAAAGGCAATGAATAGTCCTCTCACATGGATGAATGGTTGGGATTTTTCTGATAGGTTTTCCACAACAGTAATACCTTCCCCCTCTGAGTAACGGAGCTTTGGGGCGGAGTTGTCGTGCCCGCAGCTGACATCATCCTTTAAACAAAAGTTGTGTGTCCTATGGCAGCACTTGGCAGTCACAGTGCCACAACGACGGTTTCTCCCGTCTGACATGTCTGAATACCCGTTACACAGCCCCTTATCTTTTTTTTAGATACGCATGAAATACAACAGACTTCCAGAACGTTTATATATATATAAATTGTGTCATCAACAGACAGATTTTTCGTTGAATTACAACTCTTCAATATGGCTATACACAATCCATTATCCGATCCAGGACCACGAGACAGGATTGAAATTTTCGCTTCAGCCCTGGAGGCCGGTATCCTACTGCTAGGCTACGGAACTGGACGGTCAGTAAGGCTGAAAGTGATATATTTATCTACCTTAAATTCCCCATCCACCAGAGCCCTCTATTTATATGGAAAAACATTGCATAATGCTTACAATGAACGAGTTACCTCACTTAAAGTGTGCTCAACCTTAAATAGAGGATATATATATATATATATATATATATATATATATATATATATATATATATATATATATATATATATATTAAGCTGGTCAAATGCTCCAGCAACGATGTTAGAGATTTGCTATCTTGGTTAAAGAATGTCATCAAGAGTTGACCAGAAATTGAACTATAAATGTTGTAGTTACCATCGAGATCCTCTCTCAAATAAGAAAGCATCAGCCTTTTTTGTTTGAGATAATTAGCCGTGAACGGATCTCAATGAGACGTTAAGGTAACCACAAAGGAAAACAGTCGACAGGCCAGTCGGCGCCGCCCGATCAACACCTCCCCTTCCTTCATCTTTAACCCCCCTCTCTCTAAAACCAATCTTTTCTCCTTCCTCTCCTTTTCTTTCTCCTCTGTTGAGCGTATATTTAGACACTGGGCACCAGTAACTTAATTAATGAATACAAACAGACAGTGTACAAGACGTAATGCCTAATTAATTTGGCCTTGCAAATTCCAAGTATTATTTTTTAGATATCTTTAGAAACTAATCGTAAAAAGTAGTATAATAAAAAAGAAACAAATTGATAATTATCGATACACATTATTCTATTCAACCTCTGATCTAATAATGCTTATTGTATTAGAATGCGAATTACTCAAACCGTTGTTGTCAATATACGCTCACATAGTCACTCACACGTTCACGTTATATATACAGGGGCATGCAAGAAGTAAATGGACACCCTCAGTGTTGTGCCGAGAACAAAAGTCGTTCAAAAGCTCCAAAAGTGGTAGAACAAATTCTAATCAGTTCTCGAACAATAGAAACTTATCTCCATCAAATTGCTTATTATTGACTAAAAACTAGGAGAAAACACTAATGTCTAGAATCAGAGGGAAATCGAGATGACTGATAAGCCCTTTTTCTGGCACAGTCTAATGTTTTCTCCCAAATCAAGATTTGATCAATTTTTAGATATTGCATCGCGCGATTTCCGTGGCCATGTCAGTTTCCTGACTTAGATCTCATCAAATACGCGTTAGTAATAATAGATAAGAACTTGTATAGTGAGTAAAAAAATCGAGGAATACGTTCCAATTAGCTGATTCCCTTACGCCAAGCATGGTATGAAATACTTCAATAGCTTTAGATTATAATTTTTATGACTGTGCTATTATACCACAAATAGTTATTTTGTATAGAGTATATGCTGTATTGTATATGTTTGGTTTTTGAGATTACATGACGTTCATGTTTTTGAAACAAAGAGATTACTTTTGTAGGTTACCCCAAAGACGTATTTAACGATTTGGGATTAATATGTATGACAATATGACTCATTGTTTGTGTCTCTTCTATTGAATGTTCACTCAAATGAATATCAAATCTGTTGTGTCGGTTTTGATGTCGGACTACATGAAAATCGACCTATGATATGATATTTGAGAAAAAACTAATTAATCAAAAATGTTCTTTCAGTTGACTGACAAAATACTTCAAGATAACAAATCTTATAGTTTACTAAAAAAAAAGAAAAAAAAGGCGTGAAAAGAATTTCTGAAAAACTGGTGAACTGTTAACCATGATTAAAAGAAATGTGAAGCTACACTTCAAATATTTCAAATGTCTCCCTGTCCATTTCGTATCTAAACGGGGGTTCAATTTGTTTTTCTTATAGATAGTATTAGAAACATGGAACACATATCAATGAAAAACAATGAAGAAAATTAAAAAGGAAAATATAATTTGTTCTCCCGATTATTCGAAAATCAACAAGCAACAAATATATTTTGAAAATATTGATATCTTTTGCAATGCTTTACTGGGAACTCGCCAGTTTTCCATTGATGTAAAATCGGCACTGAAATACAGCAATTCCTGTGAAAATATTGGATAGTAATTAACTATAAATAAAATATCTTTACACGGAATATTATATTAACAGTTTATTTGATGAACATTACAACCAACAAGTGTGAAGACGGTGTTGTGCTGACTTATCATGGCCGGGTGTTATTGCACCTGAATATTGAATTAAAAATTGCAGAAGTGTAAATGAGATGAGCACTAATTCATAATAAAATGTGGGAATAGTCAAGAACTTTGATAAGCTTATATATAAATATATGTATGTAGGTGAGAGGCTGATAGAATGGGGAAGATACACATTGAACAAACTAAAAATTAAAAAAATATACGAAAGGCAGATCTATAATTGACTGATTATGACAGCAAGGAGTATAGGCGTCTGCTGTCACTTTTTAGGGGTGGATGATGAAAGGATATATTTTTACTGAGGTGCAAAGGGTATACCTCTAAGGGTTGGAAGTGAAATGAAATATTTTTAGAGGTGCAAAAGGGTACATGTGGAATTTATCCTGTCAACAGGGAATTATAAAAACCATATTTTTATTTACGTACATTAAGTTTGTGTTACATAAAACAATTGTACAGCAGTATCATCCTTTATTGACTTTAAGGTTTCGTCTCTCAAATTTCCTCATCCTAGTTAAGGAGGCTCAATCAAAAAGTGGGGGATGTCATGTTGCATGCAGTCACTTTTAAAACTTGAAAAAAAAGGAAGACTGCTAAATATGTTATTTCTCGAGCATTATTTTGGGCAAAGATTACTAAAAAGATCAGAATCATCAAAATAAACATGTGTTAATGCCATCAGACGTAAACTAAGGGAACAATTTAGCATAAACTTGCATTCGAAATTAAATTACCCACTAAAAACCTATTTAGGGGAGAATTTGTCTTTTTCAAAAAACATTTTACTTTGACATAAATATGAGTAAATGATTGATATTTTAGTCCTTTAAAATCTACGCAATGAGTTTGAAAACTAAAGAAACCTATGTTATGAGTTTTTGTGTCAGCATTGGCTGACTGTTTCTAATAAAGGCTGATTGTTGTTTAAAATCTAGGCATTCTGTCTGGTATTGGTTGGAATCGACTAATGTCACAAACAATCGTTTTCTTTTTGGATAAAGTTCAGAATGGTATCAGTTGAAAGGTTGGCCATCTCTCAGATCAGAGATGCAATGGGCTTAATCTTGTCACGGTCTTGGATAGCGAAAGAGATGTTACTTTGTTGCACCGTGACAAATCCCGGTTCTTTGAGACAAACTTTGTTATTTGTTTGACAGGAGAACACAAGAGAATTGACCATTATATGTCATGAGGTTTTAGATGCAAGAAATGGACGTTTGTAGAAACGAAGATGCATTGCCAGCGACATTTTACCAGCATTGAGACGTAATAATAAATTCTATATGATAATAGCAAACATCTGGAAACTCACACATGTGCACGCACATACACACACACAAATATAGACATAAATATATTTTTCATGCATATATATATATATATATATATATATATATATATATATATATATATATATAGTGGATATATTCGTTAATCTACTAATATATATATAGAGAGAGAGATAGACACACAGACAGACACACAGACAGACAGAAAGAGAGAGACAGAGACAGAGAGAAAAGTTGTCTATGATATGATTATGTTTTAATGTTTTAGATTATATACATCTAAACAATGATATATATAATTCTTTCTCTCTGTCTCTCTCTCGGTCTCTGTCTGTCTGTCTCTCTCTCTCTGTCTCTCTCTACCCCTCTCTCTCTCTCTCTCTCTCTCTCTCTCTCTCTATATATATATATATATATATATATATATATATATATATATATATATATATATATACAAATCATTACATTGGAGGGTTTATATTTGACGGAATATGATATTTGTATAGACATTATATCAGGAAACATATCTCATCCGTACATATTATATATCAGATTGAAATATCAACCTTAGAGAAACCCTTAAAACGAAATATCATAAAAAAATACCAAAAATGCCCCTGAAATTAAGATTACCAACCATACGTCGTACTTTTCCAACAAAAAATATAAAAATACAGTAAAATGGAAAATATCAAAACAAACACGCACATAACCGAACATTGGAACATCACACTACCTATTCCTCAATGAAAAAAAAGAGATTCTCATCTTCACTACAAAAGATAAACTCCTTTAAATGGGGGAAAAATAATTGTAAAGTGTCGGCACTGCTCAAAATGTCTACAAAAAATAATGTAATACCCCACATACACGTATACAAAAAATCAACTACCTCAGCAATCTTGTTATTTGTCTTGTGATCATTATTATCAGTAGTAGCAGTATTACTAGTATTGTTAATATTATTATTATTATTAGTAGTAGTAGTAGTTGTAGTAGTAGTATACGCTCATTCTCCATAACCACAACCTAATCACATTCTTTTGTCTTAAATATATAGATGATAATCCACCAATAATCTCGAGATAATTCAACATAATCAACTAAGGTCATGTGTAAGTGATCCCTGACGCGGAGAAGCAGATAAAAGTTGGAGCCTCCGTTGTATAACTATTCGGGTGCGTCAGACCTTGCTCATTCCATCGGTTACAAGATTACCACTTATATCCATGGAACTTGCAACCTAAAAGACAAAAAGTAAATGAATAATGCTCACCTTCCGCACAGAAAAAGCCACGACAATCTGACAGCATAATTATGTACAAAAAAAATTGTGATACTATCGACGTATTTATTGCAAGAATCCAATTTTTCACAGGTGGTGTTTAACTATATCTATCTATCTATCTATCTATCTATCTATCTATCTATCTATCTATCTATCTCTCTCTCTCTCTCTCTCTCTCTCTCTATATATATATATATATATATATATATATATATATATATATATATATACGTAATATTACCAACTGAATTATTATAACTCCACGTGGCAACAAATGAATAATTTTTTCAAGAATACGTTATGGTCTCTACGTACTGGATGGTATAATGCAATATGTTTATCCATACACTCTTATCTATTCTGATACAAAACATAATAATTCACTACTTCGAATCTTTTACTGACATCTATAAATCTTTACATCGTATTGGTTTGAAAAAATTTTATGGGAAAGTAACAGAACTCGTTTAAGTGGAGGAGTCCCATGCTTTAAATCGTGGATAGGGAATGCATCCATCTATTTCATGGTGAACAGTCCATTGTTAGAGGGGACAAACAGTATAATCATAATGCATTTTGTACAAACACGCACAAATTCATATATATATATATATATATATATATATATATATATATATATATAGTGTGTGTGTGTGTGTGCATGATATATTTCCAACACACTCTTTTGCAAAGTTTACGCTTTTGTTAATATTGTAAATCTGACGAATATATTACTTAAATAAATAACGCATTTGAGCGAATCATGTGGGGGCCACACACACACACACACACACACACACACACACACATATATATATATATATATGTGTGTGTGTGTGTGTGTGTGCATATGTATTGTTGCTTTCTTTCTCTCTCTCTCTCTCTCTCTCTCTCTCTCTCTCTCTCTCTCTCTCTCTCTCTCCCTCTCTCCCTGGATAATGTTGAAGTATGTTTCAAGGATTGGTCTATGATTAAAATGCAATGACTCCTGCATTTGTGCAACCTGATTCCCGAGCAACAAAGTCTGTTGCGGCTTTCGCAAGTATAGTCTTCTTGTTTTTCTTATTTGGTTGCCTTGCAATCTGGTATTAAATTGTGTTGGATATGTACAATTCGATTCACGAAACATCTGTATATATATATGTGTGTATGAGTGTGTGACTGTGTGTTTGTGTGTGTGTGTGTGTGTGTGTGTGTGTGATATAATGAAATAAACAAGATATTTGGTTGAATAAAACAAATTCAGACTGCATAACTATCGACACCATCCCCACAAAAACCGATACTTTGCAGAGCAACCTTTTATGATAATCACAGCTATAGATGCCCTTGAGTTCGTCTTTATAAGCTTGCATAAACTAGTCATTTGAATCTTTACTAAATCAGCGTGGCTAAACTGTTCTAGCTCTTTCAATCTGGATGGGTTTCACAGGTGTATAGCAACGTTTGGGCAATACCACAACGTTTCAAGTGGATTGAGGACTGGGATTTGACCTGCCATTCCGAGACATTTAATTGCTTTCCCTTAAACCAAGTATGTTGCAGTAGCAGTATCCTCAACATCAATGTCATGCTGGAAGAGTGAAGTAGGTTTTCTTCAATAATTCCCTTGTATTTAGCAGCATCTTACCTTCGATTTTAAAGAGTTTCCCAGTCTTTGTCGAAAAGAAGCATTCATACAGCATGTTGCTGCATTACTGTACATGATGGTATCCTTGAGGGCCCTAAAGATCAATTTTGATCTCATTTGACCAGGGTATTCCCTTCAAAATGCCCTTTGGCAAACACATTGAATTGGGTATTTGTCAGACCTGGGAACAGCTGACATGACCGAGCAATCTGCGGAGCCTTTGGCCGAGTTTGGCATATAAGCATGGTAATCCTGCCATAATGTTCTTGGTTTTTCCAGGTGGTGTCCAGAATCATTTTAAGACAACGTTTTAAATATTCTTGGTTAGAATACATAACCCTATTTCTGCTGTAAAGAGATATGCCAAGAACACAGATCTGGTACACCTTCATCTTGGAGTTGTTGGTCAGCCTTTGATTGCCTTACACTGAGAGGTTGCAATAAATGATTGAACAAAAAAAGATACAGTCTTCTAAAACCTACAGTGGACAGTCACCGATCAAAGTACTAAGGATGTTTCTCCATGATGGTATTCTTCTTCAGACTGATACTGAAACTCTTACGTGCAAATTAACAGCCGGAGTTACATTGTCATTGAATAGCATTTCCATTGTAAATATATTCTATCCTCTAGTTCTTTGCTCGGGATTGTGCTAAGATAAAGAATTGAACAGGTAAACGTCATCTTCAAACTGATTGAAAGGTTGAGGCAGAAGTGGGGAGAAAAAAGAAATACATCGGGGCGAGAGCCACTCCATTTCCATCCGTTTAACTACCCCATCCTGATCGGCAATGGGTCCCAGGAATAGCGAACATGCTTGACGACACCCCTATATCTTCAAGAGATGTTGATCATTCTCTGGAGTTTTGGGAACCTGATCTTCTGGAGCAAAGTCATGAAATCTGCCCTGCGTATCAAGCAGAAATCAGGATAATGAAGGAGATGTAGTGCTCACCTTTGTTGGTGTCACTTCTCTTGTAGCTACTTTAGTGAGAAAAACACGTTGATGGTAAGACTAACAGCTCTGGATACACACTTTGCTTCAAAGTAGATTAGTTCTGGGAGCAATACCAGCCTGTTTGATACTACATGAACAAATGCCTCCCCAACAATACAGCTTCTCCATCAGAAGTACTGCACAAAGTTCTCATAGATGAGACTGAGGAAAACACTCCTCAGCTTTGATGACATCTCGGGAAATGTTATTGTTTCCTGTAGCCTATAAATGAGCATAACGACTCGTTTGGCAGCTATTGCCGATTCATGTCTCTCGGTTTGGGCAATGTATCTTCTACTCGTCAAAGGTCTCTTTGACATTGCTTGTCTCAAAAAACCTAGGGCTTTCAATGATTGCATCGGCAAACTGCATGCGCAAGTCAGGAATTGAAGTCTTTGCAAAATAGATGCATAGGAGCCTCTTTTTGGGTTTGTTTGTTTTTGTTTTTCGAACAGTGGATCTATATTGGCTGAAATAGCTTTTTGCTAACCAGAGACAGTTTTGTGTGTATTTTTTTGTATGCATCAGTAACTGCAAGTGATGATGATTCATATCAATGAGGACTCATGGATGAGGTAGAGATCCAGTGGTGTCAATGACAGGACCTGGGGTGCTGCCAGGATCCAATGTGGTTTAGATCGGTTGATAAGAACGTGTTAGTTATAGAGTAGTAATGATTAGAACATCAATCTAGCAGTCCTCATTGTCATTCGGCTTACCGACGCTAAAGTGGTCGATGTTGTTGGGTCATGATTCATAATAGGATCCCAGTCGGGCATTGACGTCTCTAAGCATATAAAGTTATCCCTAGTAAGGGATCTCTCTCTCTCTCTCTCTCTCTCTCTCTCTCTCTCTCTCTCTCTCTCTCTCTCTAATATTTCTTGAAACGCACCTTTGGCTGGATACACACATAACCACTTTGCAGAATAACCTAATCAACATAATTATCTTACACATGTAGAAATAGACTTAACCTAGAATAATCAAATTAACAACTAGGGTCATAAAATAAAGGAACCTTAATAGCGGGGAAAAGATTTAATGTATAATAAAACACTCTCACGGAGGAAACATACCACAAGGGAGCTGATAGATAAACTAGATATTGATAACAAAAATCTCATACCATAACCCCTTAATTCATAATTTATAACTACCAACAAGCATAGCAACTCCATTTAACATAGCAAAAATGCATAACAAACAATGACAAACCACAAAACAAAAGAATATACATAAATGAAATAGAACGGAGATCCTAATCATTAGGAAAATAGGTACCGTACAAAAAATGTCGTGAAAAGGAATCTCAAATAAACCAAATCATTTGCCTGAAGAAGTCCAAATAGGGTACACACATAAGTGTTTTCGAGTCGTTGCTTTTTCCTCCATTATATATATATATATATATATATATATATATATATATATATATAGAGAGAGAGAGAGAGAGAGAGAGGGAGAGAGGGAGAGAGAGAGAGAGATGGATGTGGTCAAGTTATACCGCTTTGTAAGCCACAATATACCATGCAGGAACCTGAAATTTTGCATAGCATTACATAGTTTCACGACGGAGAACATTTAGAATTTTAAAAATGTTTTTTAAAGATAATTCAATTTTCAACGAAACTATGATCTTAAACTGGACTGCGACTTTCCATTCCGAAAGACTAGACTGTAAGGGCTTCTTTTGATTCGGATAAAATTGAAGTAGATCCAGCTTTACACCCCAAGGAGTCTGCATAAGCAAGTAGGCACACCCAAAATTTCTATCTACGTGTAAGTGAATAATACTTTTCATCATGTTGTCTTTAAGATAAAAATAATGATTATTTTTAAAGTGTTTTTTGTCATAGGAGCAGAGGGTGTTTTTTTTTATTATTTTTTTTTTCAAATTACGCGTGGATGTTGAATTTATTTAGAGAAAAGATGCACACGCAGATGCACCTCTTAATGCAAGCTACAATCATATCATGAAATCTATACAATGCTTTTCTCAAAAAATAGATTATTTGTTATTTGAATCACTGTATTTGATGAATTTTTCTATCCACATTGATATCCAAATCCATCTTTAACGTATATACAAATTTTGTTTACTGTTTTACTACTTTTCTTATGACCTAAGATGCAGTGGTTTACAATGACATGCCTTGCTTATATGTAAACGTACGTAATACTGCTATTAATACAGTATATGGCTCATTGGATGGGGAGGGCCATAGTATTCCTACATCATTTTTTTTCAAATCATAAATTATAATTAGTTAAAAATAAATGAGAACGAATAGATATTGTTATAATTTAATCATATTTCTTAATGTTTTCACTAATATTTTTACAAAATTTTACGTAAAAGAATGGCCTTGTTTTAATGATTTTTTTTTTCTTTTTCAACTCGGGTTTATCGTAGTTAAATAAAAAGCCACGTGCAAAAAAAGAATAAAGTCAAAAACAGTCCTTCAGAACTACTAACACTGATATGGTACATAGCTTAACTGATGAATATGGGTAGTATTTGTACATTGTTCCACTTCAAATCATAATTAAACAGTCAGCTAAATTTAAATATAAACGGGTAGATTAAATTAGAAGGTAATATCTTGAGTCTGATAAATATTGTACCTAATTACTTTAATCCCAATCTGTTTATAACATCAGATATTGCAATTAGATTTTAATTTTCAATCATATTTGTTCTGTTTTTAGTCATTTTGAATATTAACTGATCATGTTTTAATCACGTTTTTTCTCTTAAAGGGAATTTTCCCCAAGTTTTTTAATTAATTCTGCATCTGAAAGGCAGTATGCGTGCAATGATTAAATTGGGAAACCAAAGGCAGTCCATCAAAACTTGCTGTTTGTTGGTAACTACTTGAAAATAATCTTAAAAGGGTTTTGATGTACTGCATAGTAATCTGAAAAAAAAATCAAGTTTGTCGATGTAAGTGCATTCAAAGGAAATATATTTGCACATAATTTATTCACAAAAATATACATTGAAAAATTGCTATGTATCAAGTCATTTTGTTTTAACATTGACAAATGCTCCTGTATAGTTGAATCTGCTAGTATATATATATGTATATATATATATATATATATATATATATATATATATATATATATATATATATATATGTGTGTGTGTGTGTGTGTGTGTGTGTGTCAAAAACCTTAACAGTTTCATACATAAAACATTGAAAAAATCTTTCAAAGATTTTGTTGTGTCATTTCAGTCACTGATTTCCCAATATCTTATAATGTAATTCATGTGATTTCCTTGAGTGTTTTTGTCTTTTACATTTTTGTCATTCAACCAACCATTTTTTCTTGTTAAATCCAGGAGTTATTTTTCCTACTGCATATACATACGTACATTTTTTTTTCTTCCTGATTTTCCCTCTGCCTGTATAAGACTTCTGAGGAAGGATTCACCGGAAATGTGAACCCTCTTTCGTCGCTGCTGTCAGTGTGAAAAGTTATCTCATACATAATTAACCAAAAGAGTTGGAAACAATTTTATGACATTCCTGTTCTATATAATTATAGCAACAGAATATTGGAAGCCGGAAACAGCACCCGTCATACTTGGGAGCAAGACATGCAAAACATCTGTGTCTAAGACCCTGCAGGAACGTGAATAATGCAGGAGTATTAACTTGGGTACTCACCGTTGCCCTAGAAAGAATACTTTAAGTATAACACATGAAACCAAATGGAATGCTTTAGATATTCCATTTAATTCAACTGGGATTCCTTGATTGTGGAATCTTTTTAAAAATCAATGAAACCAAATACAAAATTATTTAGGAAAGATATTGTTTGCGCTTTTAAATTAATAAGACCTTTACATCCTATGTGAAAGAGTCATTTTGGGGGAAAATATAAGTTCTTTTTACGATGTAACAAAAATACCGAGCCCTGCATTCCTTCCGTCCTGCAAAAGTACGGATTCGAAGTACTTTACTCATTTCCATTGCGAGCCTTCTATTTTTTCTGTTGTAGGGAATTCATCATCCGTTATTATGCTGAGATGCAGTTTAGCGTTTCTGGAAAATTATTGTGAATCCTCGTACTACGAATGGAAAATAATGGTTCAGTCCAGCATTATGGTTACATCGTTAACAGCCCAAGCCAAATTTATTTTTCAAAATTGTCACTTTGTCGGAGGTAACAAGGTCTGATTGAAAGAAGGAAAAAATTATTTTGGAAAAAATCATACACACGTTATTCTGCTTTCCCTGGGGAAACAAATTTCAACCAAAGATATCAACTCAATAAAATACGCTGTGGGTAAATAGTAGTCAGATATGGTTAATAATGATTGATACCATTTGAATTAAAGCGAAAAATTGTGAAAAATGGAACAATTGGTCCTCCACTTTTATGGGTGTTCAGGAGGCAAACTTTTTGCGAAGTTTCAGTATAGCAAAAAAACTCCTTGTACTCTAATAGTACATTGTTGAATGTAATAAGCACATTACTTTACAGTAATATCCCTGAAATACCTAAACAGTAACAGTAATTTATGCTGCAAATAAAGGCTTAGAGAGAGAGAGAGAGAGAGAGAGAGAGAGAGAGAGAGAGAGGGGTAAGAGAAACCGGTACTCGAACTGTTAAAAAAGGTTCTTATTCATTTTTTTCGAGTATAATTTAAAAGTATTGTAACTTAGTGAAGCACTGCATACCTAATGCCATAAGCCTTTATGAATTACAAAATAGTTAAAGATTCTTATTTGCCGGTATTTTTTTTACAGCAAATTACAAAATTTGAAATAAAACTTTTAGCTCTTGATGACGAAATTGCGAGTAACCAAATTCAATGGATAGAAATTAGCAGAATAGGAGGGCCGATTGTAAATAATTTCCAATTTGAATTTTTTTTTTTTTCTTAAATGACTGGGATGATTTGACTGTTAACATTTTGGAGAAAGAGATTATAAACAGTCTTGGTTTTTACGTGTGCAAAGAGCAAGGAAGGGCTCATAGAATTTGAGATCAGCTGTCTCACAACTTTTCACTTTTTAAAGGGTTTTCCATAGATGTGGGGTAAAAATACCGACAACGTGTTGAGATTGAATTCATTGTGAGGAATGTTTGTGATATTCATGAGAAAAATGATTGACAAATATCCTGGTATGAAATTTTTCCCTATGTTTAGAACTGGAAATTTGTCACATTTTGATCTATGGTGACGTTGACTGACCTCCAACGTTAGCCGATGTGAGAATTATATTTTTTGTTGATTCTTCGTGACAAGCGGTCGGCCAATTGGTTTCATATTCTTAGTGTGAAAGAGGTAGATAAAAAACAAAGAAAATGTTAAAATACTTATGTGTATATATATATATATATATATATATATATATATATATATATATATATATATATTTATATATATTTATATATTCCAAATAATGTGGTATTACATAGATAATCATCACTGAGGGTATAAATGATTACTGATCGAATAATTGCACCGGTTATTATGAGTCAATTGCTAATTGCATATTCAGGAAGTGAATGTAGATTACTGACTGATTATTTGTCCATGTTTTGTCCTACCATCTGCCCCTGTAACTAAATAAAAATAAAGAAAAAGAAAGATCATTTCGTGCTTCAGAATTATGAGCGGATATTAAAGCTCTTTGTGATAATTATTCTACTATTATTTTATCTAAAACAGTAAAATGAATAAAAATATCTACAATAATTATTACCATTCTCATCATTAGGAAAAATGTCCTCAAAAGTTGCAGAATTTGCTACCGTATTGGTGACGTTTATATGCGTGATTGAAGTCTTTTACGACGATTTTAATTGATGATCTCTGCTCAAACAATTAGGTTCACAGTGTAGCATAATACAATAGAATATAAAATAAAACATCGTCTGATATGTGATGGATTTATTTTGCAGAGTGCTCCATACATCCAACTTTAAATTCCAAGAGTTAAGTTGGTTTAAAGTAGAACTGGAAAGATGGTAAAAAAGTAGATTTGTTGCACAAACACGTTTATGTTTCAGCCCTCTTTTGGCCTTTTGTCCTGCAAATTTTTTTTTACAATATACATCTGTGTGTGTGAGTGTGTGTGTGTGTGAAGCAAATTTATTTTCTAACTAAAACACACACACACACACACATATATATATATATGTATATATATGCAAAATAAATTTGCTACACAATGAATATATATATACATGTGTGTGGGGGTGCATGCGATAGTGTGTCCATGTGTGTAAGTGTGAGTGTGGAGTGTGTGTGCTATTCATATATGTACAATGATATACACATGAATATATCCTTATATACATAATTTTGATTGAGTGGAATCATATATATGTCTGATTTTTTGATAAATATTGAGATTGATCATGTAAGTAGAGTTTTTTTCTATCTAAATATCTATTGAGATATCTATTCATTGTGAAATGATTCAATATTATACCATAATTTTGTGAACACGAATTTTGTGGCTGTTATATTTTGGTATTTTTTACCTTAATAGATATTTAAAATCATAGTTAATATTTTGCTTTTTTGTTGGGGTTGAATGCGATGATTTTTTTTATATGTTGAGTTACAGTAAGGTTTCGTCAAGAGACTAATTGTATCATGACTATTGCTTTTATAACAGTGAATGAGAGGTTGCTAAAACATTTATCTTATCAGTTACGTTAAAAAGAAACCCTGCAGTAAAAAATTATCTTTGACTATTATTCAACGTCATCTTAATTTTTTTGTTGATTTTCGGTTATAAAAAACGTATTAACATTTTATTTCCTGAAAATTTGACTGTGCTTTCAATCAGTAACACCTCTGTTATTGTTATTTTTGGGTAGTGTCATTTATTAAGAAAAACAATTTTGGTTTTTGGGAATACTCATGATGTAATTATAATGCTGAATTTGATACTGTCAAATTGTGCAATCACCGAAAAAATATTTTTTTCAAAAACACAGAAAATGCATCCGAACATTATAAAAGAATCCCAAAAATATTCGATTTCACATCGATTGTTACATAAATGCTTCAAAGCCGTACTTTCGAACAAGTGACAAAAATTGTAGATCTTGGTCACTATTATGAATAGAATGTGTATAGAATCCACTCATCCCCTGCAAAAAAAATAAACCTATAATTTTGCGTCCTTCAAAAGTTGAAACTTTACAAGACGTAGTAAAGGTCTCATTGATTGATATCTCCAAAAGTTTCGTCTGAAAAAAAAATTCAACAGCGAAATAAATAAACTCCGGGCGTAAATAATCTTTTTTTACTCCCAATCTATTATGTTCTGTACGAAGTAACATGTTAACATACTTCCAACTGTACTATTAATATATATACATATATATATACATATATATATATATGTGTGTGTGTGTGTGTGTGTGTGTGTGTGTTTGTGTGGATATATATATATATATATATATATATATATATATATATATATATACATATATATATATACATATATATATATACATATATATATATATATATATATATATATATATATATATAAATGTGTGTGTGTGTATGTATGTATTTATCAATTAATATATACAGACATCTTGTTGAGAGTGATCAATTTGTCCTATGAGATTGGAATATGTAACACTGAACCTGTCTCTGAATTCAAAGCACTTAGTGCACAGATTTTAGGGTGGTTTTTTAAGGCGGACGAACAAATAAAGATGTTTCATAAATTATCAAGTTAAATCACTTTCTTAGTAGTCTCATGTATCTCTATAATAATTTTCTTCTGAATCTTTGAGATAAGGCATGTCCTCATCTTGAATATTTCGGCTCCTGTACATACAGGCCTTTTTTCAGGTGTTCGTTGTACCTAGTAATCTCCCGAGGATTTCGAACTGAACTCTCAATTCAATTCACAGGTGTATATTATTTTCATTCCGTTGTTCACGCGAAGAAGATTGGATGTGTAAATATTCAAATGTTAACCTAATGATTCTCAAACCACTAACTATATCGTATGCAACCAAATACATTTCTAAATGAAACAATTAATAATCTACTGATATTTTGAGTTTCCTCATCACTTTTAATCTCTAATAAATGACAGATTTTGAAAAAAGATGCGTGTCTTGAATGAAGCTTAAACTTTGCTTGAAATTTAAGAAACATCACCATTTTTACAAAGGTGAGATCAAACGTAAACATTTTGTTCCGTGGTTAACATCGGATATTTTGCCCGTCACAGACGAGTGATTTTTTATGCAGAAATGGGATTTACTTGTACAGACACTTAATCTATTTTCTAAGAGGATAAGTTGAATGAAGCGTTGCCCACCAAGAACACTGGAATAGGATGATCAAAGAGAACCATATTTTGAACAGACCGAATTCATATGCATGACAGCATGTATTATAATATTCTATTTGAAAGTTCTCTGGAAAGAAAATAGATAAAAAGAATGCAATATCAAGCAATCATCTTCATGAAGGTTACATTTTAGTGAATTAATGTCATGCAACTGGTTCTGCGTTGTGACTAAGATATTCATGTATTTCCAGTCGGCACTTTTGGTCCAGTCAGTATAAAAAAAAACAAAAAGAAGAAAACAAAACTGATTTTTAATGCAGGTAAGTGCGCTTAATCAGGATGATAGGCGCTAAACAATTGTCCAACCGTCCATTTTCTTTGACGTTTAGCACAGGTTTTCTCCATAAAGTTCATTTTTTTAAAACTTTTCGCTTTTACCTAAGAAAAAATCAGGAAAAAGCGTTTAGCATTTATTTTACAGTAGTCATTCTCGAAGGAATTCCCTTTTTCTCCCTCTTTCATCTTAATACTCTTAACATGTAACCACTCTAATTCCTGACATGTTGATCTAACAGAGAGTCATCATCATATCAGGACTCTGGGAACGCTCAATATCCCTTATATGAAATAATGGTAAATACTCCCTTGCTTACGAGTTTTGGCTTACAGGTGGTTACTATGTAAATAGTTTACTTCTGAATAGCGAGAGAAACCATAATATAGTTACATGTACATTTGCTTATTATGATTAGACTTTTGATGGAATATAATTCATTTTTGCATGCAATCTTTTATACGTGTGTAACTGTGAATCTGGTTTCATTATTTTCTAGTATTTTTCTCGCAAAGATTGATATGTATATTTATTTAATCACAAATCTGCAACGAATGGGTTCTATTTTGTTTTTTTTTAAAAGAGAAGTTTTTAAAAGAAAGCTTTTGATTTATGATATATCTCTCTATTAGATTTTTCTTAAGTATTCACGTAGATATTTCAATAAATAAGATGTCACTCTGAAGTTTTGAGAGCTTGAGGCACGAAATGGTTATCTCAAAAAATAAAAACGTTGATATACGATGAAATAATCTGAATCCATTGTGAAGTGATTGCAATACATGAGCTAAATGTACGACGAGACATAGAAAATCTGGCTAAAATGACATGAAAAAGTTGTTTTATCTGTCTAACTCCCTCCAGTTTTCTTGGTAGCGTCTCCGATTTATTTGCATCTGATATTATTCAAACGATATCGTAGGAGCTCAACTCTTGATAATACTACAAGTGCTGACGGTATGATTATCTCATAGCACTGTGATTCTCTCACTGTCCTTTGACAGGATTCTTGCATTTTCCCCTATCTCTCCATTCTTCACCGCCCTTTAACTTAATCTAAATGCTAAACGAACATTGATTAGTTTCATATGCCAAACATCTTCCAACTCTCTCAGTAAAACATTCAACTTCTATTCTACATGTTCCTTACCTTGTATTAAACTACCTGACTTCCTTCTTTTCCCCGTACATTCGTTTGCAAATGCAACCGTTTTAGAACCTCAGTAGAATACTCAAAAGAAGTCATGCAAGGAAGAACATTATTAAAAGAAATTGTTTCGGTGCCTTAGGGCAGCACCTCGAAGATTAGTGAAACAATTTGGTACTTCCCGAGAAGCAGACACATCTTAGCGATTGGAAGATAGATGTGGATCAAATACATCATTATGATGGCTTCATCTTTGTCATCCATTGTTGACGTGTTTGTGAGTAATTCAAAGTATATATGTGAGCAAATTTTCTTCTTCAATTCAAATACATGAAGATATCTTTTATGGTGTAAGATAAGGAAAAAAATGATTTTGTCGCTGGCACAGTATATTTCCTCTACTATTGAATGGGGCAGTTTTAATTTTGCAAATTAATGATATTGATGATTTATAAACAATAATACTAAACCCACTGTTAAATTACAATATATATATATATATATATATATATATATATATATATATATATATATTGCCTATGTGGGTTCAATCTTTATTTGATATTGTCAAACGAATGATAACCCCACCAAAAAAAAGTCGTCTGCCATCCTCTCTCTCTCGCTATTTATGTGTGTGTGTGTGTGTGTGTGTGTGTGTGTGTGTGAGTAGGGGAAATATATACCACATCGCATATATTAATCCGAAAAATCTGTAATCTAACAGGACCCAATACTTATAGTAGAGATGATATATCGACTGAATACAGAAAATAACAATGATATACCTTCTTTTTGTGATATTGAGCTAGATATAGACGATTTGCCTGGGCCTTAAAATTGTTTAGATTCTTGGAATATGACATACAACAAAGTTTACCGTTTAACCGTTTCGGGGATTTAAAAAACAGTTATATCAAAGCAGTGTAGATCAAATATCAAATATCCTTTTCACATCATATATTTTTTGTCATACATTTAGTTCATCATTTTATAAAAGATTTATCTGTATTGTATACTGTGAATATTATAATACATATATATATATTTTAACAAGTCTACTCACGTAAGGTACTCAAAACACATATTCAATGGGAGAGGATCAGTGAGTACAACAGCACACTCGAGTTGCTGCTCGTGTCACTTCCATTGATTGCTCATCCATGTGAATATTAAAATTCATTGTGGCAGTTTTAATCTTAGACTGCATAGAAACCAACTTATGATACCATCTTCAGGAATACTAATTACATACAAGAAAAAAATATTCAGGTCAATTCTCTACCAAAACATTCAAACCAAAAATTCGACAATTTATCCATCGACCTTGATGTTATTTTTTCCCTGCTGTTTACCATAAAATGTTTTTTTTAAGGACAATTATTGAATAATTGATCCTTACGTACGTGGTTGAAACAAAACCACTTTTTAGTGCATACTAACTCCTCAATGGACGATTCAATTAATATACTTAGACAATTTTTTTACATGATATTATATCTTGGATATCCCTCTTCACCAAATTACCGAGCAGTCGGCAAAATTGACCGGATGTTTTATTCCTTTCCCAGATTCCAGTCAATACAAGGATCTTCAACACTGACAAAGACTGGATCCATCTCTTTTGGTTACGTCTTTCCTCTAACATTAATGCGAATTGATTTATTTTAATATAGACTATTCATTCGTTCTATTTTCATAATCTTGGTAACACATTCTTTAATATTTCGTAATTGTTTTACTATGGTCAAGCTGATAGGTTTTACAAGGACTAGGATGTCTAATCATGGCTTTATCAATCCGTTTACATGTTCCACCGCCTTAGTTGATCATTCTTACATCTAAAGAAACAATTTTCGGTATAAAATCAATAAAACTTATAGTTACTCCAGCGATTTTCAAATATTTTGACAATACTGTTCCATAAAATGTATAAGCTGGTATATTACTTCACATAAAAAGCATTCTCATTATACGGAACAGGGAAGTATCTCGTTTATCAAACAATTCGTAGATAAACATTCGTTCCTCGATTTTAATATCCAAATCAAGGAACGTATCCAATACATAATTGGTAACTTCTCCATTTTCCATCTATTTCAAGTCCTCGCTTTTCACATGGTTCTATGTTATAAAACATAATACTGCCTGGCTCACAAGTTGATACCCTATGCGTGGGTGATGGAACTTCTATAAAACTTACCTCGGAGGACATCGTTTGAATATATTTTTTTTTTACAAATAAATGCTATGATATTTGCCGCAGAGGCGATCGGGATTATAATGTTTTTTGTTGCAGTTCAAAGAGATCTGCTAATATTTGAGAATTTTTTAACAATAGACTCGTCCTTTGATGAAGTTTGAAGCATTTCACCGGATAGACTTTTTCATTGTCAAATCTTTTCACATGTCGAACGTTGATTCTATTATTCGATATATATTTGACGTTGATAAAATTTTTAAATAAAAATAACTAATGCTTTTTAATCTCATTTAAACCTTTGGTAAAAGTTGAACACTTTGGATTTTCATGATTTAGATCTTTGTGTTGGTTTTTTCTCAGATTTTACAAACTTTAGTTCATCTGTCAACATGTGGCCAAGATCTTTGGCACATAATCGCGAAACCTCACTCCAATATTTTGTTATCTTAATATATATCATCATCATCGTAATTCTTTTAATGTCCATCGTTGGACATGCACTTTTCTATCCGGATTAGCTTGGCCTATCTATCATGGGCGTCAAGGAGCCAAGATTGTCTGAACTTGTCTAGTTCTCTAAATCTTGTTTTCTGCCGTGCTTTGTTACGCATTTGATCTCTGGGGATCCATGTTGTGATATCAATCGGTTGTCTGCCATTCTTGCAAATTGACCAGCAATTGCCATTTGAGTTTTCTAATGAATTCAATGACGTCTGAGAATCCTGTTTTTTTTTTATTCCTCTTGGTGTATTGCGCTACCTTGTAATCTTTCCATGTCAGGTTGAGCATGATCTTCCCATGTGCACGTTACAAGCTTCTCATTCCACAGTTTAGTCTCTTTATTAGCTTCAATGTTTCTGCTTCATTGGTGAATATCTAGGGAATGCATTGATTGTATATCCTTCTTTTCAGGAGAAATGGGGTCTTCTTCCTTTTTTTTTTTTGAAGGTTGGGCTTGCTCTGCCTAAGGTTTGCCTTTCCAGAGTGATGAGTTTAATGGCAATTCTTTGTGGTTGGTAGATGGAGAGGTCTATTTTCTCCAGTTTTGCGTATTTGATTCTGATCTTTGTGTTCTTATCGAATTTCTTGATTCCTTCATTCAGTTCATGTAGTATTTGCTGGAGATCTGCAAGAAAGAAACTGTCGTTTGCAGATCTGAGGTTGCTCAGATATTCACTGTCTATACTGCTTCTCATATTCTACCCAGGTTTTAGAAGTTCATCTCGAGGCAAGCTGTATAGAGTTTGGGTAAGCTGTTATCAACTCGTCATTCCCCTTTTGTAAAGGCTGAAAGGTACAAGGTGAACAATTTGTAGAGTGATAGCCTCAATGTCCATGGAAATTTCCAAAGCCTTTTTGGAGTCGATAAAAATTTGGTGAAAAGTTTTCAGATGTAGTTGAGTTGACATATTGGTCAGTATTTGTTGATGCATTTTTTTTGTTTTTCTTTTAGGTATGAAACTGTTATGTTTCCTGACAGTTTTGGACATAAGCTGAATAAAATGACTAGTTTTTCAGTGATTACCTCAAAGCTTATATATATATATATATATATATATATATATATATATATATATATATATATATATATATATATATATATATATATACGTGGGTATGTCAATAACTCAGTTGCTTAATGATGGAAAAGCCATTTATTTGACACAGGCAGATTCATTTTTCACATAATTTCTTTTTTTGTCAAGGCACGTAATTCAGTGGTGAATGTTAATAGAAAAATTCGATCATTGTACACGGGAAACCTCGTGAAAAAATTTAGCTAATTGCTATTTGCCCTTAACTTATTGATCCATCCATAAGTATGTATGCAAGTGTCTGCGTGTGTGTATGTGCGCATGTGTGCATGCCTTTGAATATGTCCGTGTATCCACATGTGTCTGCCTGAAAAGGAATTGTGTATAGCTTAGTTCATATAATTAGTCAACCCCTTTCGTTAATCAACCAATCCATTTAGATAATGTTATAACAACTAAATGAAGTAGGCAAGAGGGTCAGCCTACACCTGAACTTCTCCAGGACGAACATCATGTGCAACAACCACACCAGAGATGAAAAAAAAAAAGATAAAAATCGAGGAGACAGAATTAGAGAAAGTAGATCACTACATCTACCCAGGATAACGAATCTCCATGAGACCCTCAAAAGGAGAAGAAATCAAGCGAAGTATCACACTAGGATGGCAAGCCTTTGGTGGAGCAAGCTCAACCTTCAAAAATAAGAAGATCCTATCGATACTAAAAAGTAGGGTGTATAACCAATGCATCCCCCAATAGTTACTTATGGAGCTGAAACATGGAACCTAACCAAGAGACAGATCTTGCAAATTGAGAACTATGCAACACGCACCTGAAAGAATTATGCTGAGCCTCACATGAAGAGACCACAGGACAGCACATTACATCCATGAAAAGACGAGAGTCAGGGGCAGCATAGAACCCATCAAAAATCTCAAATGGCAGTTGGCGGGCCATGTTGCAAGAATGGCAGACAACCAATGGGAATTGCGATTAACGACATGGATCCCCTGAGATCACATGCGGAACCAAGGCCAAAAGAATACCAGTTGGAGAGACGAGCTGGAAAAATTCAGAAAGTACTGGCTCTGTGACGCCCATGAGAGAGAAGTGTGGCGCA